>JAMPIV010009348.1:282500-605000 GCA_024509875.1 Oreohelix idahoensis | reverse complement strand
TTTTTTAAAAATATATATGTATATATATATATATATGGAGAGAGAAGAGGTAGAAAGAGTAAAAAACAAAATAAATAAATGTATATAAAAATCAAATTTAAAAAAAATTATATTAAAAAATTTTTTTTTTAAATAAAAGTCCTTTACAATTAATTTTTTTTTAAAAACATATATATATATATATATAATATATATATATATATATATATAATATATATATATATATATATATATATATATATATATATATATATATATATATATATATATATATATATATATATATATATATATATATACCTTTTAGCTCCCCAAGGAACATTGTTGTTCGTCCATAAAGGGTGATGAAGACCACTCTGTTCATCCAATTATTAAGAATATGTTAGGTTAGTCTATGGGTACGAAGGTGACTGATGAGCCCGATGCGGACCTTGAAAGATCTCGGACAGTGTGGGCAGGGAATGTTTGCTTCATGTGAAGGTTTTATTACACGGTCTTTTCTAGCTTGTCTCCGCTGTTCCGCTGCTGCTCTTCTGGAAGATTCGCATGCCGCTGCACCTTTACGAAGAGATGTGCGCCAAGCAGTTCGGTCTTGCGCAGCAGCTTCCCATGTGTCTGGGTTTATGTCAAAGGTTTTCAATGAAGTCTTAAACGGTGTCTTTGAAGCGCTTCTTTTGGCCACCATGGGAGCGTTTACCCTGCTGCATCTCACCATAAAAGAGTATCTTTGGCAGTCGATGGTCTGGCATGCGGACTACATGACCTGCCCAGCGAATTTGTGACTGCATCAGAATAGTATCGATGCTAGGGATACCAGCTCTGTCAAGAACGGCGGTATCCGGGATCTTGTCTTGCCATTTGATGTTCATTATCTTCGTGAGACAGACTGTATGGAAGTGGTTGAGCTTTTTTACGTGGCGCCTGTATACAGTCCATGTTTCACTTGCATATAGCAGCACTGGAAGCACCGCAGCTCTGTACACCTTCAGCTTTGTCTGTAGACTAATGCCACTTCGATGCCAAACGTTGGTGTATAGTCTGCCAAATGTGCTGCTGGCTTTGGAGATCCTGGTGTTCACCTCATCATCAATGACGATGTTCTGGGATAGTGTGCTACCAAGGTATGTGAATCTGTTCACAACATTCAGTTTCTCACCATTTACCTTGATGATTGGCTCAGTATAAATTGTGCCAAGAGCTGGTTGGTACAAGATTTCTGTTTTCTTCGTGTTGATCGTAAGCCCAAAGTTGGAACAGGCTTCGGAGAATCTATCCACGCTATGCTGCAGATCAGCCTCTGAGCCAGCATTGAGGGCACAATCGTCAGCAAACAGAAGATCTCTGATGGTGTGTGATTTGACCTTGGTTTTTGCTTGAAGCATCCTAAGGTTAAACAATTTTCCATCAATACGATATCTGATGTCGATTCCTGTGTCCCCGTCTCTGAAAGCATCAGTCAGCATAGCAGAAAACATGATACTGAACAGAGTCGGTGCAAGTACACACCCTTGTTTAACTCCATTTGAGATGGGGAAAGGCTCCGATAGCTCACCGTTTTCCGGAACTCTAGCCTGCATTCCATCAAGCAGTTGCTGCACCCAAGGAACATAGGCCTTCAACAAACACATGCCAAGTCAACCTGTCCTGTGCCATCCGCTCAAGTTCTTTCCATGTTTTCCTCATCATTTTCACCTCTGTTTCCAGTTCTCTTCTCCATGTGTTTTTGATCTGCCAATCTTTCCCTGTGGATTCCAGAACAAGGACTGCCTTGTAATGCTATCAACATGTTTCCTCAATGTGTGTCCTATCCATCGCCAGCGTCTTCTTCTCAACTTTTGTTCCACTGGCACTTGTCTGGTTCTTGTCATCAATTCCACATTTGTGACTTTGTCATACCATTTCAGTCCTTCTATTCTACGCAAGCTCCCGTTTATAAAAGTCTGTAGCTTTTTGATTGTTGTCTTTGTTGTTCTCCATGTCTCAGAGCCATACAGTAGGACTGACTTGACATTTGAGTTGAAGATTCTTATTTTCGTGTTGGACTTAATTTCTCTTGTTCTCTATATGTTTCCCAATGCAATGAAAGCTCCTCTTGCTTTTTGTATTCTTATTTTGATATCACTGTCTGTCCCTCCAACTTTGTCTATATTACTTCCAAGATATGTGTACGATTCTACATCTGTTAGTGGTGTTTCTTCAAGTTCAACCTTGTTATCATTTCTTGCATTTATTCTCATAATCTTTGTCTTTTCCCTGTGTATTTTCAGGCCCACTTGTTGTGGTCTCTGTGGTGGGTTGATGTTAATACAGTTTGTTGTTAAGAAATCTTAGTGTACTGAATGAGGTCAGCTGTGAAGGTCCCTGAATATAATAAATATTTGAGTAAATTTCCAGGGCACCTTTCTACTTCCACCACTATGATCTCATTCAGACTTATTCTTGATAGACTATAAGATGACTACGTTTGGTGTCTAGGGTTATGAAATGTAGTGTAAGGTTGCATTAACCAACTAAACATATAAACAATTACACAAATTATTTTATTATCTACTACAACAGTGCCACGACAATCACATACAAACTACACTTTAAAAGACTATCTTTAGTAAGTCTGTGGTTAAAAGTTAAGGTTTTTCAATTTATTGTCCTGAATCTGATTTATTTGGAATCAGGACTGACAATCAAAGTGAAATCATAGCATTTAATTACATCAATCAATTTATACAATGGATCTTCTGTCCATAATACATATATTATTATATAAGGGTGTAGTTGTATTGTTTAACTGAGGTGACTTCTAGTATACACTTGTTGATTGTTTACTATCATCATCTCTGCATGTTGTTTGTAAGTTTTTATGGACACTGATGGAATGTTTATATCACTATTCTCAGTCCTTTATTTGTTGAGCGATCATGTGCCGAAACATGCACCTAACTTGGTAATAGGATGTATCTACCTACACTCCGCTGAACGACAACCTTCAGCTCCCACTTCTTCAAGAATGATGGTGGTGTACAGTTGTCCCCGAAAAAGGCAAGACTGTGGCATGAATATATCGGCCCACTGTAGTCTGGCACCAGTTATTGACAGCAACCAAATACCTCTGAAATCAGAAGGATATGCCTCCTTCGTAATCAACAGCCTACACTAATACTCAACAACCAGGACAGGCACATTACAAACATGCAAGATCAGCTCTTTACGACAATCCCTTTCACCAGTTTCTTTTGATGTGACCAGGTATACCAGTGCTCCTCTCTCCTAATAGTTACAACGCCTCTGCAATTCCAGCAATAATCTGTTGTCCATACCATAGGATAGGTATTATGCTCCTGATGATAATCCAATATAATTTAGTTGGTCTACACCTCTCTGATAGTCTTTCATATGCTGTATCAATCCCTAGACTCTGTTTTGAGTCTGCCATAGACTCACTTACTTATAATCGTATGTTAGTATCTCACATTCAAATTTTATTTTAAATAAAATATTAAGAAAATCAATCTTACCACAGATGTAAGGAAATAACACAGTAAAACGATGACTAGGCAATAGAATCTGGCACATTTTCGATCTGCCTTTGTCCAGGCTTTTCCTTTATTAGAAAATTCTTAGCCTGTTCTCAACGTACTTGATTTTCACAGAATTTATTTTCAAAAATAGCAGTGAACCGACGCTTCTACGTGACCATATCTAACGTTCTAACCAATCAGGCCATGTTTACATGAGACTTTGAAAAAAACTATCCATCCTATACGTTTCCATTAACAACAATTTTAGTATTTCCAGGTCACCCAATAATGTTTCGCCTTATATTTTACTACAGCCAATCAAATCGTATCTAACTTGTTGGCCTCATTTCCCCCAAAGCAGTGTTTTCCAAACATGCCATAAAAAAAAAATTAAGCAGATATGATCTTGTGCTGTCAGTCAACTCCACTATAGTATTTTGGCTATAATTTGTTAATCAATGGACTATTTGCGAAACACATAACATATTCTTTGTCAGCAAGTCCTAAGGTACCCGAATATATAGGTTTAATGGGGCTAAGTGGCTTCGTTCAAAATATGTATTTTTCTATGATAGTCGTGTATTTGCTGTTACCACCGTTCACTTCCATACTAGGAGATGTCTTCTGTACTTACGATAGAATTTCGTCATTCCTAATAAGAGCTAAAGTCGTTTTAGTGACACGTGTCGTCTACATGTTCTAACTTTTTCATCGTATTTTGGGGGAATCCCTAAGGCAAGGCTTGCCACTTGCTATAGTTGGCTTTTAGTTTAAAATCAATGCGAAACGTATTTGCATTTTCATCTCCTTGCTCCTCCTCGTTCTACAATGCATTTGTAAGCAGATGTTTTCTTAGAACTAGGAAAAGTAGTGTCAAGGACGAATTTGAAAATTTGAGTACCGTTTTGTTCGGCTATTCGTTAGCAAATATTCTGAAGGCGTAGGCGATACCAACAGTTCTACCAAAAAATTCTTTTATACTTTCTTATCTTTTCCTTTATGCCGGATATTGTTATATATTAATTTAGATATTGTATTAGAAATTCACTGCAGTCTCTCATCGAGAATTTTCATTTTCTCTTGCATCTGATTATGGGACAGAAGAGGCAAGTCATCTGCAAAATCGAGATCATCAAGCTGTTTAGTCAGACTCCACTGGATTCCATTTCTGTTGTGTGATGTCGATATTTTCATAACCCAATCTATTGCTAGTAAGAAAAGAAATGGAAACAAGAGGCATCCCTGTCTCACTCCCGTTTTAATCCTAAACGGTTCTGTAAGTTGTCCTTCATGAAGAACTCTGCATGTCAATTCTTCATAGGTCGTGTTTATTAAGTTTATATATATATATATATATATATATATATATATATATATATATATATATTATATATATATATATATATATATATATATATATATATATATATATATATATAATAGGAGGGAAGTCAAGGGTGATCGCAGTCATAAGAAAAAAAAAGAACTGGGGCTAGATAGAAAAAGATAAATAATGCTGGGTGTTCAAACCATTGGGTTTAAGGCAACCCACAAGATGGATGAGGCGTTGTTCCAGGCGGAACCGACTGTTGGCGTCCGAGGAACAGGATCTGATGGCTGTCACCTGGATGTCAGTGCACCGTGGTTGTCAGGGCCATTGAAGTGGATGGCCACAGGTGGAGATTTCAGCTGAGAGATGTCGTAGAGGTGTCTGAAGAATCGCTCCCCCAAGAGTGTGCCCGTTTGGCCGATGTATGTAATATTGCAACATTTGCATAATAAAAGCATAAATGACGTAGCGTGACCCACATAATGTAGGAATCTTGATCAAGATAAATCATTCATCTCTATCTGTCCTTACCCCTATCTATTTGACTTATTGCAGGTCGTCCACAAATGACGTTTCGCAATTTATGCCATTTTAAGACATCTCCCCCCCCCCCCCCTTTTCCCCCTGCCACACTTCGTTACAAAACCCCAGCCCCCCCCCCCTTTTTTTTTCTTCTCATATGTGACGTCACTAAATTTCCCCCCCCCCCCCCTCTATTTTTAAAGAAATAGTGTTTGTGACGGTATTGCCTCCCCTGCTTTGCGGTAGTGGTCCCACAGTGGCCAAAACTCAAGAGTATCTATATACTGTTCAAAAAAAGAAACGCACAGCTACTGAAGGCACACACATAGCCATAATTTTGACATTCAATAACTTTTTTAATTTAATGAGTTAATTATTCAAATTGCACACAAGAATACCTTAGGGTTCAACCAATCAATTGACAGTTGTTTTGCATCTGGGTCACAAGAGTTCTTTGGCGTACGGGCTTTCCCGTTAGTATGGTGTGTGGCCTCCTCTTGCATCGATCAGCGACTGGCATCTCCTAGGCATGGATGCGATCAGACGTCTGATGTGGGCCTGTGGGATGGCTGCCCACTCTTCATGGAGGGCCTGGAACAGATCACGACGATTAGCTAGAGCAACGTCTCGGCGACAAACACGTCTATGCAGCTCATCCCACAGGTGCTCAATCGGACTCATGTCTGGAGACAGGGATGGCCAGGTAAGGGTGAGAATGTTGTTGGCAGTCAGGAACTGCGTGGTCAACCGTGCACAATGGGGCCTGGCGTTGTCCTGTTGAAACACAGACTTTTGGGCAGCCAAAAGTGGAAGGACATGGGGTCGAAGAATTTCATTGACGTATCGTTGCGCATTCAAGCCTCCTTCAATGTGCACCAATTGACTCCTTCCGTTGTAACTGATCATTCCCCACACCATTGCACCTCCACCACCGTCCGGCGGAGCTTCATCAACGCAATTTTGGGCAAAACGTTCATTTCGCCTATGGTAGACCCAACGCCGTCTATCATGACGCTTCAACAAAAAGAAAGATTCTTCACTAAACCAGACACGTCTCCATTGATTGTCAGCTGCCCAGGGACGATGCTGGTTGGCCCAAAGAAGTCGATTTTGGCGATGGCGGCACGTAAGGACAGGTCCTCAGTGAGGTCGTTGTGCCCAAAGTCCAGCGTCATGCAGTCTATTCCGGACAGTTTGATCAGACACATGACGTCCTGCAGGCAATGACTGGGCAGTTGAGGAAGCTGTTGTAAACCTGTCTCTGAGGTGACGAAGCCGAATAAAGCGATCCTCCGCTGCTGTTGTCACTCTGGGTCGTCCACTGCGATGCCGGTCTTCAACTGAGCCAGTGGCTTGGAACCAGTGCCAAAGTCGACTGATGGTACTCTGATGCACGTTTAGATGCCTGACAACCTGACTTTGACTTTCGCCTGCATGCAGTCGGCCAATAGCAATGTTCCTTAAATTTATCGATAGAGACGCCATAAATGTCTGCTTGAAAATGAACTGAATTTTTTTTGTGTAGCGTTATCCTTTTATAGGGTTTCAGTTGCGTAGTCAGTGAATAGTGATCACCCCAAATTTTGTTGCTTTCGCGTGCGCGCAACATGAGCTGTGGTAAAAAATTGCGTCATAAACACTATTGACCACTGCGTTGTAACGATTACAAAAACGAACGCAATTCAAGTCAACACGTGCATTTGACACTGTAAAGAACATTTGAGGTTGGTTTTTATATACCCTAGCACCAAATTTTACTTACAAACTCATAAAAACGCGCCCTCGGATAGCTATGCGTTTCTTTTTTTTGAACAGTATAATATGGCTTCAAAGGTATCTACCTTCGCACAAGATTACTCTTGGCAGATATGTAGATAGAAAGTTAATGACGCTTCTACTTCAAATGAGTTTTCACAAGATATTCAGATAAGCGAACACAATGCTGCATTTGAATGAGCACGTTAATTCTAGAATCTGCCGACAACTTTTGGAAAGGATTAAGCAATGATATGTTAGTTTGTTTAAGCCCCCCCCCCCCCCCCCCCCCCCCTCTGATTAACTCAAGAGAATTCTTATTATTCTGGTATAGCTCAGTTTAGAGTGTGTAGTAAATTGACTGAGACAAACATGCAGTAACTTTAAAATGATTAAATCGAATTTAAATTTGTAAAATTACAAATAACAAAATTTAATAATCACTTAAGTTTTAACAGTTTGAAAATAATTGAATAGTTTAAAAGAAAAGTTTCATCATTGATGGATAATAGAGACGATGAAAAAAGTTCACTTTGGCAGCTTATATATGGAACGTAGCTGCCAATGGCGGTTCTGCTCCTTCTGAAGGGTTGATTCTTTTTACACTGCTCCCGCTCGTCGCTCGTCAAGGTTGTCGGGTGTAGCTCGTTTCCCATAAATGTCAAGGAGAGTCTACAAAGTTGGTCCTTCGTCTTAAAGCGTACGCCACTTGTCCCTTCTTGTTCCAGAGATAGTACTTTCTGCTAGTACCACAAATAAGCCAATCCTGGCTCACATACTTTTTGCTCAGATGAATAAAAGAGACTTGAATCGGCCTCTTACACGCGTCTGGGATGTCGTTAATTTAATAAGTTCCCTCTCTGACTTTGTGTGTTTCCTTCAGTTTCCTCAGACAGCGGCTTCCCTTATTAAAATGATGGAGATTTCCTGAGCTGTTTTTGTAAGTCCTGATAAATAAAAGGTATCCGGTCTGATAAAATGGAATTTCTGAATTCTAACTGGCACGTCTGGTGTCCTGGCAAGCGATCTTCACAGTAGTTTTGACTGACTGAAGCGTCAGGTTATATTCACTGCCTTCCCACGCATTCTTTGTTATGAAGCTCAGATGATCAGCCAATCTGATTTGAATATTTTGCATGACTCATCTAGTGCAAAATTTCAAACATTACTTTTCTGAAAATGGGCTGTAAACATCCGATGGCCGGGCAGGCGAGCTCACAGACATATCAGTAACTTCACACGACAATGTGTATAAGATGTAACAAATTACTACTTTCGCTAAGGTAATGTCATATCTGTTGCTTGAGCACACACAAAATCCGTCTCTTTACAACCTTGGCGGAGATGCACCCGTGCCTTATCAGTGATTAAGCAGATTGCGTTGGGCGATGTTCGTGTTAATCTGCCGTAGCCAAGCTGTGGTAGACGAGAATTATCTCAGCCGCTCCATGCAACGAAAGGAGAAATAGAAAACAAGCAAACATGATGACTAATTTCTGGGAGGGGTGTACGAAGGAAAATACATAATATCTGCTACACATAGCAGAGAAAAGAAAGAAAGAAAGTGTGACAAAGGAAAGCACGCAATAAAATCCGTACCACAAATGTACCGATTCCTGCCGTAGTGAAACAGAGATCGAGAGGGGCCGCCCCGTTCTATTACAGTGTTTAATTCAGGGCTTTGTAGCCGTGACCGGAGCTGGAACGCGAAGCAGTAGAGCAGCAGGTTTTTGATCGAAGCTGGAGTGGAGCCGGAGGACAGAACACCTTGCCTGTTCCACTGCTCCGCTGCTCAATTGCTCCAGTTGAATTTATTCATTTTATTTTCAATCCAAAATTAATGATATTATGATAAACGTATAAAAAATAAATAAAACATTTAATATATGTATGTTTTTTTTCCAAACCCGAATTATGTTTTTAATTTCAATTTTAGTCAGCATATTTTCGGGGGTAATTAAAGAGTCCCAGAAGACTGATAAAAAACCTTATAGACTGAATCTGGAAAAAAATTATAATAAAAGGGAATGTGACACATACATAGATATGTCACAAATAAAGGTTATATGCAAAAATACTTCAGCAAAGAATAAGTCACATCTTTGAACCGCGGTTGAGTGGGGCCCAAATTAGATTCAGGGAAGGAATTGGATGTACTGATACTTTGTTCACCTTAAAACAGTTAAGCGAAAAAACCATCGAATATGAACGTTATCTAAACATAGTATTTATAACCCAGGAAAAGACCTTCAATATTGGGACAGATGAAAATCGAGCACCTTGATCGGTCCACTTTACTCTCACTGGCACCCCTCACTCTTTTTCAATCTAATCGCTCAACGTGGTTTCCCACCCACTTCTCTAATTAGCATGCACGGGTTATCGCGCAAAAAGCCATGCCCTTCACCATCTGTCTGATTCCTAGTTTAGCCACGCCTACCTGTCTTTGTTTCAAGCGCTATTAATACATCTATTCATATCTCTAACTGTCTTTCCTTCAAAAAAAAGGGGAAGGGAGAAAGGGATCTGCCTGCTGTCAGATTACGTCATCAAGTCAGCGCCTTGTCCCTGAAACACGGGAGGGGGTGAGGCAACGGGTTTTGTAGCTGCCTAAGAGAGAACGGGTCGGTAATTGCAGAATCAAGGGGGAATTAAGCGAATGCAGAAAGGAGCGATAACCAATTTTACCGACTGCATCCCTTTGTTCGTGTTCCAAGGGACGCAATTTGCTCACCGAGAGAAGGGACCTAAAAGGCGCCCATTCGCTAGCGAAACGAATATGCGGTCGGTGAAAGTGTGAAAATAAGCTTTCATTCAGGAATCGACCGCAGATTTGCCCAAAATACGGGCAGAGGCGCGAAATCTCGCACTAGCTAACGATTTTTTTTTACCCATTTCATATATATATCCCATCTCTTAAAATTCAGTTATCAGTAGCGCCAGAGATTTTGAAGAAAGTGTCTAGCTTGCATTATAAGAGCCATACTACAATTTGGATCACTTATGTACGTGGAGATAAATTCATTTTTTCTGTGCTGCGGTAAGATATATATATATATATATATATATATATATTAGAATTTTGAGTGATTTAATTGTTAAAGTGTTTCCATTATATTTCACTGGGTTCTTTTCTGTGTTAATTAAATAACGTCTAGCAAATTTTACGAGCTGTAAACGTAAAATTAATTACTCGCTATTTCCCAAGTAGGAGATGCTTTAAATTAATTAATAGACGCTAGGCGGTGGATAATTAAGAGAACGCAATTTATTTCTATTTCATCATGTGTAAATTTTTAGTGACTAATGTTCATATCTCGTGTTAAAAAGCGATGAGATTAGCTAGACACTTGTGGGTTTTTAATTTAATTTAATAACGGAGTGCTTAACAGGTCAGACCTAAACGTTTGTTAGATTAGGATATTGATAATATTGTTAAAACGTTTGTAATTTCTTCCAATATAATCCAGGCTGATCATAACCTTGCGATCCAGCGATTTTACTGTCTGATGTTCCTATCAGCATCTAGAAATTATTGTTGTAACCATCTTCATGTTGTGACCCCTGTGCAGTCCACCTTCTCCATTTATGACGAGAGGTCAAATCAAGAAAAACACAATAATTATACATTCCCAGAATACATCTTTTTTCATATATATTTATATTACCAGTCTGCTGTGGCTGAAATTAGGTACTCTTTTATCTGACCCATGACAGGAGTTTTTTCCATCGGATATATTCACGAGAACTCACTGTTCATACTCGGCCATCACCTCAACGAACAGCCGATTATTATCATTTAACATTTTTTCCCCATCACGTCACAGAGCGTCACAGCCACCTGAGGCTAGACCGCACTGGAACAATATATTAACATATTACTTCCCAGGACAGTGCCACCTGTTACGAATGGTTTTTGGTTATTTACAGAGGGTGTGTTTGAACAAGATGGTTGGTTCATAATTGAATTCCATGTTGAGCATCGTGCTTAAGAGATGTTGTGGAATGCCGTAGGCTTTGTGCAAAACTATCAATCATAAAAAGTGACCTCCAAAACGACTTGGTAAATGGGTCCACAGGTGACAGCATATTTATTCAAACGTAGCATAATAACATGTTCATGGCAATGTGGAATTACATACATGTACTGAATCTCCTACAGTCCTTGATACATCGTCTCATATCTGGCCTATTTACTAGAGGTGCCGATTACGGTTAACACCTAAGTAGTGAAAACCAGAATATGGAGATAATTATTATTTTTGCTCCCATAAAGATTCCTCTGCATAAAACATCATCGAAACTTAAATACTTATGTTCGGCATCTTCTTGAATATCAGTGGCAACCTTCGCAATTCCATAAGCCACGTAGGAGAACTGTTAAACTTCAAATAACTTGGAAGCAATGGCATCAACGTCTTACTCTGACGGATTCTTACAATGAAAGGCCTCGAAGTAACGGTCTGCATACATTAGTACAGAACCTAATACGTCATCATCACTGATGTAAACCTTATATAGCGTTCATTATAATTAAAAATGGTGCAAAAATACATCACGTTGGCCCCAGATAGAATTTTTACCGCTTAGATTAAACTGCTAACAAAACTAAGTGTGGTCAACATGTAAAATACATTATAATCTTCTTTAACAATTTCCCCGGACGGTGGAGTAAAAATTGATTTTTTTTTCAACCATATTACAAACAATTTACATGAAAAATCGCAATGACATTTAAGGAAAAACCGATAAAAATTTATGAATAGACGGCCAGATATGTTTACAATTAACAATGTCAATGGCGTTGTCCAAAATAAATGTAAGTCAAAAGAATGTTAAAACAAATGTACATATAACTAAGGTTACTGAGTAGAGAACGTTGTCAGTGGTCAATAAGAATAGAGTAGAGTCCAATACACTACTTAATAAGCGTGTAACACAAAATATTTACTAACTATAATTATAGTATAATTAATTACTATGTAATATTAAATAAGTAACTTAGAGAGAAGAATGTAACATATGTATGTGTTGCTGTCATTTTCGACGGAGTCATCTGTCAAGTTATTTGCTTATGTTTGTATCATAAGTATAATTGTGTCTTTACCTGCGATGTCAGGTTGATTAGGGGTTGTCTTCCCTTGTTTATTCATTCATTGTGTTTGACCTTTAGGGTCAGAGGTTGACAGTTCGGCGTAGGCCTATGGGAAGGTTTTTTTAAGCGGGAGTGAGATATACTTCCGGGAAGCCGGGAGGTCCTGTTTTTCTGAAGGGACCAAGAGTCCATTGTTTTTCGGGGAGAATCTTCGAAGTAACTGCTATGGCAGTTTTCCCCAGTGAATCTCTGTGCGTCGGGATGACGACAGAATTCCTTGTGATGTTCTGAGGATTCATTTGCCAGGTAATACCGACCTTTATGCATTATTACGCTTTTCGGTGGCAGAACATGTAAAGGATTACCTAGGGTGAACAGCAGCTCACTGATCCGCCATTTCAGAACTTATATATTTGTGCTCGAGGTAGCCATCCAAGACTGTTAGTCTTATATTGTCCAGAAATCCAGTGACGAAGATATATTGTGGGAGCCGCAGATTGGCGGAACTTCTATCTACAATAAGTATTACTGCAGGGTTGATGATAACCTATTTAACAGAAGTACACGGCCGACGTCAGAACGAGGCCTGTGCTTTCGGCTATTATACTACAGCCTGATATGTGCAATTGGCGGGGAGTGCCAAGTTGCACCTATGTGTCATAGTAACTAAGGCATCTGACGCGTTTAGTCAGAGACGCCAAGGGCGACGCTACGAACTGTCATTATTGAAGAACTTTGCTATTGACCATGCACGTCTATTCGATGTTTACCTTTTTGAATGCCAAATGTATACCTATCGATGTCAGGTCAGCATGACCTTGTTACACTGACTGTTCCTGTTGATACTATGTGTGTTCCCGTCAATAAATGTCTTGAAACATGCCTGCAGTGTCAAAGCATCCTTGATTACTGCATGTGAGAGTATGGGTTGCAGGATCTACATCTATACGAGCCTAAACACATTCGCGTCTTCATTCGCACCCACACTCAATTCATCATACGCTCGCACTACACATCTAACAACATGTATACTGTCTTGGGCCAGTGATCACATCAACAAGAAAAAAAAGACAGTTACATTTCTGGTGGACCAGTTACGTGGGCTCTTATGATACATTTCTTGTCGCCAATGTGGCCTAGAAACTTACATTTCTGATGGACCAGATCTGTGGGTTTAAAAAGAACAGAGCGAGCATTTGACATTATTGTTGACATTTATGGATCCAGAAATTTACATTCCTGGTTGGCTGTTACATGTATGATGTCTCCAGTTTTGTCGAGAAAGTTACAAGAAGGACAAGTACACATTACACTTCTGATCTGTGGGTCTAAGCTACACACGGGACAGCCGTAACACACAGCGCTAATTCTACACTTGCAAGTTTTGGCTACAACAGGACAGATATAGGTCATCAACGGTTGACCCAAATAAACAGTACGAGCATTTATATTATAATGCTACATAAAGCATAACAAGACATGTACTGAAGTTAACATNTAGGCATTTGCTACGTGGACCATAACTGCATAGAAGGCGGGTTCCTATTGTAAACAGTACTGCTGGTTGTTACACGTTTCATTCAACAACAGACTTTTCTAGGTCAGAGCATTCAAGCTACATTGTTGGAGGTCAAGTGTCTGTAAACAGTACGTGGAAATTGTAAACATTCAATGTGCAAGCCCTAATTTGAGAAGGTCATAGTAACTTTGGTTCGTGAATACCACTTTATGTTACAGTGGATTTGACGTTCAGTGCGCGTTTGACATTTCGTTTCTGTGTTCGCAAGGAGCAAGGAATTTATTTTAGTTTCAGCTGTGACTGAACTTGTTCTGCAACACATTGAAATTGATTGCTATATTATGTTACTTCTACTGTTTTTGTGTATTTTTCTGCGGGTTTTTCGGTTGGTGGGTCTTACGGTAAATATGCCACTTGATCGAGGCTTACTGTAAGCGTTCTGTAGGTGCAAATTTTCTTAATTTGGAAATTTGCTAGTGACAATTGGTCGCTATTGATGTTAGCTGTGATGTAATTGTACTTAACGTTGTTTTTGTAATATTTTGTCTGTTTTTCAGTTTTGATTGTCGATTTGTTTTGTTTGTATTCTGTAGGTCTCTCCTTTCTTGTGTATTTCTCTACACATTTTTGGTTAAAACAGTGTTGCCATTTGTATTGTTTTGTATTTTTGTCTTTGTTTTTTTTTTTGGTTGTACTACATTACTGTCATGCACAGTCTACATACACATACTTGGTCATGTTTTGATATTATTGATAAGGTAGACTCTTCATATAGAGTTTGTTAAATAATATTATATAAGATATTTATACAAGTTCTTTGATAAAAGACTTGTTATCTACAAAGATTGAGACAAGGTGAAATACATATTCAAGTTCTTTATAAAAAAGACTTGTGCCCATAGTGAGTGGGATATAAGGGAATTTTTTTTTCCACAGGTACTCAGGTGATTTTTTGGGTACATTATAAACAAGACTAAGAGTGTGAAAGAAAGTGAAGTGAGTATACAAGTCTAGCATTTCAGACTTGTCTCCCATTGAAGTGGGATAAGGTAATTTATTTAATTTTTTTCAGGTTTCTGATCTCATTAGACAAGATGTCTACATTGGACTACTTTATTACACAAGGGAGAGCCCTTGATAAGACTGGTCAACAGTTAGAACAATGGGCTGTTGCTCAGTATGACAAAGCATTAGCTGCAGAAGAGAAAAAAGCTCAGGCTGAAGAGAAAAGATTAGAAAGAGAAGCTAATATTGCTGCTGAACAAAAGAAATTGCAGATGCAGGTCGAGGAAAGGAGATTTGAAGCTGAACAAAAGAGATTAGACAAAGAAGCTGAACAAAAGAGATTAGACAAAGAAGCTGAACAAAAGAGATTGGACAAAGAAGCTGAACAAAAGAGATTAGACAAAGAAGCTGAACAAAAGAGATTGGACAAAGAAGCTGAACAAAAGAGATTAGACAAAGAAGCTGAACAAAAGAGATTAGACAAAGAAGCTGAACAAAGGAGATTAGACAAAGAAGCTGCTGCAGAGGAGAGGAAAGCTCAAGCTGAGGCTGAAATAAGGAAAATGGAACATGAGGAAAGAAAACAGAAGATGGAACTTGATGAAAAACTCGCAACTTTGGAGTTAGAGAAATTGAAATTGGCGAGTACGGGTGCTCAGCAAACAACTTCGAGTACGACAAGGGAGTTTGTTAGTAGGATTAAATTGCCTCATTTCAATCCTTTAAAGGATGACGTAGCAGATTATCTAGATAGATTCCAATTTTTGTGCGATACGCATAACATAAAAAAGGAAAAATATGTTGAACAACTGATGCCATTTTTTACAGGTGACACAGTGACTACTCTTATGACAATAGACGAACATGAGAGGACTAATTATGATGTTGTCAGGGCAGCATTACTAAAAAAATATCAACTAAAACAAGAAGACTATCGTCTTCGTTTTAGGACAATGTTGCCAGAAAATGGAGTAGATTTCTCTGATTTTGTTACAAAGATACGTCGTACATTTACACGATGGGTTGAGTTGTCTCAGATTGAGAAAACATATGAAGGTCTAATGGACTTATTATTGCGAGATAAGGTTTTGTCATCTGTTAATGATTCTTTTCTTGCATTCCTTCATGAGCGTAAGCCTAAAAACTTAAAAGAAATGGAGGAATACTGTTGTCAGTATGCCACAGCACATCCCCATGCTACAGTTAGCAATTCTAAAGTGAAAGAAGGGTTGCCAGCTGCTTCGGCAACACCATATGGCCCTAATTTCAAAAAAAAATTTCAGGGTGCTCAACAAAATTGGAATAGGGGAAGTAATCAAAATTACACTCAGAAGCGGAGTAATCCAACACATGATGGTTCTTCGTCTATGCAGTGGAGACAAGATGGTAGTTCTCGTAATTTTAGTGGTAATAATTTGAGACACTTTCGCAAAGGCTATCCAAATAATAACTATTCAAATTTTCGAGGTAATCATTCTCGACGTCAAGATTATGACGATGGTGAATTTAGAAACCGGGATTCAAACCGGAATGATGATTACAATAGGCAATATGATAACAATTACAGGGGAAATGATAGTCGAAATAATTACAGGGGAAATGATAATCGAGGTAGACCTAGGTTTAACAAGAAAAGACCTTACCAACAGGCAAACTCTGCGCAACAAGAGTTTGATGGAGCCTGTAATACAGTAAATGATAGTGGTAACTCTAGGGCTATCACTGGTTGTGCTTTCGATTTTGGGAGAGCAACTGAATGCCCCCAATGCTTAACATTGTTTGACTCATCAACTGTATCTACGCTAAGTTGTGGTCACCCTCTTCCTGCTCTACCTGCTACAGTTGCGCATGATGGGAGAGGATCTCTCATCTTACATAAAGGTCTAATAAATGATAGGCTAGTCTCAGTACTTTTCGATTCGGGATGTACTACCGTCGGGGTTAAGGAGTCTCTGATAGATCCTTGCTGTGCCACTGGAAAAACAATCAAATGTGTTACATTTGGTGGTACTATGGAAAGCTATCCTACTGCTATTATTAGGATTGACACTCCTTTCTTCACAGGAGATGTCCATGCATGTCTTCTTCCTAATCCTATTGCGGATCTTATAATCGGTCGTATTCATGGGGTTAAGGAATGCACCCCGCAACAAATTTCTAGTTGGGAAGAAAAAAACATTCAAACGGTCAATGCAGTGGTGACAAGAGCTCAAGCTCTTAATCCCCCAACTTCATCTGATAATAGTAATGAAGTTGATAGCCAAGACGAGCACTTGATGATTTCCCATGACTCGTTTGTTAAACGTCAAGAAGAGGATCCTTCTTTGAAGAAATACTTCCTTCTTGCAAAGAAAGGGGATCCCAATCAAAATACGAATCACAAATCGTATATTACTATGAAGAATGGTATATTGGTACGAATGGTACAACACTCGGACAAGTCTATGCATTCGCAAATTCTTGTGCCTAAGTGTATGAGAGCCTTAATTCTTCGGCATGCACACGATTCTCAGTGTGCTGGACACATGGGTTTTTCCAGAACTAAAACTAGAGTCCTTGCGTCATTCTTTTGGCCATTCGTGAATAAAGACATCCGAATTTATTGCCGATCTTGCAAAATTTGTCAAGAGGTCAAGTCTAGGGGTCCGAGACATGCTGCTCCTATTCAGGCTGCAGATATTCCGATTCGGCCGTTTCAGAAAATGGCTATAGACATCATTGGTCCGTTCAAAATTAAGTCAGCCAGAGGACACCAATTTATCCTCACTTGCGTGGACATGTGCACGCGTTGGCCAGAGGCTATTCCTCTGAAGAGCATATCAACTGTCGATATCGCTGATGCTCTTTGGCTCGTATTTTCTCGTCTGGGATTCCCCGGAGAAATACTGTCGGATCACGGCACTCAGTTAATTTCGGACGTTATGTCTCAGGTAATGGCTACGCTAGACATTAAAAGGTCTCTCAGTAGTATTTATCATCCAATGTCCAATGGATTGGTAGAACGTCTTAACAGGACACTAAAGAACTTACTTGGCAAGATAACGGAGGATCATCCTGAAGATTGGGACAGGGTTTTACCTGCAGTCCTCTTTGCCTATAGAGAGGTTCCCAACGAGCATACAGGGTTTTCTCCTTTCGAACTTGTCTTTGGCGCGCAACCGCGCGGGCCAATGTCCTTGTTACACGATTTGATAACTTCCGATAATATTGACGATGATACACAATCGTCATATGAATATGTTATAGCTCTTAGAGAAAAGATTATCGAATCGTGCAGGTTAGCAACTTCATCTTCCGAATTTGCGAAAGAAAAAGCTAGGCGATTTGCTAATAAGAAAAGACGCCTACGTCAACTTTGTCCTGGAGACAAAGCATATGTCTTACTGCCCTCAAGAGAGAATAGACTTCTCATTTCTTGGAAGGGTCCATACACTATAGTCTCGAAAATTTCTGATGTCGACTATATTGTCGATGTGGATGGAAGGCATAAAACCTTCCATATAAATATGCTAACAGAGTTTATTGAACGTCCAGACTATTTACAGCCTATTTTCCAGGCGACGGACGACTCTCCAGTTCAACATGGTCACATCTCATCCCTGTCCGTTATACAGGATGAGGAAACTATTTTTTCTGACGTGAACTTACCTCTTCCTGCGATTCCACTTACTTCAACGGAATCGTGGAGAGACGTTACAGTCTCTTCCAACTTGTCTTTTGAGGAACAACGTCAAGTATCCTCTACGTTACAATCATATCAGGATGTCCTTACCGACATTCCTGGACACACAGATGTCATAGAACATGACATCATACTTACTGATCGTAATCCGATCAGAGTAAGACCATACCCAATACCTATTCATTTTCAAGCACAAGTCGAGAAAGAATTGGATGAAATGATTCAACTACAAATAATTGAACCATCCACTTCAGCTTATTCTTCGTCGATAGTTATTGTTCGAAAGAAAGACAATAACATACGTCTTTGCGTTGATTATCGCAAATTAAATCAAGTTACGAAGTTCGATGCTGAACCTATGCCGTTATTAGATGATCTACTTATTAGACTTTCTAAAGCTAAATTCTTTACTAAACTAGACTTGTCGAAAGGTTATTGGCAAGTCCCATTGACGGAACACGCCAAACCTCTCACTGCTTTTTCGACACCTAGGGGTCTGTTTCAATGGAATTTTATGCCTTTCGGGCTTATGAACGCCCCAGCGACTTTCGTGCGCATGATGCGACGAATTCTATCAGATCGTGCAGATGTCATTGCATATTTAGACGACATCTGTCTTTTCAGCGATACTTGGGAAGAACACTATGTGGGTCTGAAGGAATTGCTATCTACTCTACGTGAGCATAGTTTGACTGCTAAACCCTCTAAAGCTTTTGTTGGGTTTAGTGAAATTTCCTTCCTAGGTCATCGAGTTGGTCATGGTCTGTTGAAGACAGAGGACCAAAACATTTCAAAGATATTAAATATCTCGGTTCCGAAGACAAAAAAGCAAGTGCGTAGTCTCTTGGGATTGATACAATTCTATGGAAGATTCATTGAGAATCTGTCCTCCATTATGGCACCACTTTCAACGTTATTGAAAAAAGGTTCTCCTAATATGGTGCGTTGGTCCCAAGAATGCCAATCTTCATTGGATCAGGTTAAGAATTTGTTCTCATCTCATCCTATCTTAAGACTACCGACGATTGATAAGACTTTTGTCCTTCGTAGTGATGCCTCTTCCACTGGCATTGGAGCGGCACTAATGCAGGAATATTCAGGAACTCTGCATCCTGTAATGTATATTTCTAGGAAGCTGAATGCGGCAGAAAGGAATTACTCGGTTTTGGACCGTGAATTGTTGGCTATGGTTTGGTCCATTCTTAAGCTACAAAGGTTCCTTCTGGGCGCGCATTTCTTTATGGAAACCGACCAAAAAGCTCTTACGGCTATGCAAAGTAAGGATTTGAAGAGCTCGAGATCTACTCGTTATGCTATTGCTCTTCAGCCTTTCCATTTCACGGTGCGAGCTATCCGTGGTTCGGATAATGTGATGGCGGACATATTGTCTAGATGCCCACATGATTCCAGTTAAATCTTGTGTCCTAGTTTTTCCTGATATATTTTCAGACTTAGGTCTGTCCTTAATATCATAATATGTTGTAATACAAATGTATTTGGATGATGTTTAGATAATTTAACAAATTTCATTTTGTCCATCCATCAGTGATATGTTGCTAAAATAGCATTGACATTTGTATATTGCTATGATTATATTATTTAGTAATGTTTGATATATGATTGGTATTGCCAGCAACTTAGGTTTCTTGAATGGTATCCCTTAGTTTGTTTGGCTTAAAGGAAATATTTTCTCCTATGTTGGGAGATGATTTGTACCCTCTTCTATTGTACCTGATATTAGGTTCATTGTTTGCATGAGCACAGAAGTGATACTGGTGCTATCTTGCTCATGAACATATTTAAAAAAAAAATTGCATTTTTTTTTACAGGGGGTGGTAGTAATGTTGCTGTCATTTTCGACGGAGTCATCTGTCAAGTTATTTGCTTATGTTTGTATCATAAGTATAATTGTGTCTTTACCTGCGATGTCAGGTTGATTAGGGGTTGTCTTCCCTTGTTTATTCATTCATTGTGTTTGACCTTTAGGGTCAGAGGTTGACAGTTCGGCGTAGGCCTATGGGAAGGTTTTTTAAGCGGGAGTGAGATATACTTCCGGGAAGCCGGGAGGTCCTGTTTTTCTGAAGGGACCAAGAGTCCATTGTTTTTCGGGGAGAATCTTCGAAGTAACTGCTATGGCAGTTTTCCCCAGTGAATCTCTGTGCGTCGGGATGACGACAGAATTCCTTGTGATGTTCTGAGGATTCATTTGCCAGGTAATACCGACCTTTATGCATTATTACGCTTTTCGGTGGCAGAACATGTAAAGGATTACCTAGGGTGAACAGCAGCTCACTGATCCGCCATTTCAGAACTTATATATTTGTGCTCGAGGTAGCCATCCAAGACTGTTAGTCTTATATTGTCCAGAAATCCAGTGACGAAGATATATTGTGGGAGCCGCAGATTGGCGGAACTTCTATCTACAATAAGTATTACTGCAGGGTTGATGATAACCTATTTAACAGAAGTACACGGCCGACGTCAGAACGAGGCCTGTGCTTTCGGCTATTATACTACAGCCTGATATGTGCAATTGGCGGGGAGTGCCAAGTTGCACCTATGTGTCATAGTAACTAAGGCATCTGACGCGTTTAGTCAGAGACGCCAAGGGCGACGCTACGAACTGTCATTATTGAAGAACTTTGCTATTGACCATGCACGTCTATTCCGATGTTTACCTTTTTGAATGCCAAATGTATACCTATCGATGTCAGGTCAGCATGACCTTGTTACACTGACTGTTCCTGTTGATACTATGTGTGTTCTCGTAAATAAATGTCTTGAAACATGCCTGCAGTGTCAAAGCATCCTTGATTACTGCATGTGAGAGTATGGGTTGCAGGATCTACATCTATACGAGCCTAAACACATTCGCGTCTTCATTCGCACCCACACTCAATTCATCATACGCTCGCACTACACATCTAACAACATGTATACTGTCTTGGGCCGGTGATCACATCAACAAGAAAAAAAAGACAGTTACAGTATGACAATGCAGAGATGTGAATTTAAAAAAAATATATATTGTTATGTCCACACTCAGAAAGTGAGGAAGTTAATAAAATAAGTTATGTGTGTGAACATACAAAACTGAAATTTATTAGAAAGAAAATATTTTAGTACAGAAAAAAGTGACAGAAAAAAGGGAAGTAAGTATGAATAGCATAGAATGAAAAAATAAATCATGAGTTATATATCCAAAAGTGTTACAAATTAGAGAAAATGGGATAGAAAGATAATAATTAATCTATCTAAATAATAATAATAAGTTTAATTAACTACCTAAAGATTAAAGCGTAAAATCTGCATTAATGAAAATTATTAACATTACATTATAAGTCCAACATGGAACATATAGTCCAGTAAGCTCCAAATCCATGAAGAATCATTCCATAATCTGTGTATCTCACAAAGTCAGGAGCAGTAGAGAATTAATGTTATTATCCGTAAAGTCAATAATGACATTGTATATTATACAAGGGGCTTGACATAAGTCTTGGTCCTGACCATGAAGGACCATGAAGGAGTCACGGGAGGAAGATGAAACTTGGCACATTTAAAGTTCATCATATTTGCACTGAATGTGTGAAGTACGCGTTTGTTTCTTCAATGGGTTTTCCCGCTACGGTGCACGGCGCAATGTACCCTATTGACCGGATCTGCTGCTCCAAAGATTTGACAAAACAATGGAGAAGAAGGAGGCCAGAGCTGTGATAAAATTTCTGATGTTTCAGGGAAAAACACCTACAGAAATACACAGGGAGATGGAACCAGTGTTTCGTGATTCTTGTCCTTCATATACTTCGGTTAAAAAAAAACTGGTGTCAACAGTTTAAGTGCGGCCGCTCCAATGTTGCTGATCTACCAAAATCTGATAGACCAGCCTCAGAGTGCAGCGATGAAAATGCAACAAGAGTGAAGAAAATCATTGACCAAGATCAAAAAATGACAATTGTGGAGATAGCTAGTAGAGTAAAACTGAATGAAAGAACAGTTTATAGAATTTTATACAACAGGAAAGTTGTGACCAGGAAACGAGGGATAACACTCACTCAAAATCTTCCTTTGCTGCAAGACAACGCGCCCTCTCACAAAGCACGGCTTGTGCAGCTAGCAGCCAACGTTTTGAATATTGAAATTCTTCCACGCCCACCATATTCACCAGATTTGGCTCCATCAGACTTTTTTCTATTCCCAAATCTTAAAAAACAGCTAAAAGGAAATCATTTTGACAGCGATCAAGAGGTTCTACTGGCATGTGATGACTGGTTTAGTTTGAAAAGTAGGGTGTTTTACTCCCAAGTTCTTTTCAAGGTCAAGCAGAGATGGCAGATGTGTGTCAATTCAGACGGTGGCTATATTTAAAAGGAATAAACACTATACAAAATTCAGCTCTCTGTGAGATGTCCTTCATGGTCAGGCCCAAGACTTATGTCAAGCCCCTTGTATAGTTCAACGTTTCAATCCAGCTCCGTATAATCCTGGCAAGCATTTTGACTATATGGAAGGTGTACATTCTTGCTACACTTCTGTTCAGTGAAAATTCGATCTCCGACTACAGGTAGATCACAACGAATAGTTCAGCAATATATTCATCGATAACTTTGTATGATGTCAATCAATGTACGAAATAAGTACTATTTCAGGCTTCAAACGAAAGTGACTTGCATGCATCAAGAATATGAATGTCTGTTAATAAATGTCACGAATTACTTGAACGTTTCTTGAGTAACAATCAGTCTTCAGGTATTGATGTTGGATTTCTTGATAGTGAATCCGCTACGACATTGTCAGATCCGGGTATAGACTGAATGTCAAAGTCAAAAGGCTGGAGCAAGATTGAGAAGCGCGAGCTTTGGGTTTCTATGGTTCGCTCGTTTCAAAGCTGCAACAGATCTTTGATCTGTCTGAATTATGAAGGGCGCTCCGTGCAGATATCGCTCTAATTTCTGTATTGCCCAAACACCCGCAAGCAATTTCTTTTCGATCACTGAATATTTCTTCTCAGTCTCTGACAGTTTTCGGGAAATATATAAGGTCGGATGTAGAATTCCTTTGTACTCTTGTAGAAGGCAGGCTCCCAAGCCGAAATTACTAGCATCTGTTCGAAGAATATATTCTTTTGTAATATCAGGCAACCTCAAAATACGAGGTGAAGAAAAAAATGTCTAAAATTTTATTGAAAGCTATCTGGCAATAATTTGACTAGCTTACCTTTATTGGCATTCCCTTGCGTAATAAAGATGACAGTACAGCCGTGATGTTTGACAAGTTAGGAATGAATGGACTGTAATATTGAACTAATCCCAGAAGACTGCGAACTTGTTTCTTTGTAGAAGGGACAGATAAGTTAAGAATCTTGGAAACATTTTGCGGTATAGTCTGAAGACGACCAGAACCAATCGTATGACCAAGAAAAGTAAGTTCCTTAAATGCAATCTGGACTTTAGTAGGCCTTGCAGTAAGATTATGTAACCGAAGAGTATCTAACAGAGAACGAAGTCCTAAAAAGTGTTCTTCAAAAGATGAACTAAACAAACAGATATCATCAATGTAAGTTATGATATCAGATTTATGAGATAAAATTTTGCGCATCATTCGAATGAATGTGGCAGGTGGCGTTCATGAGCCCAAAAGGCATGACGTTCCTGTCGTGAAAAATTCTAATCCACATATATAAATGAGAAAATAAATGTAAAGCCTAACGAAGTAATTCAATAGAAAGAAAGAAGAATGGTAAAAGACCAGTGCTTTTCCCAATAGCGTACACCTGCGTTGTAGAACGCCATAATAAATGTAACGCTTCCACGTTTGATAGTAAAAGCCTACTGCATAAACTACACGCGTTTCTAAAAATAAAACTGGTACTGTATTTCTTGGACGACCTTGATAGACACACTGCTTACTGACCTAGATATAATATTACATTAATGTCATTATATACACTACGTTAACCTAGAAGACAGACGGGCTTAGAAGAGAGAGAGAGAGAGAGAGAGATGCACGGAGGAACGCATGCAATGCTACCAAGTCGTCTCGCGATTTAAAAATTAATGCCACCCCACGCGAAAGGCATGCAGGCTTGATTTTTTTCAAATAGACAGTGATAAAAAACACTAACGATACGAGGTAAGGTTTTAAAAAACATGTTTAATGCTTATTAGGAAACATGACACAATACTGTTTTACGTCTGAAATCCTGACTTTATACTGACAGAACAGTCGAAAAGGCAGGACAGGTGGCGGTTTGAGGAATAAAAAAACAAATACACGACTATCCTAGAATAATACATATTTTGAAAGAAGCCACTTAACCCCATTAAACTTATATATTCTTGTACCTTAAGACTTGCTGACAAAGAATATGTTATGTTACGCAAATGGTCTAGTACTTAATAAATTATAGCCAAAATACTATAGTGAGGTTGTCTGACAGCACAAGATCATATTTGCTCATAATGGCTGTTTGAACAACACTGCTTTAGGGGAATGAGGCGAACAAGTTAGATACTATTTGATTGGCTGTAGAAATATGTAAGGCGAAACCGGATTAGTCGGACTGCAAATACTAGTTGGTTGTTAATGGTTACGGTAGGATGGGTACAGTTTTTTCAAAGGCTCTTGTAAACATGGTCTCATTGGTTAGAGCGTTCGATATAGGCAAATAGAAGCGTCAGTTCAGGGCCAGTTTTGAAAATATAGTTTGTGAGAAGCAAGTGCGTGGCGAGCAAGCTAATATTTTCTAATAAAAGCCTGGGATAAGGCAGATCAAAATTGTGCCAGAATTCATCGCCAGTCAACGTACTTGTGTATATTTCCTTGAATTGTGGTAATACTAGACATATTTCCTATATATCTATATATATATATATATATATATATATATATATATATATATATATATATATATATATATATATATATATATGAAAATTGAATATGAATTGATAAATTGTGTCTGTATGTGTGTGGTTCAGTAGCAAACAGAAGGCAAAGCCTAGATATTGCTACACCATGTAAAAGCTTGTCAGAGAGGAGTATAACTGCATTGGCATATATGGGATTGCCATTTAGTAACATGAAACCTATCTTATTGTATAGAAGGAAGTACAGCTGGAATTGCAGAGGCGTTGTAACCATTAGGGAGAGGAATACTGGTATATTGTCACATGAGAAGCTAGTAGTTGGCATACAGCGCTGAACTCTGTGTTTGTAATGTCCTGTACTTCAGTGTGGAAATAGATATTATATATTAGTTCTGAAGAAGGAGGTATAACCTTCTTATTTCAGGGACCGTGGTACTGAAGTATTAGAGCAGCACCTGGTCTGAGTTTTGCTGGATCCAGAAGGCTGGCAGCAGACTCCTTGTCCAAGATATCGACCAGTGGTGTATTTCAAGATAACTGAGAAGAAGCGAGCAGAGGAGACAGTTTTCCTGCTGCCGACTCATAAGTTAAGAATTCGTCAGCCAGAGCAGCTCACCCTTGTATAACCCACCTTTAAAAATTGACTGTAATACTAAAGCAAGAGGGTGTGACCGCGTCGGTGTTCCTTCCTTATTTTAACTAGGTGACTGAGGCAGGCCTAGTTATTAATCTATGTGGTCAAATTTCCTTCCTTGACCTATCTCCCAAGTAGAGCTATCTCTTTAACTGGCCCTTTTCGCCAGAGATGGTGATTCCTGGATGAGATAAGGTTCGTCTTTACTTCAACCCAGACCACGTTCTTCTCTCCTAGGTGTTGTACTGCGACTGATGCGTATAGGGTGTTCTATTATTTCTATCTCTCCTATTACTCAACTTCTAATAACTCTCCATTCCTTAATCTCTTCACACATCAAAGCAACCTGAGTGATGTGATTTAATTTCGAAAACAACTTTTATTTACATAAGATGATCCAATATCAACCAACATAATTCATCAGATACAGTTCTCAATTACAATGTCCTCAAGTCTTCCACTTAATTCAATCAAATATCTCAAAGCATAGTTATATATTGTTTCTCCTGTAGCCTCTTGCATATTTCGTGGTATACCTGGCTTACTAAAGTTCCTTCTCATTTTTCACTATTTTTCTCATTTTCTTACAACAGTTCTTCTAAATCCTTGGAGTCATGTTCTCACCTAATCTCAACCTAGTTATGTTTAACTCCTTTAAATGCAGCATATAAGATTCAATAGCTACACCTGAAATAATCAAACAATGTCCAACACCAAAATGGCCTCCATCATACTTACTCTAATATGAGAGAGCGCATGAGATGTTTCATGAATATCAGATTCACTTGTGGTGGCGTCTTCATACTTACTCTTATATGAGAGAGCGCATGATATGTTTCATAAATGTCAGTGCTGTAAACCCTTTGTTCAATACAATCTCGTTTAATGGCAATGCCTCATCTTCTTGGTATGACAGCCCATCCTGGCTATCTGATAATAAAAGTTATTCACTTTTTCTAA
This sequence comes from Oreohelix idahoensis, assembly GCA_024509875.1. Classification (NCBI taxonomy): domain Eukaryota; kingdom Metazoa; phylum Mollusca; class Gastropoda; order Stylommatophora; family Oreohelicidae; genus Oreohelix; species Oreohelix idahoensis. The sequence continues at coordinate 578,114 of JAMPIV010009348.1, read as the reverse complement.
GCTTTAATATTGCCCTTGCTTCAATATTATCTTCTGTAGCTCGCTCCCTTAAATGTGAGCGTCGTTATCTACTGACAACATGTGGACTGTAGTTCTGAAACCATGTCTTTCTCTGTAAATAGTCTAAGCATAAGTAGAATCAAAAGGGCTTCTTACCGTACTTTACAGAAGTCCTATACTTATCACTGACTTACTATCACCCCTATAAGCTAATCCTAGGTTTAGCAGCACAAATTATCAATCAATTCTAAGTGTTCTCCTGAATTCCTAACACTATGATTCTAAATCTAGCTATCTGTTTCTGAATCCGAACATCTGTTGACCACAAGTTCGTTTCTTGAGAGCCCTGGGCGGCACTTCTTGCTTCCGCAAAGTTTCTAATGGGACTGATCTCTTTTCGTCCTTTAATTTTCTATCTGATGATCCAAAGTTGTTTTTGAGTGAATGCGATTGGTCCGTTATTCAGTTCACTCACCTATCGCTAACTACACGCTTAATTCTATGCTGTCCAACTCCGTGAACTGTGCTACATAACTGTTTACATTACGCTCGCTTTTCACGTGCGGTTTATTCTACTCTGCGTTCTCTTAACTGTAAAGGGCAGTAATAATATTGTTATTCCCCTTAGTACTTTTTTTTACCTTAGTTTCATTTTCCCTTCTATGTCTCTACTGAAACTAGTCTGATATGCAAATTTGGTAAACTCTAATGATATATACTTAGTTTACTTTAAAGTCTAAAAAGGTTCCCTCCCTTACAAAAAACACTACATTTTCATTCTTTTATCTCCCATGTTAAGAACGAAATAGCCCATCACTTAAATTATTCTGATTTTCTACCCCATTTTATTATACTCTTTCATCTTGTTAACACCAAATAACTGCTCGACTGACTTTAACTGCAGCGTATCTTACGCTGTACAACCACACGGTGACATATACGTCCCGGGGCCGTTCAAATGTATCCCGCAGGGAAACATTTGTGTTCTATCAAAAAAACTATTATCTATTTACCCCACTAACATCTCTAATACTATTACCATAGACGACTCGAAATTACAAGCAAATTAAATCGTAATAGTGAGACTATATTATAAACCTAATATCAATGCTACAACTAGAGCATCTCATCAATTACTACTTCAACATAAAATATCATTACATGAATATAAAAAGGCATAAATGAACATTGTATTTACTTAATTCATTACCATCATCTCTCAGACAAGTAGTACCCAATAATGCAACCAAGTTTTATCCCTTTTATCTCTACATAACCAGTGCTATAAAAAAAAAATATATATATATAGGGACGTTCATCCTCAGTGTAATATTTGCGTAAGTCCATGAGTAAGACTCCATCTGACTGAGTCTGGATCATTTCTCATCTCCTTTCTCTCTTTTTTTTTTCCTGAACACCTCTATGCCTGAGATAAGTACATTATAGCAATTGACATGCACTTAAGGTACTATACATTTTTAACCAATGTCAGTGTTGATCATGTAGTATGCCATATCTTGTACCTTGGGAAGAAGTCTATTAAGTTTCCCAAGACTATGTATAGTTATTGTAGTTTGTCACACTCTTAAGATTATATATGTCTATTCTAGCATCTCATTAACATCGTATTAAAAAACAAGTAAATAATGTACTTAATACTTCTCAAACATAATTATACATTCTATTTATATACATATATATATAGGGGCGACATGGTACTGCCTCTGGAAACAGAGGTTTGTCAGTCCTTAATATGTCTGTAGTATCTGCCGTCAATGTCAGTATTCATTGCAACGGTCAGATAAGCAGAGTAGTAGAAACATAATATATCTAGCTTCACCAAGCATGCATTTAACTAAACATCCCCAAAGTGACAGCAAGAAATGTGTTACTACGTCAGAAAGTGATGTGCTCGGCTGATGCTAGCCTTTGATGCACCAGTCGAATTACCAGTCATGTATGCAACTAACCACGCGAAATTCTACCATCTGTCTTGGGGCAATAGCGAAAGACCTATGTCACTATTGTCAGAACAGGATGTGCTCGGCTGATGCTAGCCTTTGATGCATCTGTTGAAACCGTAAGCTCAGTCTGAAATATGCACTGTACCCCTGTATGTCTGACTTAACCAAAATCTTCAGGCCTATTATGTTTCAAACCAATGTGGAGATGACTAAGTAAGAGTCATTTCTATTGTATTTTAACTATACAGTGGCTATGGTATCTACCCTGCAACATCTCATCTTTAAGTCGCCTGTCTAGCAATGCAACCTTAAGTAAGAACCCTTTTTAACCACCATATAATGTGCACGTCTCCAACCGAAGTAGGCTTCCCTTATGACATAACTTGGCTTGAACTGTGACATTTTTTTTCTTTTTTCTTGTTGCCCTCTATGCCTGGTGGTGGAGAAAGTATACCTCTGAAAAACATGGACATGGTAAATTAACATGAAAACTTAACTTAAGTCTTAATAAGTCTCATCTTGTGAAGAAGCTTGTTATTGTCTCTAGAAATCTGTATCTTTCTTGTAATATTGTTCAATTGTTTTATGAAATAATTCATTGTTTAATCTAACTTATCAGTTACGTTGGTCTCTTGTATAAACTATTTCACTATCACTCTGAATATCACGAGAGTACAGTAGTTATCACTCATGTGCATGTGGTCAAAGTCTTATCACTACATATAATGTTTCCTGTTTATGTGATTACTGTAGTTTATCACTTTCTATACTGTTGCTCACCATTAAGTTTCTTCTACCTTATTTTCACCAAGTTAGTGTATAATGTAAATGTGTAAGTGTACTGAGATGTCAACAACTACTTGAGTTTACCACTGAGACCTAATGAACTAACTAACCGTTGGATACCGTTGATTGGGGTACCTTGATTAAGCACTATAGCTGGGGAAGTGCTGTGAATAGTACTATTTGCTGGGGAAGTAATTTACGGCGATTACACTGTTTGTATGAGTTTGGAGATCTCTTTTGCAAGCTCCATCAGTGTAACTTTCTCTACTGTAGAGACGACTGTCGTACTGATGAAATTGGTATCAGTTGTGATGTTATTTATAGTCGCTCTGCAGGAGGATGAGGACGAACGAATTTATGTTGTAGTTGTCAGTATGACAATAGTTTGTTTACTTGATGATGTTTACATTCTGAGTTTGGTGTTGGTAAAGTCGTCCATTCTTTGAATGACATTTTCTTTGCTCTATGTTGATAAGTTCTGATTGCAAAGGTGCTACAGTCGTATCAGCAGTATTCTGGTAAATGTTTGTATGCTGTGCTGTAGAGCTTCAGTTCTGACAAGTTTTGTTATGTTTCAGTGCTCGTAAGGTATCTGATCTTCTTCTTCCCAACCGCAATGTCTTCGCTAGTGGTTGTAGTTGTGGCTGGTGGTTGTTGTTGATCTAAGTTTTCTTCTGTAAGGCTCCGTTTCTGCAACTTGTTTCTTCTCATCGGTTGTAGATGTCTGTTCTTCCTCTTGATACATCTGAGCTTGCCTGGCATTTCTTCTGTCATCACATGTTCGCTTCACATGATCACTGGGGATGCGACAGGTGTCACAGGGAATATGTTATGGCTGACGTAGGGATGGGGAATGATGGTTGTGACCACGTGAATAGCATTGCGAACACTGATGCGTTGTCTCTGTGTAGTGTGGCCAGACTTCTTATGTGATTCTTGCTTTCTTTGTTTCTTCTGTAAGGTTTCGACTCCGCTGTGGTATGTCATTTCCCGTTGACTGCAAAGGTCTCCCATCTTCAATGTCCCGACTTGATCGTCTAGGCTGATGTCAACTTGTGGCTGGTAGTTATGGTTGGCTTCTGTTTCCTTCTGTAAAGTTCCAATTCGGCTGATACTTCTGAAGGTGTGAGTGATCGTCTTCTGTCATCACATGTTCGTTTCACATGATCACTGGGGATGCAACAGGTGTTGCAGGGAGTATGTTGGGATTAACGAAGGAATAGGGAATGATGGTTGTGACCATGTGACTAACATTGCGAACATTGATGTGTTGTCTTTGTAGTGCAGGTAGACTCATGTGCTTCTTGCTTCGTCTGTAAGGCTTGGACTCCGCTGTACTGTTTCTTCTTGTTGATTGTAAAAGTCTATTATCTTCCATGTCCCGTCTTGATTATATAAGCTAGGATTAACTTGTGACCGATAGTTGTAGTTGTCACTTTATTTCATCCCATAATTGCTGTCTTCCTGTGGTGCTTCATCAAAAATCTAAGTCTCTAGTATTTCTGCCGTCGTCACCACGACTTTTCCACAACAATGTTTCTTTCCGTACTACCGCGGCTTCAAACGTACGTCTTACGTCTCCTTTATTCTTCTCCCCTACTGCTGCACCCTATTGATCAGGTATACTCAGTTGTCTCTTGTGTGCGGTACAGACCAATTATACTAAGTCTTCTCAAGACTAAGCTGCCGCCGCCATTTTGTTTATGTATGTATGCTATGCCTCTCCTCCCATAGCCTCTATCTCTTTCTTCATTACTTCATCTCCAAAAATTTCATAATCATGGCCTCCTTGGCTCTAAGCGTTTCTAACGCTATCTGCTTATCAATATCTTTAGTCTCTTCTGCTATTCTGACTTCATTAACACTTTGCTTCCTCTCTACCTCTCTATCTCGTATCTCTCCCGAGTTTCTCTCAACCTCTCCACTTCTTACTTCGTCAACCGTTAGCTTCGGTTTTTCTCTATCGTCCATTTCTTCCCTTCTCGCACTCCCTGAGTTCCTCTCAGGTTCTATGTCGCTACCGCGACCTCTGCTTATACTTCTAGTATCTCCCCTATTACTGCTCCTATTTCCCTCCTCCTCTCTACTACTAGATCGGTATCTCCCTCGATCCTTAGTAGTTTCTCTACTTCTACTACTGTTTCTATAAGCTTCTCGGCTCTTGGTAACCACGTCGACCCGTATCTCTCCTTCTACTGCTCAACTCTGGAACCAGTATGTGACTTTGCTCATTCAGGTCAGTTCTTTCTGGATTTTTGCATGTGACAGCTTCTTGTTTCTCAATTTGTTCCTTCTCTTGTATTTCTCTATAACTGCTCATCTCCTTTTTCAATTCTTCAACTTTCCTGTCAAGATTTTGAACGAGTGCCTCTATCTTTCCGTTACTCTTTGCTGCACTACCCTTTCTCATCTTTTCCTTCCTCCTCCTTCTGACCTCTTCCACATGTCTCAGCTTTGGTAGTTGCCTTACACCATTCGGCGAATCATCTGAAGACGACCTCCGTCTCTTCATTCCTTTTATTTTCTCCTGCTCCATCTCCTCCTGGATATCTGAATCTTTAGCTGATGTCTCCTCCGCATCTTGGGTTCGACTTGGACCACTCTGTTGTTTAGTCTGTAAATGTTGCTCCTTTTGTTTCAATAGCTGCTGCTCCTGTACTCTACTTCTCTGTTCTGCAGCTCTCGTATGGCGGTAGGGTGCATCTATTTCGTTATCTGCACTGTTCTGTTGCTCCTTTTGTTTCAATGGCTGCTGCTCCTGTACTCTACTTCTCTGTTCTGCAGCTCTCGTATGGCGGTAGGGTGCATCTATTTCGTTATCTGCACTGTTCCATTCACTTCTCATTGCTGTCGTATCCTCTAGAATCTCACTGTACTGTTCACTTTCTGTATGCTGCCCTGTTTGTATTCTGTCTTCCTCTTGCGTATGTGTGCCCATGTCCTCTTGTTCGTTATACAACATTTGAGGAGTAGGGGTTGATCTATCATATGTTGTTTCTGGTTCTGCATGGATTTGTGCTCTCGTAACAATCTGTTTCCGCGCTAGTGTTGATCTACCACTGTCACTGACTATGACCTCACTGGAAATAGTATCTATATCCTCGTCGCTCTTGGTCATTTGAACTACCCAGTTGTCTCCTCTCGTAGTTACACCCCAGTCACTAACTTTGGGTGTTGTTTCTGTTTCGTCATCATGTATAGGTAGTGACGTACTACTATCTCTCTTATATAGACGGTTGTCTCTGGATCTCAATCTCTCTCTTAATTCTGTTGGTGGAATATCTTCTTCTTCTGCGGAGTTCTCTCTGCAGCGAGTTAAGCGATTTAAAGCATCTGGTAGTTGATCGGCATTGTTACTTTGTTCATCATCAATGTCCTGCCCTTCCTCGGTGTCGTATTCGATAAGTGAACTGGTTGTTGACTCTGTAGATTCATGATAAGCCAATGTGGATTTTCGTACTGGCCTGTTATTTGGTAAAGTTGGTGGTACCCTGGGACGTTGAGTATCTGGTTTCATCTGCGCTACATGTGCTTTGACTTTTGTGCTCTTCTCCTCATTCCAAAGTTCATAATTCACATCTGTTGTTCGTTTTACCACTTTATATCCGTCAAGCCATGCGTTATCCATTTTGTCTCGCACATTCTTCCTGTAATATACCTTATCTCCAGGTTTAAACTCCTTCAACGTTGCTCTTTTATCATACTGCTTCTGCCATTTTTCGAAGGCTTTCTGTGTATTCTTATTTGCTATTTGGTGGGCCTTACACTTTTCTTGTAAGATAATTTGGATTGGATCTTCACCTTGATACTTCCTTTGTGGTTGTAAGAGATTGTCCAATGGAAAGTTGGGTTCACGTCCATATAACATATAGAAAGGTGAATATCCTGTTGTTTCATTTATATTGACCCGTATCGCTTCGAGAGCTTGATTAACATATAGGTCCCAACACTGAGGGTTGCCTTGCGTATACTTGGCAAGGATATTATTCATCGTGGCATGCATTCGCTCATTTCTTCCATTTGCCTGCGGTCGGTAGGGCGTAGTAGTGGTATGTTGAATGTGTAAGTCTCGGAGCGTCTGTTTGAAACGGTTACTAACGAGTTGTTTTCCATTGTCTGTGATTATTCTCCTAGGACAACCATGTCGTGGTATAAACTCTTGTAAAAGAATATCAGTTACGGTAACTGCAGTTGTATCTTTGATTGGGTAGCTTTCAGGCCATACCGAGTATTGGTCTACGAAATGTAAGAGGTATTCGTTACCAGACTGGGTGAGTGCATACGGCCCAGAAATGTCTATACTTATAACTTCCATAGGGAAATGTGATGGTTTCATCTGTTGCAAAGGAACCCTGGTTGGTTTCATGTTCCTCATTTTACAAATTCTACAATTGTTAATATATTCATTGATATCTTTGTACATTCCTGTTTAGTAGTACCTTTTCTTTATGACATCTATGGTTTTATCTCTTCCAAGATGGCCGTTTTTGTCATGGAACTGTTTTAATACTTGATCTACCAGTGGTTGGAGGATTACTTTTTGTCTTGTACCTTCTCGTTTGTAGTCAATATGATATAATGCTCGGTCATGTGACTGGATCGTATACTGTTTAAGCGATGTAGGTTCTGTTTCCAGCTGTTGAATAAGTTTAGAGATCGCCGGGTCTTTCCTCTGTTCAGCCTGTATATCGAATGGATCCAAATTTTCATCCTCTTCTGTATCGGTACCTGTTGTAAGCGTAATATAGTCGACCTCTGCTTTGTTAGAATTTATAATGTTAATTTCCTTTGTGTTGTCATTTATGTCAGTACCCGCATCAGAATCTTCTTGCTGTGTAGTACCAGTGTGTGGGATCCTAGATAGAAAATCTGCACATGTATTCTGTTCACCTGGGAGGTGTTCAATGGTCGGACAATACTGTTGCAAGTTGATAGCCCAAAGCTGTAACTTTTTTGGTTGTTCTCGTGTCTTGCTGAGCCAATTCACCAATGGTTGATGATCTGTCCTGACGGTAAGTTTAGTACCTGTGATATAAAAGGCCAGTTTCTGTATGGCATAATGTATAGCGTAAGCTTCTCTTTCTGTAACTGACCATCTTTTTTGTGTTTTGGAAAGCACATGTGATATAAACGCTATGGGCATCTCATTGGGAATCTCTGGTGTAGTAAGTGTTTCATCATCTCTGTTCTGAACTAACCGAGCACCTATTGCTGTCGCGGAGGCATCCGTATACAGAATCATCGGCCGAGATATATCCGGATGTGTTAGAAGTGGTAATGTTGCGAGTGCTTCTTTAAGATGATCAAAGGATTTCTGATATTCTTCTGTCCACTTGAATCGAGAATATTTCCTAGTGAGGGCGATAAGTGGTTCAGCGACTTCTGAAAATTTTGCAACATGGCGTCTGTAATATCCGCAACATCCAATAAATGCTCGCACTTGTTTCACTGTTGTAGGGGCAGGCATCTTTTTTATTGCCTCCACTTTCTCTGTGTCCGGGCGAATGCCATCTTTGTTCACTATGAATCCTAAATATTTCGTTTCTGTCTTTAGAAATTGACACTTGCTCAGCTTGAGTTTTATTTGATGATATCGGAGGCGATCAAAGACTTGCTCTACTTTCTTTAAGTGGTCTTCCACAGTACCTGCTGTATGTATGAGTATGTCATCTATATATGCTAATGCAAAAGGATACATTTCTTTTAAAACTTCATCCATTAATGCCATGTATGTCGCTGGGCTTCCCTTTAGACCGAAAGGCATCACATTCCATTTGTAGCTACCCATGTGTGTACAAAAAGATGATTTCTCCTTTGCCGCTGGAGTCATGGGAATACACCAAAATCCTGAGCGTGCGTCTAATGTGGTAAAGTATGTCGAATGCCCAAGTGTTGCCAGTATATCATCAATACGTGGTAGCGGGTATGAAATTGTTTTAGTTATTCTGTTGAGTGCGCGGTAGTCGCAGCAGAATCTACTTGATCCGTCTTTCTTTGTGACAATTACTATAGGTGATGACCACGCTGATGTAGATCTTTCAATGATGCCCGCCTTCAACATGTCGGTTATGGCTTTCTCCACTATCTCACGATTCTTCAGAGGAGTGTGGTAGGGTCTCAAACTGATAGGCTCGTCTACAGTAGTCTGAATGTCCATGTATATTGTGCTTGTTCTGCCTAGCTCCATGTCGGTTAGCGCAAATACATCTTGGTGTTTAGTAACAAATGCACTAAGTTGTCCCTTATGTTGATCATCTGCTTTCAACGTTGTCAGCAATTGTGAAACTCGATCTGGTGTACTCTCTGATGTGTGCGAGTCTTGGGTTGACCATAGTGTCTTGGAATATGTATTATCATCTTCTATTCTATAATCATTGTTCCTACTCTCACGTTCTCTGTCGTGATCTCTCCAATGTCTGCGATTCGTAGGGTTGTTGTTTCTAAATGGTTTTTCCGTGTACTCTGCTCTGGGTGTTCGCCATGGAGTGTACTGTCCATTTCTGGTAAAATTGTTATTTCCGCACTGTCGTTCACTACGGCAGTGATTAAAGGGTTTTGGGTATCTTTCTCCATATCTCTGATGCATTGGTGGAGTTGAGTATCTATTGTTGGTTATCCGCCATGGAGTATACTCTGATTGCATTCTGTAAGCATTCCTTCCCCCTTGTCGTTCCCTACGGCAGTATGTTGTTGGGGTTGGCAATAAAGAATCTGTAACCAAGTTGATATAATATGGCTGTCCCCTATCATTTGCTGCTTTTCTATATATTCCACCACTAGCTCTTCGCTGTATTATTTGGTTTATTCTTTGTACAAAGCGAGAGTGTTCGTTTAATTTATTACTTGTGCCTATATTTTCTGGTTCGTTTCTATACGCTCTCTCGTATGGTGTATCATCTTGACTATTGTATGTTTCTGCCCCGCATCTCTGGACATCGTTGCGACGAGTTGCATACTTAGAGTTATCCGCTCTCTGTCCATAATGTATTTGTTGCCCGTTTTGTCTATTCATTGAGCTTGTTTGTTGCGTCCGTCTAGCAGTCCTATGTATGAGGTTCTCATTATGTGCTTTAAATTCTTTTGCTGGCGTTTTGTTCACCGGAGAGGAAACTGAGGTAGAATTTCGGGGTGTATGTAGTTCCGAGGAATGATGTTGATTTCCAGGAACTTCAGGTGTTCTATTATTTCTTACAGTAGTTAAGGACGATCTTTGTATTTTAGCTACTATTGCACCTCTGCGTATTGTTGTTGTTTTTCCTGAAGTATTTATAATCATGATTGGAAAATCCCTAGAAGACGAGATTTCTGCGATGCCTTCCGTAACGAATATGAGAGGTTCATCGTTTAAGCCTTCATCATTCAAAGGTTCGATATTTATTGACTGACCCAATTGAATGTAGTTGGAGTTCTTCATGCGACCTTTAGCTATTACCAGTGAGTTAGGTTTCAATGTGACTGGAGCTGTTAACCGCACCAATGATGCAATGTTTTTGTCATCTTGTAGTGGGATGTATTCGTCATTAATCCTAACCTGATGGTTATCAAAATATATGCTGGCATTATATTTGTTGAGGAAGTCCCTTCCCAAAATAAAGTTTCTCGACATACCTCGTGTGATTACAAAAGGATGTGTGAACCGCTGTTGTCCAATGGAGAAGGTAATGTCGGCGGTACCACATGACTTCATCGGTTCCCCTGTCACTAAAGACATGAGTGTTTTTGAGGGTCGGAAACTTACTACATGTTTAATTTGTTTATATACTTGTTCCCTAATGAGACTGACTGAAGCACCTGTATCTATCAGTGCTCGATAATTCTTGTTGTTGATGTTAATCAGGCAAGAACTAGGGTCTGATGTTACATTTATTGTTTGAGGAGGAGTTGTGGAGTACGAAATTATGTTTCTTTTTTCTTTGGACCTACCATGAGGAAAGTTGTTGTTTTCATCATTTTTGTAGTCACCAGGAACGGTCCTACTTACTGGTTGACTGGTCCGTTTCCCTGATTGTACCTTCTTGACTGTGCTCTTGGAAAACTGGGAACTGTATGCACCCCTCGAGAATTTTTCCTGTGATTTTGTATATTGGTGTTGCCATAATATCTCGAATTATTATAACTCTCTTGGAATGGACGGGGATGTTGCTGACGGCACTGACGAGCTAAGTGTCCTTGGAAGCCACAATTATAGCAAATGGGAGCCTGAATCTGTTGTATTATTTGCTGTCTGGGAGGGTGTTGACTACGATTCCCGTCTTCGAACTGTTGGTGTCGTGACTGGCTTGGCCGCTGCCAGCGTGTACGAGAGTATCCGATCTCCATGGGTTCATGCTCTGTGTGTGTTTCAAGTATGGGATCTTGTTGCTGACATTGATTGCATCTAGTCTGTACGTTCTGTTCTTTGATCGCTATCTGCATTGCCTCATTCATCGTTTTTGGGTCTTTTCGCATCATGTATTTTTTTATGGTGTTGTTCACTAATCCATTAACAAAATTGCTCACTAGACGTCTCTCCATGTCCGGCGATGCTGCTAAATTATCGAACGATGCCTCTTCCGCTAAATTTTGTAGCCTTTCTCCATAAGACTGGATGGACTCATCTTTCTGTTGTCTTATGCGGCAGAGAAGTGACCATGCCTGGTCCACATTGGTAATGTCACTATATCTTAACTTTAGTTCCTTCTTAAGTGATTCGTACGTTTCCATGGGATATTCATTGTCCCTTCTACGTAAAAAATCTGAGACTAAGGAATCCGATGACAATTGCAATATTCTTTTGCACTCTATATCTGTGGACGCATTTATTGTTGTCGCAAATTTTTCTACATCTTTTATCCACTTTCTGAATTGTTTGGCATCCCCTGTAAATGGAGTGATACTTGTCCTTATTTGGCTGTATTTTGAAGTCTGCTTCATATCATACATTGCTTCTGTGATAGTTTTTAGAGCCACCATTGTGCATTCCTGTTGTGTTAGTGGTGGAGTAGGTTGTTGTTGTTCTGGAAGTGGTGTCGCCATGTTGTCGCTTTAGGAGAGGTGGTCACGGCGCCAAATTAACGATATGTGACCGCGTCGGTGTTCCTTCCTTATTTTAACTAGGTGACTGAGGCAGGCCTAGTTATTAATCTATGTGGTCAAATTTCCTTCCTTGACCTATCTCCCAAGTAGAGCTATCTCTTTAACTGGCCCTTTTCGCCAGAGATGGTGATTCCTGGATGAGATAAGGTTCGTCTTTACTTCAACCCAGACCACGTTCTTCTCTCCTAGGTGTTGTACTGCGACTGATGCGTATAGGGTGTTCTATTATTTCTATCTCTCCTATTACTCAACTTCTAATAACTCTCCATTCCTTAATCTCTTCACACATCAAAGCAACCTGAGTGATGTGATTTAATTTCGAAAACAACTTTTATTTACATAAGATGATCCAATATCAACCAACATAATTCATCAGATACAGTTCTCAATTACAATGTCCTCAAGTCTTCCACTTAATTCAATCAAATATCTCAAAGCATAGTTATATATTGTTTCTCCTGTAGCCTCTTGCATATTTCGTGGTATACCTGGCTTACTAAAGTTCCTTCTCATTTTTCACTATTTTTCTCATTTTCTTACAACAGTTCTTCTAAATCCTTGGAGTCATGTTCTCACCTAATCTCAACCTAGTTATGTTTAACTCCTTTAAATGCAGCATATAAGATTCAATAGCTACACCTGAAATAATCAAACAATGTCCAACACCAAAATGGCCTCCATCATACTTACTCTAATATGAGAGAGCGCATGAGATGTTTCATGAATATCAGATTCACTTGTGGTGGCGTCTTCATACTTACTCTTATATGAGAGAGCGCATGATATGTTTCATAAATGTCAGTGCTGTAAACCCTTTGTTCAATACAATCTCGTTTAATGGCAATGCCTCATCTTCTTGGTATGACAGCCCATCCTGGCTATCTGATAATAAAAGTTATTCACTTTTTCTAAGCTTTAATATTGCCCTTGCTTCAATATTATCTTCTGTAGCTCGCTCCCTTAAATGTGAGCGTCGTTATCTACTGACAACATGTGGACTGTAGTTCTGAAACCATGTCTTTCTCTGTAAATAGTCTAAGCATAAGTAGAATCAAAAGGGCTTCTTACCGTACTTTACAGAAGTCCTATACTTATCACTGACTCACTATCACCCCTATAAGCTAATCCTAGGTTTAGCAGCACAAATTATCAATCAATTCTAAGTGTTCTCCTGAATTCCTAACACTATGATTCTAAATCTAGCTATCTGTTTCTGAATCCGAACATCTGTTGACCACAAGTTCGTTTCTTGAGAGCCCTGGGCGGCACTTCTTGCTTCCGCAAAGTTTCTAATGGGACTGATCTCTTTTCGTCCTTTAATTTCCTATCTGATGATCCAAAGTTGTTTTTGAGTGAATGCGATTGGTCCGTTATTCAGTTCACTCACCTATCGCTAACTACACGCTTAATTCTATGCTGTCCAACTCCGTGAACTGTGCTACATAACTGTTTACATTACGCTCGCTTTTCACGTGCGGTTTATTCTACTCTGCGTTCTCTTAACTGTAAAGGGCAGTAATAATATTGTTATTCCCCTTAGTACTTTTTTACCTTAGTTTCATTTTCCCTTCTATGTCTCTACTGAAACTAGTCTGATATGCAAATTTGGTAAACTCTAATGATATATACTTAGATTACTTTAAAGTCTAAAAAGGTTCCCTCCCTTACAAAAAACACTACATTTTCATTCTTTTATCTCCCATGTTAAGAACGAAATAGCCCATCACTTAAATTATTCTGATTTTCTACCCCATTTTATTATACTCTTTCATCTTGTTAACACCAAATAACTGCTCGACTGACTTTAACTGCAGCGTATCTTACGCTGTACAACCACACGGTGACAAGGGACAGTTAGTGTTTTACAAAGAAAAAGAACTGTGAACCCTTCAAGATTATTTCCACCATTAACAAACACATGAAGTCGTGATGACAAACAACAACATAGCTTCAAAAGCCAGTATTACCTTTTAATACCAGAGCATAACACTACACACATATTGTAATAATATTCTATGTCAGGACAAAGATCCTTTGTATAATTTGTGTACATAGACATTGAGTTTACATTTGATTGTGATTCCTGATTCACTCTGTAGTTGGATCAGGATATCTATTCTTGAAAGAAATTAATACATAATTTAAACGTTAACACTTGACTTACTTAAGCTAGTCTTCTAGAGTGTTATATGTATGTGCTTGTCATAGTGTTGTAAAGTGTTGTGAATCTTAAATAAAGTGTTTATTTGTCTGTTGTTGTTGTTGTGAACTTACACTTCATCAATATCATAACCCTAGACATTCAACGTAGTCATCACAATATTCCAGAATAAGTCTGACTGAGGTCTAAATGTGGTAGCAAAGTAAGGTCATCTGTAACACACCACACATATTATATACAGATACCTTCACAGCTGATCTCAGTCAGTACACTAAGTCCCTATAAATATTTATATAATCCCAACTTACCACAGTTCCACTGGTGTAACCCACGTGGAGTCGAAAACGCAGTAAGAGGTTTAGCTTGTTCGGTTAATGGAATCTGCCAATAACCTTTAGTCAGATCTATTTTAGTGAATAGATTAGCATTGGATAGACGAAAAAAAAGATCGTCAAGCAGTGGATGTGGTTCAGCATCCGATATGGTTTTAGCATTTAGTTTGCGATAATCTACGCATAATCTAATATTATTATCCTTTTTCCGGACAATAACAAATGGTGAAGAATATGGAGAATTACTGTTTTCAATAATTCCCAAACTTAACATCTGATCTAGCTCGAATGTAGTTTTGTTCTGATAATGAAGTGGAACAGGATAAGGGCGTAGACGAATAGGAATATCATCAGTAAGGATGATATCATGAGAAATAACGGATGTTCGACAAGGTAGGTCAGTAAGAACATCAGAAAAAGATTCTAGTAGATTGGATACCTGGCAATGTTGTTGAGATGTTAAAGAAGATGATATATCAACATCCCGCCAAGATTCTGTAGAATCCAAAGCAGGTATAGGCAAAGATATGTGAATATCAGGGAAGGAAGATTCCTCCTCCTGAATCACAGATAAGCTAGAATAGTGACAAAAACTACCAACATTGTCATCAATGTCATGGAAAATAGACTGTAAATGCTCAGGTCTGGTATGAAATTCTTTGAGCATATTAATGTGGAAAATTTTTCTTTGACCCTTAATATCGATTTCGTAATCAACATCTGAAATACGAGATATCACTTTGAATGGGCCATTCCACGCAATAAGCAATCTATTATCCTTCCGAGGAAGCAATACAAAAGCTTCATCACCCACAAAAAGTTGACGTAAACGCCAATTCTTATTTAAAAAGAGACGTGATCTATGTTTGGCAGCCTCTAACGAAGCTGTAGCCAACTGACATGCGTCGACAATCTTTCGACGAAGAGTGATCACGTATTCGTCAGATGACTAAGTGTCATGAGTCATCTCAGAGTCAATAAGGAGATCCTTGATCAAACCCATTGGACCTCGAGTTGGAGCTCCAAACACAAGCTCAAAGGGGAAAAACCAGTCTGCTCGTGCGGCATTTCTCGATAAGCGAAAAGTACAGCCGGCAAGACCATGTCCCAATCCTGAGGATATTTGTCAGTTACCTTATGTAACAATTGCTTACGTGTTCTGTTTAGCCTCTCCACAGAACCATTACTCATTGGGTGATATATACTACTTAATGATCTATCTATCTTAAGTGTCTTCATGACTGATGTCATGGTTTCAGAGACAAATTGTGAACCATGATCAGACAGAAGTTTACGAGGAAAACCTAATCTTGAGAAGATCAACAAAAGTGCATCAGCTACCTCCGAGGTAGTGGTATGTTTAAGAGGAATGGCCTCTGGCCATCGAGTGCACAAATTAATGCACGTGAGGACATATTTGTGACCTCTAGCAGAAGTAACAGACAGAGGACCGATAATATCAACGGACATGTTATCAAAAGGTCGAATAGATATATCACATGCCTGAATCGGAGCGACATGGAAAGCTCCTCGAAATTTAACTTCTTGGCAGGTAATACATGAACGTACGTATAATGATACGTCCCTGGAAACACCTGGCCAAAAGAAAGAAGATAGCACTCTGGAACGTGTTCGAGTGTATCCCATATGACCCGCACAATGTGAGTCATGTGCAAGTCGTAATATGTATGGGCGAAGTTTAAGAGGCACCATAACTTGGTGTTTTATATTAGTTATCAACAAAGTTTCTCACTAATATTTCATTTTTAACAGTAAACCAATGTTTACGACTTTTATTTAAGTCAACTTTATCATCATTTGTGACCAGAGCAAAAAAAATGTAATGAGTTATCCTCTCTTTGGAGTTTTGCAAAAGACACTCTTTCTATAACTGAATGTACTTCAGTGTCATTCTGAGTTGTTGTGTCTAGCTCTGAACTGTTATCAGTTTCCAATGCCTGGACCTGGGCACGTGTAGTAACTGCATTGGCAGTCAACAAATTATTTTTCTTCCACTCTTCAATTTCCTCTGGTGAGCAGTCCTTGCTCCCATGGATGCGACCAACCGTCAGATCAGCGACTGGGTTATTTAATAAACATACTGTGACTTTTCCTGTAAAAAATGGGGTATGAATATCAACAATAGCTGTGGGGTAAAATTCAATGGTTCCCCGAAAGTTATACATTTTACACAATTTCCTGTAGAACAAGAAGGGTGTACAAGCGACTGTCTAATGCCAACTGTCGTTGACCCTGAATCCCTGAGTACAGATGCTTGGGTACCATTCACAAATCCTCTGTGGAATACTAGAGTACCGGTGCCGTCATTGGCAGACAGACTAACCGCAGGAAGAGGATGTCCGCACTTCAGAACTGTAGTACTGTCTTTCTGAAATATAGTTAGACATTCCTGGCAACGAGAAACAACATCAAAATCAAATGAGCAACATGCAGTTGAGTGAACCTGGTTATTCAATTCATGATTACATAAAGGTGCACTACCAGTAAGTGCCGCCCCTGCATTATGCTCTGACCTCATTGGGCCACGAGAACAAGATCGTTGCCTCTGGCGATCAACAGAACTACCCTGATTTCTATAGTTTTGACTATTATCCCTATTTCGGTAATGCTGATTATTATTACTCCAATTATTATTTTGAGGGAAGAAATTATTTTGTTTTCACCAATTGGAACCTTGTTGGAAATTGTTGTTATTCCTGTATTGAGGTGACTGGTTCCGAAATTGCTGTCGACCTCTATTAAAGTTATCATTCTTGTTAAAGTTACCATTTCTAGTATAATTGTTTTCATTATATCTTTTAGGCATGAAATTCCTGTCTAGGCTCTGAGATCTGGCTCTAACATTATTGTTCCAAGTTGTAGCTGAAGCAACTGGGAGAGAATCTTTTATTTGACAGTTACTAATACATGCACCCGGATGTGCGGTGCAGTATTGTTTTGCAATTTCTTCTATAGACGATAGATTTGATGGCTTGCATTCCTGCAAGAAAGAACAAAATGGCCTGCTTACCGGGGATAACACTTTATCCCTTAGCAATAGATCCATAAGTTTATCATATGATTTCTCAATTCCTGCGAGTTGAACCTATCTATCAAAAGTAAGTCGTATGGCAGCGACGAATTCTGAGAAGTCCTTCCCAGTTTCAGGAATCAATGTCTTAAATTTCACCCGATATCCTTCTTCATCAAGTTGAAAACGTTTTAATAGTACTGCTCTAGCAGCATCATAGTCGTTTTTAACTGACTCATCCATTGTGTTTATGGCAGTCATAGGTTCTCCAACTAAAAATTCCATAAGTTTAGCAACCCATAATGACTTGTCTAGTTTATGTGCTACACATACACTTTCATAGCGTGAAAGGAAGCATGACACGTCATCAAAAGCTGGGTTAAATATTGGTAATTTAAATCTATCATTACCCTTATTGTTAACTGCAGAAGTAGCAGTATTTTAATCACCATTGTTGCTATTATTTCCATTTTGACCTCTTAATTTAATTCTTCTAAACGAAGAAGCATCAACTCCTTTTCATGTGCTAATGTAGAGGCTTTCTTCTCTTCCATCTCCTTATCATGTTGCATTTTTTTTTCTTTTCTGCAACAAGTCTTTTCTCTTCTTCAACACGTCTTTTCTCTTCTAATTCTATATCTTGGAGACGTCTTCTTTCAGCTTTAGCTTCCTTTCCTCTAATTCTTGTTTTGCTTTAGCTAACTCAGCCGTGGCAAATTCTTTTAACGCTTCACCTTTATAACCAAATTCTTTTCCAATCCTCATACAAGATTCTAGGGTAGCCATGTTATTTCTATTGTAACTCTCTTCGTAAATTAAATAAATGTCAAGTTGCTTTATAATTCCTTGTAAGCACTTAAATTGTGGCTATATTTATTATAGCTGTGCCATACTCAGTCGAAAAAATAGTGGCAAGTCGCCTAATAACGCACTGCACGCAATAATTATGGCTATCTTACAATATTTGCATAAATCACTATGCAGGTAATATAATATAATGTCATGAACGAAAAAGAAATAGGAAAAGTAAAGCAAAGTACTATACAAAACAATATCACACCACAAGATCAAAAGACACACGAGAAAACGTTTGTAATAACCAAACTAAAATTCTACTAGTGAAACAAGACGAAAACAGCAAATTAGGTCAATCTACCGCAAGAACAATCTAAAAATAGAAACAGACAGGACCCAATACAGACAGCTGATTTGAAAAAAAAACTAAACAATAGCAAGGTTAAACCTACAAATTGTTAACAAACAATGACATAACTAAAAAAAATGAAACTGAGACCAATGAAAATACAATATTGATAAACAAAACGTTACAGTTAAATATCTATTATTGACCAAATCCAGTAGCAGACCGAATATTCGACGAGTTTACTCGAGTCTGACCTTCTGCTCAAATGAAAATGCTCAAAATGGCCCTACAGAACGACTTTGAATCTACGATCGTCCTCAGAGATATTGCAGATCCAAAGTTCCCTGCCAACCTCCCACGAAGAAAAACCAACAGACATAAAGATGCACATAAAGACATAAAAGGTAGCAATTACAATAGGGACTGCCAACAGTAGCCTGGTGAAACTAATGCACAAAGAGGTTACTTAGCTTAAACAGCTGAAAAAATCCCTGCATATGCCAGTATACGCCGAAAAAAGTTTCCCCTGATGCAGACTGGTGTACTTGAACTAGCTGATCCTCCAGGCACAGTAAACAGAAGTCCCGTAAAATTGTAGCAGGCCACGGCAGACTTGAAAGCTGACATCTAGTAATAAGTTTCAGAAATACCCTGGGCAGCTGACATGTTGATACAGTTCTTGACGTTTGCAAAACCGACTGACATGCGCATTCCAATTACAATTATGCAAATGGGGCAAACGGTGAAGAAATTCATATGAGGTCTTGAAAAATATTTCTACAGTCACTGTCCTTATTCAAAAGATAATAAATGTTCTTGAGATCGATATCCCCATCACTGGAACACCATGAAATCCTCTGTTACGAATGGTTTTTGGTTATTTACAGAGGGTGTGTTTGAACAAGATGGTTGGTTCATAATTGAATTCCATGTTGAACATCATGCTTATGAGATGTTGTGGAATGCCGTGGGCTTTGTGCAAAACTATCAATCATAAAAAGTGACCTCCAAAACGACTTGGTAAATGGGTCCACAGGTGACAGCATATTTATTCAAACATAGCATAATAACATGTTCATGGCAATGTGGAATTACATACATGTAATGAATCTCCTACAGTCCTTGATACATCATCTCATATCTGGCCTATTTACTAGAGGTGCCGATTACGGTTAACACCTAAGAAGTGAAAACCAGAATATGGAGATAATTATTATTATTTGCTCCCATAAAGATTCCTCTGCATAAAACATCATCGAAACTTAAATACTTATGTTCGGCATCTTCTTGAATATCAGTGGCGACCTTCGCAGTTCCATAAGCCCCGAAGGAGAACTGTTAAACTTCAAATAACTTGGAAGCAATGGCATCAACGCCTTACTCTGATGGATTCTTACAACGAAAGGCCTCGAAGTAACGGTCAGTGAACTGGCGCTTCTATCCGAAGGGATTCTTCACAAGATAATTCAGAAGTCAAGAATCATGTGGCATAGCGCTGAGCAATGGTTAACGTATATCTGTCCGTCGCCTTTTGTGAAGGATTTTAGCAATGGTTTTTAGCCCGTTCAAGCCCCCATCTGAGTTAATTCAACGAATTCCTCTTATATTGGTATAGCTCTGTTTAGAGGTAAATGTATGTCTATAAATATATATTAATTGTTCTGGCTCATACGTTTGCTTTCATGCATATAAAAAAACTGAATCGACTATGATTGTTTAGTTTTAAAACAACAGGTAACAAATTTAATAATCAATTAGTATTAACAATTTAAAATAAATCAAATGCTGTTGATTTTATATTGGAATCAAATGTTCTCTTCACTGAGATTTAGGGTGAGGATATATCAAAAGTCCGTTTTTCTGGTGCCTTTTTATAAGCACTTAACTTTTAGGTGAGTCCTGCAGCTGTGATTTTCGTCACTGCTTGGTGATGAGGGCACTTCTTCGCCCAACTTGTCCTATGTAGGCGGTTGGTGTTGATTCCCTGCGTTTCACTCACAACTAGCTTCTTTCCACGAACGTTTGGACAAAATAGAAAGAACAAAATGCCTCTGTTAAGTACACTGAGTTGGAAGCTTAACAGGCGCATCTTCTCGTTGTCCACCCACCAATCAGGGCCGGCTCTACCGACGGTGCAACACGTGCATTTGCACGGGGCGGCAAGCTTTGGGGGGCGGCAAAAAATCTTTTTATTTATTTTTACAATCCAGCCAAAATATCCCGCCTGGGAGCCGCGCTGGTGTAATGGTTACCACACTGCGCTAGCGATCAGGTGTTCAAGGTTCAAGCCCGGGCGCAGGCTTTTGTAGGAGTGTCATCGACCGGGATTTTGACTGAATAACCTGAACGGCTCCTGAAATAAACCCTCTGTGGATGGTGTCACGGAGTGTTCGAAGGTTTCGTCTAGATTATTTTAAAATTCCTTACTTTTCTATTCCTTCACATTGTGTGTTTTCTCTACGAAATATTTGCACCTGCGGTCTGTTCTTTAGCTGTTTTTCAAGTCTTCACTAATAGTTTTGCCATACAATCCTAATGCTATCTTCTCCTACAAAGGCACTAAAAGGTATTTCTTTAGGGACGCCAGTACAATTTATTCGCTTGGTCGAAACCACAGTGGTTCCCAGAGGATTATATTTCCGTGTTCAGTGGTCAACTGAAGACCGCCACGATAAATTTTCCGGAATCGCTGAACGAGAGACGGGAATTAATTAACTTGGTGTGAGAATCAAGAATTCATTTTTTATCGACCGTTCTCTGTTGGCGGCTCGAATGTTTCAGTTGTTTTCGAGTGTGCATTCAAGGAAGTTGATTTTCTCAGTGTTAGCGTGCTATGTGTTACAGTGATAAATACGTTTTTTAAACGTATTATGGAAATTAGTACAGTGCTTCAGCCTCCATTCATTACTAAATAATACATTTTATTGTAGGGTTTATTAAAACGGTTTTAATATTCAAATAGATATAATGTCCGATAAAAGAAAAAACTATCAGGTGCCGAATATCGGAAACGGAAACTGGAAAAAGAACGTGATATTCAAAAACATAGCGGGGCTTTACATAAATATCTAAAAACTGAAACAGCTGATGTAGGACAGAAGAAAATAAGCAAATGCACAAACAAATGATTCTGAGCTCAAGGCAAGTACTTCTAACTCGGACCCCAGTAACGTAGATATTACTAACAATATCGAAAATGAGACTGATTTGACCGTTTCCAATTCCAGAGATTTAAGTGATGAACTTGAGAGGTACACTGATCCGGCAAGATGGAATCCTTCTTTAAGCGATATCGAAAGACTGGAAATCGTAAAAAAAGGCCTGCCAGAGAGACCAAAAACTGAGTTCGTTTTTCCGCGCAGCTCTAATGGTCGGACATTTTCACTAAATTTTTACACTAGGGAGCTAAGCAATGGAGAACATATTAATCGATCATGGTTAGTGTATTCAAAAGAAAAAGTTTCTGTATTTTGTTTCTGCTGTAAGTTGTTTTCCTGTAATAAAGTGTCACTCACTACTGATGGCTATAATGATTGGGGTCATGTGTATCTTAATGAACACGAAAAATCTAAAAACCACTTGGAGTCCCAAACAAACTGGATTGAATTATCGTCCAGGCTTAAATCAGTACAGACAAGTGATTCAATGCAACAAACGTTATTAAATTCAGAAGTTCGACACTGGAGAAGAATAATAGAACGCCTAATTGCTATTGTCCAGTTCTTAAGCCAACAGTGCGTGCCATTTCGTGGAACATCTGATAAATTATATGACCCTAACAATGGCAATTTTTTAAAGCTTGTTGAACTGATTGCCAGATTTGATAGTGCTATGTGTGAACATTTAATGAGAGTAGCTCGTGGATGGACCCAACATTACCTTGGGAAAAACATTCAAAATGAATTAATTGCTCTTCTCTTTTGAACCATTAAAAAAAAAGAAATAATTTATATTGTGGAGAAAGCTAAATATTATAGCATAGTTTCAGACTGTACTCCCGATGTAAGTCACATTGAACAATTAACATTAATTGTAAGATTTGTTAATACGAATCCAGATGATATCAACATTCATGAGCATTTTCTTGGTTTCATTGCTGTAGAAGCCTCTACATGCTCAGTGTTAACCGAATCCATTCTAAGAAAATTGTCAGACATGGATATTCCAATCGCAAACATGCGTGGTCAGGGGTATGACAATGGATCAAATATGGAAGGAAAACATTCAGGAGTTCAACAACGTATTAGGGACTTGAACCCGAGAGCTTTTTATATCCCTTGCTGTTCTCATTCTCTCAACTTGGTGGTCAATGATGCCGCGATGTCATCTAGAGAAGGGGTTTTATTTTTTGAAACGGTTCAGAAATAGTATGTGTTTTTCTCAGCGTCAACACTGCGTTGGGGAATCCTTAAGAAACATATTACAACTCTAACGCCCAAGCCACTAAGTACAACTCGCTGAGAATCTAGAATCGAGGCCATTCGTCCTTTAAGATATTAGATTGAGGAATTTTATGATGCATTGATAGAAATTGCTGATGACGAGTCAGTAGACAAAATGGCGAGACATGAAGCTGAAACCCTTGCCCTAAAACTCAGAGATTTTAAATTTTTATGTTGTCTGGTTATATGGCACTATGTTTTAAACGAAATTAATGTTGCTAGTAAACTGTTGGAAAGCATAAAAATGGAATTGACTAGTGCCATAACAACTTTGAGAAATGTTCTCCAAAGCCTTAAGAATCTCAGAAATGGTGAATCATTTCAACATTTTCTTGTTGAAGCTACATTAACTGAGAAAGTTGAAGTTGATCCTGATTTGATACCAACGTTTGAATGTACTAGAGTGCGTCGGCAGAAAAAGCAACACAACTATGAAGCAAGAGATGAACCTATTTTAGATCCCATAACTAAATTCAAAATTGAATTTTTCTTTTTTATTATTGATGTTGCAACTAATTCTATCGAAGAAAGGTTCGAGCAATTGGAACATCACAGTTCACATTTTTCCTTCTTACGTATATCATCATCATCATCATGTGACGTATTCTTTCCAGAACGTTGTCTCCATTACAGCTGCTCTGAACGCATCACGATTCTGGGCAAGTCGACCTGCATCAGCCAAAGACAAGTTCAGACTCTCTGTGATGTCCTGGGTCCACCGTCGTCTAGGTCGACCCCTTCCCCTTTTTCCAGGGACCATGCCTTCCATCACTGTTTTTTCCAGACTATTATGTCTTTTTATATGACCGAAAAATTTCAGCTTCCTTATTGCGATGGTATTTAGGAGCCAATGTTCCTGTACGTTTAGTGAGTGCAGTACTTCTCTGTTGGTCTTTTTTTCTGTCCAGGGTATTCTCAACATCCTTCTGTAGCATTTCATTTCGAATGATGTAATCTTTTTAGCAACTGTTTTATTGAGTGTCCAAGTCTCGCCTTACGTATATAATAATAATAATAAATTCTTTAAGCACCAAACACGGCGCATAAGGCAGAAACCAGTGCTCTCCAGGTTGTTCGTTGTGACGCCACTCCTCTTAGCTCTTGCACATTATTTAGGCCCAACGTTCTTCCTTCTCTTATTATTGTTCTTCTGAGTGTTTCTTTTGGTCTTCCTTTTTTCCTCTTACCCTCAGGAACCCAAGTGAGCGCCTTTAGTGGTATTCTGTTGTTTTGCATTCGTAGGACATGACCGATATATGACCATCGTCTTTTCCTTATATAGTCGGAGACATATTTCTGCCTAGAGTCTTCTCTTATTTGTCGATTAGTCTTGAATTCTTTCCAACTGATGTTCATGAGTTTTCTAAGACATTTGTTCTCGAATGTATTCAGCTTGTTCTCCAATGATTTTGTTATTTTCCAACTCTCACAGCCGTATGTTAACACTGAGATAACATTTGAATTAAACAGACGAAGCTTGGTATGTATATTCAATGATCGTAATTTCCAAATGTTAGATAATCTATTGAAGGCGCTAGCTGCCAAAGCAATTCTAGTATGGATTTCTCTTGTTGTGTCACCATCCTGAGTCATTTTACTGCCTAAATAATTGAAACTTTCAACTTTCTGTAGTTTTTCCCCGTTCAAGATGATATCAAAGGTCTCGTTAGAAAAGTTCATAGCTTTAGTTTTGGAGGCATTTATTTGGAGACCTATTTTAACCGAGAGATGACCCAAATTATTTTCACTTCTTTATTTAACAAGTTATAAGTTAGTTTGCAAGATTCAACTGCATTATGTGTACTTGCCGCTAGTAGTTTAACATCCCTAAATTGAAATCTGAGACGACAAATGAGCTCTTAAACAAATGTAAAAACCTAAATGGCGTTTTAACACATCAAGAAAATAGAGACATTGATGCCAATGAGCTATGTGATGAACTGAAAGTAGTATCCAAATTAGTACCAGAAAATACACCGCTAATTGAAGTTCTTCATTATATTATTGAAAATAACATTGCTCCTAATGTCGCTATAGCCTTAAGAATATTACTAACTTTGCCTGTAACGGTAGCAAGTGGTGAGCGTAGTTTTTCAAAACTGAAGCTTATTAAAACTTATTTACGCTCAACAATGGCCGAAACTAGATTGGAAGGACTTGCCGTGATTTCAATTGAACATGAAATCGGTCAAACATTAGACTATGCAGACCTTATTTCTGCTTTTGCAAATATGAAAACAATAAAAGTATATTTTAAGCGGTACATACTTCAAACAATATAAATTCAAATAATGTGAAAATAGTGCTAAAAGCTATAACATGTTCATACTATAGTTAAGTGTTTGTGACTCAACAGTTCATCGTTCCACATGAGAAGAGCATCCCCTATATGTAAGTTATGTAACTACATTTATTTCATATAATTGTCTATAATAAAGTCAATGGTTTATTTTATGACTATACAGTATTTTCATCAATTTATCAATACATTATTATTAATTGTACTATTTAAAATTAGGTTAATGGTCATGAAATTAATGTTGAAGCTTGTTTAACATAATGGTTTAAAAATTTTCAAACGTTAATTTGAGGTTGGGCTGGGGCGGCAAGGTATGGTATTGCACGGGGCGGCAAAATTCCTAGGGCCGGCCCTGCCACCATTGTTAATCTCTCAGAAGAATTAAATTATTGAGTATACACAGTGTAACTCGGGAAAGATGAATAGAAATCACCACTATTCCTCAGGGGATTAACTGGGAAATGTGTCTGGACAGCGTGAATAATTATTTGTGCCTGAATTAACATCAACAAATTACATAAATCTCATAAAATAATATGCTACACTTGAGGCGCATGTGATGTAGTCATCACTCATCACTGCTCCAGCCGGAGTCTGGGGGTCACCTCTTCTGTCGGGTTTTCCTGCACGACTAGCAAGAAACAATCACCAGCACTTGCTGTAGTTGTTCATGAATTTACTCTTTTCATATGCTGAGGTTGCCAGCCTCATTTATAACCACTAAGCAAGAAACATGTCAAATTTCACATGTGTAAATAAATTGTTTACACTTACCCCAAAATTTTTGGGAATACATAATCTCCTTGCACGCATTGAATCACTTAGGTCTGGAAATTATAGTTAATTCCTCTGACGGCGGATGTTCTGCGAAATCACTGGCCTGGGAAAACTTATGTTTAATTCCTCTATGGCTTGTGATCAAGTTCCTAAGTTTCCAGTCTTGTATTAAAAATGCGGGTTTACTTGTAAATTCTTAAGTTGTCCATTACTTGATCTGTTACTTATAGTTGTGGAATTTCTAAGTCCAATGTCTCTTTTTCTTTCTGGCTTTTTGAGAGTTGCTCGTATGAAGTTGCGATGCTGTCTGTTCTGTGTCTCTGAGTTAGCTAGATTATATCTCTCATTCTCAGTTCAAATCATAGATTGTGTTTCCGCCGAATGTTCCAATAGAATTCATTGTATACTCCGGCTCTCACTTCAAACCACTCAAATCTCTCTAGCACAACGTAGGTTGGGGTGTTTCATTTAAAATATCCCTTCGCGTGTTTTAAAATATTAATTTTAATATTCCACGCGTGACCTCTGTCTAACCATGCAGTAATATTTCCGGTGGCATCTTGTGCAAAACTCATAAACACCATCTGTGAACTCATTTGATGTCCAGATGTTACCTATCGCCAATATTGTCTCTCCATACAGATTATCGTGATAATCACACACAGGGATGGTCCCGTGAAACGATTATCTCATTTCGTCTGTGATCGTGCGTTCTCCAGACAGACAATCTTGGCTACCTATTCATCCTCGTACGAGACCATATTGTGTTTAACGATGATCGTCTCCTATCAAAGGTGGCCGGCTACTGAGTCGATTGATAAGCGTATTACCGCTGACCGGTGATAACGACCGGGTATTGTTACGATAATACCACCGTTCACCTGGCGGAACGTAAATACGTCTGAGGAGTGGTAAACAAGATAAAGACAGTCCCATATCAGACACTTCAGTAGGGGAATTGTGTATTAGAGACTTTCTCCTACTAGATTCAGCATAGAGAGTAAAATAATGAATGAAAGGGCATAACATATATGCCAAATAAAAGAGATTGGAGAGAAAATGAAGAAAATAAATTATACTGTCGTAGTGGCTAAAGGTGTCAGAGAGCCACAAAAAGAACACGTATTGACGGTTCGTCACAAAGTGACAGTGCATTTCTTGCGTCAAACATACCAAAACGGCCACGTCCTTAAAGAGTAAAAATTTGACTTCTTCAAATCCATGGTTTATTTAATCCGCTGTTACAGATAATATCTTTCCTTTCATGTGCCGCCTCTCGACTCGAGACAGTGTCTAACTTTTGATCTACCTCGCGAAATGCTTTCGCATTTTTTCTACTAAAACATAAATAAATCAATAAATAAATAAGAATTGCTAACCCAATATTTTAAATTTGCTAAACTTCTGTGTCTTTGATCTCAGCTGACTTGTTAGGATGGTGTTAATTTGCTATTGTTTTATTTGTAAAAAAAAATATTAAATCTAATTTTAATCAACAGTGCAGTTTATTCAGTTCAGTCTACATTTTCTTTTTTAAGGTGTGTATTGCATGATTCAACAAAGTTACAACTGATCAGAGCATTTATATTCCCAGTAGCAACATACGGCAGCGAGACATGGACACTCAATAAAACAGTTGCAAAACAGATTACATTATTCGAAATGAAATGCTACAGAAGGATGTTGAGAATACCCTGGACAGAAAAAAAGACCACCAGAGAGGTACTGCACTCACTAAATGTAGAGGAAAATTGGCTCTTAAATACCATCGCAATAAGGAAGCTGCCATTTTTTTGTCATATAAAAAGACATAATAGTCTGGGAAAATTAGTAATGGAAGGCATGGTCCCTGGAAAGAAGGGGAAGGGGACGACCTAGATGACGGTGGATCCAGGACATCACAGAGAGTCTGAACTTGTCTTTGGTTAATGCAGGTCGACTTGCCCAGAATCGTGATGCGTTCTGAGCAGCTGTAATGGAGACAACGTTCTGGAGAGAATACGGCACATGATGATTGGATGATTTACAGTATATATATATATATATATATATATATATATATATATATATATATATATATATATATATATATATATATATATATATATATATATATATATAATGTGACAGTGCCATAGCCACCTCGCCTGTTGTCCACCGCCATTTTGTCGTTATGTGGCAGTCATCATTGTTTACATCTAAAAATAGCTACCTTAGTAGTGCCGCTTACGGATAGTAGCCAATCAGAGAAGAGTAGCGTCAGGCTCTAGCGCCAGTTCAAATTCTTTATTGATTCATGTTGCCGGTGGCCGAGAGAGAACAAGCTTTGAGAGCTGAAGTCTACTTCAAGAACATGCCTAGGACTTAAAGTCTACGAACACTGTCTGGGTGTTCGGTAGTATTAAATGTTGATCTGTATAAGGCTTTGTGTTGCTTGAATTGCTAAGTCTGCTGCTGAGAGGGTTGCAAGCAACCAATAATTGCAACCCCTGTCAAACGATCCTTTACAAATTTTCTTGTGACATTAGTGCACTGGTCTTGGGTGTGGACACCTAGCCCCTGTCATATATATATATATATATATATATATATATATATATATATATATATATATATATATATATATATATATATATATATATATATATATATATATATATATATATATGTCGTGTGAAATTCTAATCCACATATATAAATTATCAGGTAAATGTAAAGCCTAACAAATAACTTCAATAAAAGGAAAGAAGAATGGTAAAGAACAGTGCTGTCACAATGACTGTACTCGAAATCCCCCTTGTTTTCTCCTTCGTCTGCAAATTATAACGTTTCCCGTTGATAGTAAAAGCCTTCTGCAGCATACACGCGTTTCCACAACGCAATAAAACATGTACTGCATTTCTAAGAAAAACCTTGAGATACGCAAGCTGACCTATATTTAATATTCCATTCATGTCATTTTATACACTAAGTTACCATAAACGAAAGACAGATGGAATTAGGATAGAGAGAAGGGAGGGCTGAAAGCCGGAACGCATGCAACACTAAACATGCGTCTCGCTATACAATTACTACCATCACGCGTGTAAGGCCACAAGCACTAGCTTTTTTCAAATCGACAGTGATTAAAAAAACACTACCCATACGAGAGTTAGGTTTTAAAACTTACAAAATGCTTATTGGGAAATATGACATTATACTGTTTTATGTCTGAAAACATGACAGTGCACCAGACACCATAAAGTTTGGAAGTGAGGAGGTGGCAACAGCACGACTATCCTAGAAGAAAATGCATATTTTGAACGCAGCCACTTAGCTCCTTTAAATTTGTATATTTGGGTTCCTTAGGACTTGCTGACAAAGAATATGTTAAACGTTACGCAAATAGTCTAGGAATTAACAAATTATAGCCAAAAGAAATAGTGAGGGTGTCAGACAACCCCAAAATCAGAATCGCTCAGTGGCAGATTTTGACACCACCATTGTACGGGAAATAGGTCCCCATGTTAAATCCTATTTGATTGGAGCGCAATAAATGTAAGGCTACACACGATTAGTTGGGCTACAAATACTAGTTTTGTTGTTAGGGGAGACGGAAGGAAGGGTACTTTTTTCCAACGCTTGTGTAAACATGGCTCGATTGGTTAGACCCGCCAATATAGTCAATTAGGAGCGTCAGGTCAGCACCACATTTTCAAATAAACTTTCTAAAGCAACAGTGCGTTGAGAATCAGCTTATATTTTTCTAAATAAAAGCCTGAGACAGTGGCAGTCGGATTTTGTGCCTATTCATTGCCAGTCAACGTAATTCTGTATTATTTCCATGAATTGTGGTAAGCTTGAAATATTTGATATCTTTTTAATGAAAATTGAATGTAAATTGATAATTTATGTCTGTATATGTGTGTGGTTCAGTAGCGAACATGAGGCAAAGCCTATATAGTGCTCCAACCTGAACAGAAGGTGTCGGAGGAAAGTAAAACTACATGGAATTGCCAAACAGTACACTGACACCTATCTTATTGACTAGAAAGAACTAATGCTGGAATTGCAGAGGCGTAGTAACCATTAGGGAGGAGTATACTGGTGTCAATTGTTTCAGATGAAGATAGCAGTTGGCCTACCGCTCTGAACTCAGTGTTTGTTATGTATTGTGTTCAGTCTGGAAATAGATTATAAATTAGTTATGAAGTAGGAGGTACAACCTTCTTGTTTCAGGGACTGTGGTCCTAAAGTTATTGAGCAGCACCTGGTCTGAGCTTTGCTGAATCTGGAGGCTGACAGCATACTCCTGGGTCCAGATAGCGACTAGTGAGGTGTCTCCAGAACACAGGGAGCAATCGAGCAGAGGAGTCTTTTCCTGCCGCCATCACGAAAGTTAAGCCTCTGTGGCCAGTGGAGCTCAACATTATGTGTCCCCTCAAAAATTGCAATTTTAGTAAAAAAAGAGGGACAATACCTGGTTTAAATTGACAGGAACTGTGAACTTTTTCCCTATACTATTTCCCAGATAAACAAACACTTGAAGTCATGATGACAAATAACAACATAGCTTGAAAAACAAAACCAGTATTACCTCATAGTACTACTACACAACTGACACACATAGGATAATATTAATAAAATATGTCACTACAAGGTTCATATTTATAAATTATGTATATATAAATTGTGATTACAATTGATTGTGATTCCTGGTTCACTTTGTAGTTGAATCAGGATATATATTAGTGAAAGTAATTAATACATATATATTTGAAAATTTACCAGTGACTCATTTAAGATAGTCTTATAGAGTGTTAAATGTGTGTGAGTGTCACAGTGTTGTCAAGTGTGGTGGAATAAATTAAATTGTTTATCTGTCTGTTGTTGTTGTGACTTACACTTCATCATTTACATAACCCTAGACATTTAACGTAGTCATCACAATATTCCAGAATAATTCTGACTGAGGTATAATGTGGTAGCAAGTAAGGTTATCTGTAAAACACTACACCTATTAGATACAGATACCTTCACAGCTGATCTCAGTCAGTACACTAAGTCCCCTATAAATATTTATATCATCCCACTTTACCACATATATTGGGGTCTCGCTCTCGGGATTTTGAATCTTTCCCTATTAAAAATATTGGGGGTAATTCACTTCAGGGAATAATAGAAATTAAAAAGGTATCCTTGGGTGAAAATAAATAACGTTGAGCTCTCAGTGCCTGTGGTGTCTTTGGATAAGTAATATCAGATTGTATTGTTTAGTTAGACATTATATAAATTTTCCTGTTAGAAAATGGCGGACCTGGCCAAATTTCGATCTGCTGCTGTACAGACTGCGAAAGAGTTAGGAATGGACGGGCAAATTATGATTGCTTATGTCACTGCTGAATGTGACAAATATATTGAACGGGAAGAAAGAAGATTAGAAAAAGAGGCCGAAAGAAAGTTAGAGGCTGAAAAGGAAATTAAGAAGTTACAATTTGAGGCTGAGGCTGAGACTAAGAGGTTGCAGATTGAGGCTGACAAAGAGGCTAAAGCATTGGAAGCCGAGGAAAGAAGACAGGCTGCAGAAAGGGAAGAGAAGAAATTAGCTGCAGAAAGGGAAGACAAGAGATTAGCTGCAGAGAGGGAAGCAGAAAAGGAGGAGAAGAGATTACAAAGGGAACATGAGTTACGACTAAGGGAGTTTGAGTTTCAAGGCCATGCTCCTGAAAATGGTGCCAGTCCCTTTACCTCTGATGCCACTGCTAGTCAGGGAGCCTCAACCTCAGCTATGAATTTTCATTTAGATCATTTTGTTGAGAAAGACGATGATATTGAGAGCTATCTAAATAGATATGAACTATTAGTTACCACGTATGGGTTAGAGAGAGAAAGGTGGAGCTTAAAGTTATCTCAAGGGCTTCGTGGGGCAGCTTATGAAGTTTTTGCCAAAATGAGCAGAGGTGATCAGGAAAATTATGACATGCTAAAGCAGGCTCTTTTGTTAAGATATGAAAAGAACGCATAATTTTATAGGAAAAAATTTAGGAATGCTAAACTACTGTCAGGTGAAACCTATCACCAGTTCTCTGCACGGTTAGAGACATACTTGGAGAAATGGACTTCTCTGGGGAAAACCCAAGATCTTAAGGAAATGGTCCTTATAGAACAATTAAGAGAGTCCATGGCTCCAGACCTGAGAAAGTTTTTCATGGAACAAGGTGCAGAGAGGCTGGGTGAGTTGCTAAATGTTGCTGAAAGGTATCAAGCAGCTCAGGCAGAGGTATCAGGTAATAAAAAGAAACAGGTGGATAATTTTAGGGCACCACAGAACTTTAATAAATTTGATCCTAGAGATCAAAACAAAGGTAAGCACCAATTTGATAGGCCACGGTATGACAATAAAAATAAAACCCCACAATTCGATGAAAGGAAATATGATGAAAGAAAATCTTTCAACCAAGGGAAAAGGTGGTGTAAAAATTGTAAGATGAACAATCATGACACTGACCGTTGCAGAAGGAACCCTATAGTAATGGCCACCCTTCAGGTCAGGTCGACCTCAAGAAGGAGGAGGATATTATGTTAGATACCACTCCAGAAGAGATGAGGAAGGCACAGGCTGGGGATAAGACCCTCAAGCCTTGTTTCAGGAAATTGTCAACTTGTCATACAACTCCAGGCAAGGGAGATTTTTACATGAAAAACAAGTTGATGTATAGGAAGACTGGAGCTAGATCCAAAGGTCACGGACAGCTGGTACTTCCTAAAAGATATAGGGCAGAATTAATAAGGAGCCTACATGTGAAACCAGATGGGGACCATGAGAAAATAGGTACCATCATCCAAAAGGTGGCTCACAATTATTATTGGCCCAAGGCAAGATGGGACATTGAGAATTTTGTAGAAAGGTGTAGCATAGCACATGAGGGAACACCCACAAGTGGGAACATTGATCAGGACCTGGACACGCCACGGGGCAAAATTAGGCCTGACAATAAAAAGACAAATAGATTTGATAAAGTGGACCAAATGGAATGGGAAGCCCCTTTTCACGGACAAGCTTCACTTAACTGTTTTACAATGGCCACTATGCGGAGAGTGCAAAAAGATGTCTTACCCCAGGATAAGCCGAAAATCCCTCAATCGGACTTAAACAAACTGGAGGAAGAAGATGTAGAGAGGAAATCTCTCATCAAGAATTTTAAGTGGGGAGAAAGCCCCAAGAGAAAAATTGGTAGCGGTCGTTTTGTGCATGATAATTCTGGGAAGAAAAATCATCACTATAGCGCTTCGAGTGGAAGAGACCATACCGGTGCATGGACAAATAGGTCCACAAAATTAAAGGTCCATATGTAACGCTGTTAAGAACGTGGACTGATGAAAAGGCAGAGGAAAACATTACATCCTCATACCAATATGTGAATGAGCTGACCACTCGTTTAAAAACTGGCTGGAAACTTGCCAATGAAAATTTGAAACAAGCCAGGAAGAAACATGCTGCCTATTATAACAGGAAAGCTAAAGACAGAGATTTGGCTGTGGGAGAGAAGGTACTGCTTCTTCTCCCGGTAGTCAGAATAAGTTACAAATTGGATGGCAAGGTCCATATACAGTTCTAGAGAAGGTGTCTAGAACAAATTATAAGATAGATAAGAAGGGGAAAGAAAAAATCTATCATGTGAATCTCCTGAAGAAATATTTGGAAAGAGAACATCAGGAAGAGACACACTTGTTGACCTTGTCCATTGCCATGGAGATGAAAAAGGAACCACTTTCATCATTTGAATATCCATTACACCCCTGTGAGACAGCGGCACAGGTGAAAATCAGTACACATTTAACGAAAACTCAGAAAGAGAGAGTGCAACAGGTTCTAGATAATCATGCAGAGGTGTTAACAGACCGACCAGGGCATACAAACTTATTGGAATATGATATGAAACTGATAGACCCCACACCTGTCTGTATGAAACCCTATTCGATTCCTTTTGCTAAGAAGAAAGCTTTGAAGGAAGAGATAGACTATTTGTTGAAGGAAGGAATTATTTCACACAGTGAATCTTCGTATAGTTCCGGTGTTGTACTCTTAAGGAAACCCTCTGGAGAACATAGACTGTGTATAGATTACCGGAGACTGAATGCTATTACAGAAGGACAGGTGGATCCATTGCCGGATACAAATCAGTTGTTTGCCAGACTAAATAAAGCTAAATATTTCTCAAAAGTGGATCTGAGTAAAGGATACTATCAGATTCCAGTAAAGCCTGAGGTTAGACCATACCTAGCTTTTAGTACCTCAGAAGGACACTATGAGTTTAATAGATTGCCATTTGGATTGAAGAATGCGCCTAGTGTCTTCTCTAGAATGATGAGAAAATTATTGGACCCTCTGAATAATCCATGTATCACAAATTTCATGGATGATATCCTTATAGCAACAGAAACATTTGAGGAACACATTGACTCTCTGAACATGCTGTTTAATCGACTTAGGGAAGCGAATTTAACAGCCCGACCAACCAAATGTTGCGTTGGATGTAAAGAATTGGAATTCTTGGGACACACAGTTTATCAGGGAAACATGACCCCTGACCCAAAGAATTTAGAGAAACTAAAGAAAGCCCCGGACCACAAACCAAGAAAGACGTGAGATCCTTTGTCTCATTATGTGGTTTCTACCAAAAGTATATCAAAAACTTTAATTCCATATGTGCACCGTTAACTGATTTGACACGTAAAGGACATCCAGATCGAATTACATGGACACCACAATGTGAAATGGCTTACCAAGAATTGAAGGAAAAGCTCACAAGTAAACCTATTTTGAAATTACCTGACTTAAGTCAAGAATTCATAGTAAGGACGGATGCCAGTAATATTGGGTTAGGTGCAACTCTGCTACAGAAATCAGATGCATTGGATGGGGAATTAAGCCCAGTGGCATATGCTAGCAGAAAGTTGAATAAAGCTGAAACCAATTACTCAACTAGCGAAAAAGAATGTCTTGCAGTAATATGGGCGATAAAGAAATTCAATATTTATCTGTATGGGAAGGCATTTAAGTTGCAAACGGATCACAAACCCTTGTCGTTTCTAGCGCAGGCTAGACATGAAAATTCTAGATTACTCCGTTGGTCATTACTGATGCAGCCATTTGAGTTTAGCATAGAGTATATAAGTGGAAAAACAAATCTGGGAGCGGATTTTTTAAGCCGCCATCCGTGTGATGAGAATCACCCTAAACCCCAGGAAAAATAATAAATTTCTCTATGTGTATATAGAATTATAGACTGACATATAACGTCTGTTTTAAGTGGGGAGAATTTGTCGTGTGAAATTCTAATCCACATATATAAATTAAAAGGTAAATGTAAAGCCTAACAAATAAATTTAATAAAAGGAAAGAAGAATGGTAAAGAACAGTGCTGTCACAATGACTGTACTCGAAATCCCCCTTGTTTTCTACTTCGTCTGCAATATGTAACGTTTCACGTTGATAGTAAAAGCCTACTGCAGCATACACGCTTTCTACGATAAAACGTGTACTGCATTTCTAAGAAAAACCTTGAGATACGCAAGCTGACCTATATTTAATATTCCATTCATGTCATTTTATACACTAAGTTACCATAAACGAAAGACAGATGGAATTAGGATAGAGAGAAGGGAGGGCTGAAAGCCGGAACGCATGCAACACTAAACACGCGTCTCGCTATACAATTACTACCATCACGCGTGTAAGGCCACAAGCACTAGCTTTTTTCAAATCGACAGTGATAAAAAACACTACCCATACGAGAGTTAGGTTTTAAAACTTACAAAATGCTTATTAGGAAATATGACATTATACTGGTTTACATTTGAAAACATTACAGTACCCAGACACCATAAAGTTTGGAAGTGAGGAGGTGGCAACAGCACGACTATCCTAGAAGAAAATGCATATTTTGAACGCAGCCACTTAGCCCTTTAAATTTGTATATTTGGGTTCCTTAGGACTTGCTGACAAAGAATATGTTAAACGTTACGCAAATAGTCTAGGAATTAACAAATTATAGCCAAAAGAAATAGTGAGGGTGTCAGACAACACCAAAATCAGAATCGCTCAGTGGCAGATTTTGACACCACCATTGTACGGG
The DNA here is from genome assembly GCA_024509875.1 of Oreohelix idahoensis. Taxonomy (NCBI): domain Eukaryota; kingdom Metazoa; phylum Mollusca; class Gastropoda; order Stylommatophora; family Oreohelicidae; genus Oreohelix; species Oreohelix idahoensis. The sequence continues at coordinate 541,985 of JAMPIV010009348.1, read as the reverse complement.
AAATAGGTCCCCATGTTAAATCCTATTTGATTGGAGCGCAATAAATGTAAGGCTAAACACGATTAGTCGGGCTACAAATACTAGTTTTGTTGTTAGGGGAGACGGAAGGAAGGGTACTTTTTTTCAAACGCTTGTGTAAACATGGCTCGATTGGTTAGACCCGCCAATATAGTCAATTAGGAGCGTCAGGTCAGCACCACATTTTCAAATAAACTTTCTAAAGCAACAGTGCGTTGAGAATCAGCTTATATTTTTCTAAATAAAAGCCTGAGACAGTGGCAGGTCGGATTTTGTGCCTATTCATTGCCAGTCAACGTAATTCTGTATTATTTCCATGAATTGTGGTAAGCTTGAAATATTTGATATCTTTTTAATGAAAATTGAATGTAAATTGATAATTTATGTCTGTATATGTGTGTGGTTCAGTAGCGAACATGAGGCAAAGCCTATATAGTGCTCCAACCTGAACAGAAGGTGTCGGAGGAAAGTAAAACTACATGGAATTGCCAAACAGTACACTGACACCTATCTTATTGACTAGAAAGAACTAATGCTGGAATTGCAGAGGCGTAGTAACCATTAGGGAGGAGTATACTGGTGTAAATTGTTTCAGATGAAGATAGCAGTTGGCCTACCACTCTGAACTCAGTGTTTGTTATGTATTGTGTTCAGTCTGGAAATAGATTATAAATTAGTTATGAAGTAGGAGGTACAACCTTCTTGTTTCAGGGACTGTGGTCCTAAAGTTATTGAGCAGCACCTGGTCTGAGCTTTGCTGAATCTGGAGGCTGACAGCATACTCCTGGGTCCAGATAGCGACTAGTGAGGTGTCTCCAGAACACAGGGGAGCAATCGAGCAGAGGAGTCTTTTCCTGCCGCCATCACGAAAGTTAAGCCTCTGTGGCCAGTGGAGCTCAACATTATGTGTCCCCTCAAAAATTGACATTTTAGTAAAAAAGAGGGACAATACCTTGTTTAAATTGACAGGAACTGTGAACTTTCCCCCATACTATTTCCCAGATAAACAAACACTTGAAGTCATGATGACAAATAACAACATAGCTTGAAAAACAAAACCAGTATTACCTCATAGTACTACTACACAACTGACACACATAGGATAATATTAATAAAATATGTCACTACAAGGTTCATATTTATAAATTATGTATATATAAATTGTGATTACAATTGATTGTGATTCCTGGTTCACTTTGTAGTTGAATCAGGATATATATTAGTGAAAGTAATTAATACATATATATTTGAAAATTTATCAGTGACTCATTTAAGATAGTCTTATAGAATGTTAAATGTGTGTGAGTGTCACAGTGTTGTCAAGTGTGGTGGAATAAATTAAATTGTTTATCTGTCTGTTGTTGTTGTGACTTACACTGCATCATTTACATAACCCTAGACATTTAACGTAGTCATCACAATATTCCAGAATAATTCTGACTGAGGTATAATGTGGTAGCAAGTAAGGTTATCTGTAAAACACTACACCTATTAGATACAGATACCTTCACAGCTGATCTCAGTCAGTACACTAAGTCCCCTATAAATATTTATATCATCCCACTTTACCACAATATATATATATATATATATATATATATATATATATATATATATATATATATATATATATATATATATATATATATATATATATATATATATATAATATATATATATATAATATATATATATATAATATATATGCTTACTACCGGAAATTTGACTGAATAATCTGAACGGCTCCTGCACATAAATCACGTGTGGATGGGAAGGAGCGAAGCTCCTGACCGGGTTGGAAGGAAAGTCCACTGACCCCCAGCCTCGCAATGACATGTCATTGGGTCAAAAGAGCTGGAAAGCTCGAGTGCCGCTGGTTAGAGAGAAAAAATATGTATATGTATATATATATATATATATATATATATATATATATATATATATATATATATATATATATGTATATGTATGTATATGTATGTATATATATATATATATATATATATATATATATATATATATATATATATATATATATATATATATATATATATATATATATATGACGGGATTGCCTCCCCTGCTGTGCAGTAATTGTCCAACAGTGGCCAAAATTCAAGAGTATTTAATATGGGCTTCAAAGATGTCTACCTTCGCACAAGATTACTCTTGGCAGAGATGTAAATAGGAGGAACAAAACGCTTCTATCTTCAGGGAGTTTTCACAAGATATTCAGAATAAGCGAGAACAATACTGCTTTGGCTGAGTATGTGTAATTCTGCCGACGCTTTTGTGAAGGATTTAAGCACTTATTACTTTCAGCTCGTTCAAGCCTCCACCCTTGATTTACTCAGTGGAATTCTATTATTCTAGTATAGCTCTGTTTAGAGTGTGTGCAGTAAATTGACTGAGACAAACATACAGTGACTTAAAAATGATTAAATTGAAGTTAAATGTGTAAAAAAAAAATTTAATAATCACTTAAGTTTTTGTGACGATACGATCGTGCGATCTCACGTCCACTCCGTCAGTATCAGTTTTTTCTTCATATTCCTCTTCATCTCACTCATCGCTTTTATTTGGCATAATTTTTGCCCTTTCATTCATTATTATGTGGAATATGTTATGCACCATTTTTTACTCTCTATGCTTAATCTAGTAGGGAAAGTCTCTAACACTCCACTCCCCTATGGAAGTATTTCTATAGCACTGTCTTTATCTTGTTTACCACTCCTCAGGCGTATTTACGTTCCGCCTGGTGAACTGTGGTATTATCGTAACAATACCCAGTCATCAGACCGGTCACCCGCTTAACTCTTTGAATCCGTCTGACCACCTTCGGAAACGTGTCGGTCCAACATTTGACCCCAGTGAAAAGCTGCTGATTGTGTTGACACAAGCTTGTATTGTGCGTACGATGAAAGAAGACAATATTGTCTGACTAGACATCTGTCTGGCGGAGGCACACAGATAAAGGCGATAATTAAATAATCTGTCGGGGTAGACATCTTGGCGGAAAACATTACGCCAGGAAAACATGGTCACAATATTGTGGGAGGCAGATAGGTGCAGCCGGAACAATATTACGTCTTATTATAAAGAGGTCACCCGTGGATATTAAAATTAATATTTTAAACACGTGAGGGGATATTTTGAATTAAAAAACGTCCCCACCCAAACAGTGCTAGAGAGATTTGCTTGGTTGGATTTGGGATGCCGGAATAAACAATGCATTCTATTGGAACATTCGGCGGAAACACCATCTCTGAATTGAACTGAGAATGGAAGATATAATCTAGTGAACTCAGAAACACAGAACAGACAGCTTTGCAACTTCAACCGAGCAACTCCCAAGACGCCAGAAAGAGAAGGATCGGACCTAGAATTCCTAAATCAAAAGTGACAGACCGACAGTATTTGGGCAACTCTGAAACCCTAAGAGTAAACTCGCATATTTAAATACTTACTTACTTAGTCGTTCCCCTTCTACCGTGAGGTGTAGAGGTTATATTTAAATACACAGACTGTAAAACCTCAGGTCCAAAACTTTATAAATACAAGACTGAAAACCTAGGAATTGGATCATCATTCATAAGAGAAATAATATCCCAGACGAAAAGAGGAAAATTACTAGTTTCTCTGGCCAAGTGATTCATAGAACTCTGTCATAAGAGGAATTTCTGAGACGAAATTGATTCCAGAGCATATGTACCGAAATTGCTCGAGTCCATCTGAAAATCTACGCAAGGAGATTGGGTATTCCCAAAAATTTGTTGTAAGTTGTGAACATTTCTATTACAAACGTGAATAACATGTTTTCTAGCTAGTGGATATATATGAGGCTGGCAACCTCAACATATAAAATAGTATATTCATGAACCACTGTAGTAAGAGCTGGTGATTGTTTCTGACTAGTCGCGAGGGAAACCCGACAGCAGAGCGACCCCAGACTCCAACTGGAGCAGTGATGAGTGTTGACTACATCATTTGTGCCTCCAGTGTAACCTATTATCTTGTGAAGATTTAAGTACCTTTTTTAATTGTAATTCAGGCAAATCATTATTCACGCACTCCAGACGCAATTTCCTAGTTAACACCCAGAAGGATATGGGTGAATTTTCATCATATTCTCTGAGTTACACTGTGTGCTCGGGAATTTAATTCTTCTGAGAGGTTAACATTGGTGGGTGAAGCGCATGACAATGGGCCTGTTAGTTTGCGGCAAACATGTGTACTCAGCAGGCATTTGTTTTTTTCTATTTGTCTAAGTTCGTAGTTACAAGCCATCAGACGATTAGTGGTACTAACGCCGCTAGTGGGAGAGAAAAGCATCCACCATAACCGCCTACAGTGGAAGAGAGTGTGGAGAAGGCTTTCGTCATCACAGAATTGATGAACAACAGCTGCAGGACTCACTCATACAAGCTAAGTGCTAACTAAGAGGCACCAGCAAAAAGGACATTTCTGTTAAACTTTAAGTATAAAGTTAAATTTTCACATACGTCTCAATGACGAGAACTTTATAGCTATCAACATTCCACTAATGTTTCCATATTTATTTTAACCTGTTAAAGACTATTTCACTATTAAATTTGTTATCTGTTGTTTTAAAACTAAACAAAAATAGTTGATTCAGTTATATGTATGAAAGCAAACGTATGAGCCAGAATAGTTAATCTATGTATAAATACTTAGACATATATTTACACTAAACAGAGCTATACCTTATAAGAGGAATTTTGTTGGATTACACCAACTGGGAGCTTGAACGGGATAAACCATTGCTTAAATCCTTCACAAAAGGCGACGGACCAGATTTAATGCGTTAACAATTGTTCAGCCCAATGCAACATTGTTCATGACTTCTGGAAATATCCTGTGAACCTCCCTTCAGGTAGAAGTGTTATTAACCTTCTATCTACATCTCTGCCAAGAGTAATCTTGGAAGCCAATGTTAAATACTCTCGAGTTTTGGTCACTGTTGGACGACTACTGCAAAGCGGGGGGGGGGGGGGGGCAATCTGTGACAGTTTTAACAGTTTAAAAGTAATTTGATTAGTTATGGATCAAGAAAAGTTATCACCACAGTCGTTATGGATTGTGGAATATTACAAGAAGTTCAAGTGGCAGCATAGATTTGAACTTACAAGGTAGCTGCCAATGACGGTTCTGCTCCTTCTTATAGGTTGGTTCTTTTCACACTGCTCACGCTCGTCCCTGGTCAAGGTTGTCGGGTGTAGCTCGTTTCCCAGAAATGTCAAGGAGGGTCCACCACGTGGGTCCTTCGTCTAAAAGCTTAGGCCACTGTTCCCTTCTTGTTCTAGAGATAGTACTTTCTGCTGGTACCACCAATAACTATGGTAAAAGAATAGAACGAAACACTCTTCTGAGTATTGCGTTTTCCAACCCATAGTTATGGGTTCCTACCTCCCCATACCACCATCCCAATTAACTCAGAATTTACCCTCGATGAGAATTAAATTTAATCCCTCGGGATAAAACTTTCTTTACATTTAAATAGAATAGCTTTCATAGTAACTTTATATTTAAATGAAAAGGTTAATAATACAGACAGTCTGTTTACATATACGTACATCTCCAACGATTGAAAAGTGTTCACAATATAAATTGAATATGTTTTCATTTATGTTTACACTGATTGAAAAGTTTGAAACTTCCATTAATTTTAAAATGAATATTTTCACATAGACATTTACATTAGTTTAAAGCTTGAAAACTTACATTACTTTTAATGTGACTATGTCTATAGGGACATTCACTCTGCTTTGAAAATGTAAGTATTATACTTAGAATGTACATCATTTTTTTCTCATCTTTCCCTCCCTGCTCCTTATGGAACCTGGAACTACTTTATGCTTTTAGTTCTCTTTACGAAATTAGCAATAAAGCAATCACCAGCCCGTGCAGTGCTGGTTCACGAATCATCATTCTATACGCTGAGGTTGCCAGCCTCAAATGACCGTGACATCCACTAGCGAGTTTCACATATTAAACTTCATATGGTAATATATATATATGTTAGTTCACATGTTAGTAATAAAATATGAAATGTAAATCACAACTTACACAAATCCTGGCTCACAGACTTTTTACTCAGATGAATAAAAGAGACTTAAATCGGCCTTTTACACGCGTCTGGAGGGTGTTTAATTTAATACGTTCCCTCCCTGACTTCGTGTGTGGTCCTTCAGTTTCCTCAGTCCCGTTTTCCTTATTAAATATGAAAGAGATTTCCTGGGCTATGAAAGTCCGTCCAAAATTCTCCAATAAAATGTGTCCGGTATGTTTAAGAAGGAATTCTGAATTCTAATTCTTCAGTCTGGCAATATGGTGTCTTTTGGCAAGCAATTTATCAAGTGAAATAGGTTGAGAAGATGGTCAAATTATATTCGCTGCCTTCCCACGCACTTATTATGCGCGCCTCGAAGGATGAGTCAATCTGATTTGAATATGTTGCATGACTCAGCTAATGCAAAATTTCAAACATTACTTTTCTGAAAATGGGCTCTACACATCCGCTTGCCCTTGGGTACAAACTCACGAACATGTCGGTAAACTCATATAACAACGTGTTCCCCATTTTATCAGAAAGTAATCTCTTATCTGTGTCTGTCCATCAGTTGTCTCCCCGTATTCCAAACGTTGGTGATGCGCGTACCCGCGTATTTTCAGTGATTAAGCACTGCGCTGAGGCGGTTTACGTGTTAATCTGTATACTGATTTCGCTGCGCACACGATAGCCAACATGGTTAGGTCGCTGCCACTCCTTGCAACACAGGGGGAAATGGATAACAACAGACATGTCTACTTATCTTTGAGAAGGGTGTAAGAAGGAAAATACATAATATCTGCTACACATGGCAGAAAAAGCAAGAAAGAAAGTGCGACAAATGAAAACTCACAATAAAATCAGTACCACAAATGTACCGATACTGCCGGAGTGAATTCTGTCACAATATATATAAAAGGTCCCATAGCAGATACTGCCCTAGGGGAACGAAGTGTTAGTGACTTCACCATACTAGGTCCAGCATCGAGAGGTGGGGTGATCAGTTCCCTTCCCTAACTCAGAGTCAGGTACCCATTTACAGCAGGATAGATTGAAGCACGTCGGTGCCGTCATTCGAACCCCGTACCTTTGATTCGAGAGACCAGCGCTCTAACCACTCTGCCAATCGGACACTCTCACACACACACACACACACACACACACACACACACACACACACACACACACACACATATGTACGAGGTAGCTTCAAAAAGTTCCCGGAATAGTCGACTCATGTTTGAATTATGTCATGGAGATTATAGTTTTATAAGTTGGTAGTGACCTTGAGGAAACGACATGGCTGATGTAACCTTCACATGTACTCTCGAACAGAAGTTACAGAAGTTTGTTTGTGTGGCGTGCACGTAGCATCGTCGGAGCTGAACATGTCCTTGATTGAACAACGTACAAATGTCAAGTTTTGTGTTTTGCTTGAGAAGTCACCCTCAGAGACAGTAACCTTGCTTAATAAAGCATATGGTAATACCGCAATGAAGAAATCGCAAGTTCCCTCGCCTAAAATCGGCACTGACAGGGCAGAGATTCAAGGATGCTGAGGACGTTATCAACAATGCGACAAAGCAGCTGAGAGAGGTGTCAAAGAATGGGTTCCAGGAATGTTTCCAACAGCTGTATGTACGTTGGCAAAAGTGTATAGTTGCCGAAGGAAATGTAGTGTAAATAATTGTATTGTTACTTATTTCTATATACTATACACAAATTCCGGGAACTTTTTGAAGCTACTTCGTATATATATATATATATATATATATATATATATATATATATATATAAATATATATATATATATATATATATATATATATATATATAATAAAAATCGATTCAAACCAGTTAAACATTATCACCATTACCCGATATTTCAGCTGCGATAACAATAATAATAAAAAAAGTCGTCAACGAAGAAGTTATATACTATGGAGGATAAAAGCAGACTATGCGTGAGGACTGAAGTTATCAAATCTTATTTGTTCCGACATCATTTATGAAAGGAGCGATCTCACTTGAATTTTTATGTGAAGTTACATTTCTTGGAAACAGCCCGTTCACTAATACACCAAAAACCCAGCATATTGTGGACTTAGAAAAATTCCTGGTGTTTTCTGTACCGCCGCGTTTATTGTTACGATCTCCATTGCCCATTGCGGTTGTTCCACAGCCAGCATGATGCCTTTTCCGCAGTTTCACTAAGCCTCTTCAGTGCCCTTGTTCTCGACTGTCCCTTCAGCCCCAATAGTTTCAATAAATCATACACTGATGCAGCCACAAGCCCTCTTGCGCCCACTTCAACAGCCATGACCCTTGCAGTGAACCCATCTTGTCTCAGATCCGCGGCCAGATCACTATATTTGGCCGCTTTGAACGAATGTTGCTCGTCTAATCTGGATTCAAATGGCACGGTCAGTTCAATCAGTATGACCTGAAGTGTTGCTGAAGAATGAAGCACTATATCCGGCCGTCTCCGCGATTTCCTGATACTCTCTGGATATGCCCCTCGTCCAGGTAGGTCTACCGCCATCTCCCAGTCGTTTGCACAGTCAAGAAGAGATGGTAAACTGCTACCAGGTTTACTCGGTTTGGGGTGTGCTGATTTTCCTGCCCTCAGAAAGTATGTATTTGCGGTGCTCGGCCTGGGTTTGCTATTCGCCTTCATCCTTGCCAGATCTATTGTCGCAGCAAGCTCATTTAGCACTTTGTTATGGCGCCAAGTGTATCGCCCTTGCCCTAATGACACTTTACACGATGAGAGCACGTGTTCAAGTGTCTGCCTCCCCTGGCACAGGGGGCACTGCTCATCATCCGACTTTCCCCATTTCACAAGGTTGGTGGCCGACGGCAGCAGGTCATACAGTGATCTGACAACGAAGCTGAGCCTAAGAGGTGCCATATGCCATATATCATTCCATGTCAAGGACCTCTGCAGGGCTCCTTCCCATGTAGTCCATTGGCCTTGTTGGACCTGCTGCACTGCTTTTTGCAACCTCTTTTCATTCTCAGCTCCTTGTATCTCCTGAACTACCATGTCTCTGCGTTCCCTGCTTGATGCCTTGGACCACCAGCGGATGTCTCCATGACCAAATCCCCGTCTATTTGTTTGTGTGTATCCGATTACCTCCCTCAGTTTGAGTGACTCTTGGGAGCATCAACGGTTTCTTCCACTCTCCACTTCCTTCCCGTTTTCAGTGTGGGCTGAATGGACTTAACCACGTCATCAGCTGACTCGCGTAGCATCATTGCAAGTCTTGCCTTTCCAACTTTGAACTCTTCAACAACTGACTTGAAAGGAAGCAGAAGTTTTGACTTTTTGCAGTACAGTGCTACATCTGACAGACCCGGTGGTACCCCTAGCCATTTTCTCATGAACTTGTGGACCTTCCGCTCTATGGCTTCCACTGTACTTGTGCTTATTTCATATATAAGCAGTGGCCACAGCAACTTCGGTATCACCATGAACTGGAGGCACCACAGTTTGAACTTTCCCAGGAGTCTGCTTTGGTCTATGATCTGTAGCCCTCTGTCTGCCATTTCTATTGTCTGTTGCACTGCCTTTGAGTCTTTTAATGAGGCATCGTACACCCTGTCAAGACTTTTAACAGGTTCCTCAATGACAGTAGGGATTCTTTGGTTGGATGGTACATCCCATCGCAATTCCAACTTCAAGGTCAACCCACTTCGTTGTGTACTCTCTGGTTGAAAATCTGACAGCAAACCCTGCGAAATACAGCTTCAGCATTGCTGCAATCTGTTGTGGAACATGATACATTTCTAGGGCCTGCCACAACATCTGGTGTGGAACGGATCCATAAGCATTCGCTAGATCCAACCAGATTACATGGAGGTTTGTTCTGTCAGACTTTGCCTTTTGGATTGCTTCCCAGATCATTGTGGCATGCTCCAGACATCCTGGTGTACCTGGGATACCTCCTTTCTGAATGGTAGTGTCAATGTACCCATTTGCCAGGAGGTATGTAGTGAGTCTTTTTGCCATCACTGAGAAGAATATCTTCCCTTCCACATTGAGTAGTGAGATTGGCCTGAACTGACTGATGTCTGTGGAATTTTTCTCCTTCGGGATGTAGACTCCGTTCGCCTTTCTCCATTCCTTGCTTACAAGCTGGGTTTTCCACGCATTTTTCAGTAAATGGAGCAGTCGTTTGAGCACCTCAGGGCATCTCTTATACACCACATATGGAACACCATTAGGACCTGAAGCTGACTTGCACCGCGCTTTCTGGACAATGCTTTCTACCTCTTGCACCGTTGGGGGCTTGGTGTTAAATTCAGCTCCTGGCTTACTCGGCCATTTAAGGCCTGCCATGCTGCTGAGCGGCTCATATTTGCGACCATCTGAATATGTCATCCTAAGGTGTTCTTCCAGGTCTTCTTTTCTGATATTTAGCGTACCCGACCGTGGCTGCTCAAACAGTTCTTTGGCAAACTTGAAGGGCTCCCTGAAGAATCTGTCCCTATCCCTTCGAGTATTCCTTCTCTTCCTGCACAACCTTTCTGCTCTACATAGGGCATTATGTTGGCCTTTCAGGTGCTCCCAAACCTGTCGTAACCCTTCTTTCTCTGTGGCAACTGCGTTCTTGAACAGTTTTTGGGCATGCTTCTTCTGTTTCCTGATTTCTTCTATTTTAATTTGTCTTCTACTTTTCCGTGGTGGGTTACTTTCCCTTGCCTCCCTCACTCCGAACACTTTACGACAGTGCAGATATATTATGTCGCCGAAGATTTCCAGCTTCTTCTCCAAAGTTATCTGCTTCTGGTTGTTATCCAACTCTTTTGCCAAGGCTTCGTCCAGCTGTTCCCAAAGCCCTTTTGCACTGGCAGGTGGAAACTTGATTGCATCTCTCTTCCCGTCCAAGAAGTGTGTGAGATCATCATCAGGCAGATCAACTTGAATGTACTCAGCACTGTGGATTGACTTCTGGCTGCGTTCTTCTAACGTCTTATCCGTCGAGACAGGGCGCTGTTGATCTCCCCCTGATGACCTCCCACACCCCTTTTTCGTTCTGTGGATTTTCATTCCTCTCTGAGTAGAGAATTCCCTACCACAGGCACATGGAAATTCCAGCCGTTGTTCAGAGCTCGAAGTCCGTGTAACGGGTCTGGTCGATTCCATTGAGGCGCCTGTGGATTCATCATTCTCTCCCCCCCCCCCCTCTTCGGTGAATCCTGGGGGCATCTATCATTTTTGGAATAAACTAGAAGTTGTCCTGGGTTAGCTCGACCACTCAATAGCAGCAGCTTTCTTTTTCATTTCAATTTCGTAGTTCAGAAAATTACATGTATTTTTTTTTTTTTGACTTTTTTTTTTTTTGGCAACGTAAAGACAAACACTGGAGAAAATACACTGACAAGAAGAGGGGAAAAAAAGTGAATTTTACCTGTATAATTAGATACCTGTTAAAACATTGCAAGACACCTAGGACTTCCTGTCCACCTCTGATATGACCGGTGGTGGCGTGTGTAAAAAAAAATAGGAAGGGGGGGGGGGGGGAGAGGGACTGTTTCATGTGGCTTTGTAAGTCTTCATTATTCTATATTTCTACTTTTATCTGAATTATTATTAATTTTGCTGCTTTTTTTCCTCATGATATCAAAGCCAGTTTTTGCTTTCCTCACCCCTGCCTCTGCTAGCTGTTTATTATTGACCAAACATCACTTGCTGACTAACCAAGTTCTAATCTCCAAACCAGACTGAAACACACGTTGTTGAAGGACGTGGAGCCAACAACTTCTCAATGTTGAGCCTTTAGCCCACCTGTACGACCGATAAAGCAAACACAAACTTGGGCTTCAAAACTTCCGTATCCGCAATGTCTCGACCCCATCCTCGAAGCCGCCAGCTACAGCCTTGAAAACTAATTGTTTCCTTTTCTCATGAACACTTTTGCAAAGACTGCGTTTTCTTTCCAGTGTCACACGAGATCACTGACTTTTGACTTCCAAGTTTTTTTGTCAACCCCTCTTTGTCTTCTATCTTTACTGTAAAACTGTTTATCGTCAGAGTCTCTAAAGCCGCGTTTCTCAAGCGGGGTTCTGCGAGAGGTCGCTAGGGGTCCCGCGAAAGATTGTGATTTTAAAAAATTAATAAAAGATATATTTTCAAAGTCTTGTATAAAACTTTATCTTAGAATATATTTTTATTATTTTCAAAGTCTTGTACAAAACTATCTTAGAATATATTTTTATTATTTTCAAAGTCTTGTATAAAACTTTATCTTAGAATATATTTTTATTATTTTCAAAGTCTTGTATAAAACTTTATCTTAGAATATACTTTTATTATTTTCAAAGTCTTGTATAAAACTTTATCTTAGAATATATTTTTATTCGTATTGCTTGGGCCTATGGTTTTTAGTAGCTTCACTATATAACATTGCAAAAAAATGTACATGTTGTAAATAACATTTCTTAAAATTACCGTGATGTAATAATATTTATGCAGGGGTTCCGTGAGACCTGAAAAATTACTTCAAGGGTTCCGTCAGGGTAAAAAGGCTGAGAAAGGCTGCTCTAAAGTGTTGACAAAGGTCGATGTTAGAAGAAATAGTTAACGTCAAGCCAGTCGCCAGGGTTCTAAGAACATTGAATGTTGTTTAGTACCGTAGTAGAAATATTGTTTCCTTTTTTACGTACCACGTTTTTTTATGGATGTGCAACTGTTCTTATCGTCTGTTGGAGCCCATTGTTGTAAAATGGGCTGGCTTCCTTACTCTGCTGTTTCAGGGACCCACACAAGAGCACGTGCACACATGTACACCTTCGTACGTAGACATTGGCGGGGGTCATACCAATAGATGATATTCTTACATACATATGCATTTTCTTCTTTGTCGTTGGCTGTAATACAACCTTATAGTCATATCTCTCTCACATAATGGGCGGTCTTTCTCAGGCTCCTCTCAGCGCTAGTCTCTCTCTCTCTCTCTCTCTCAGTGACGTCACTGAAATACTAGAACCACAATGTGAGAGAGAGAGAGAGAGTGTGGAAGACAGAGAGGAATACAGAAAGAGATACCATGCATCACAAAAGGGTGAGTACAATATATTTATAAAATGAGTAACGGTAGGTCCATGACTGCGGAGCCCATGGAGCACTAAACAGAGCACCAAGCACAATTATTTTTAGTTGAACTCTGTACCTGTTCCACAACATTAGAAGAACTGACTGAGAGTCTTCACAAGCTTCGCTTCTAGATTACTGCTCACAATTTATATGATTTTAGACATCTGCTTGTCTCTACTCTAGATTACTGCTCACAGTTTATATGTTTTTAGACTGATCTGCTTGTCTCTACTCTAGATTACTGCTCACAATTTATATGATTTTAGACTGATCTGCTTGTCTCTACTCTAGATTACTGCTCACAATTTATATGATTTTAGACAGATCTGTTTGTCTCTACTCCAGATTACTGCTCACACTTTATATGATTTTAGACTGATATGCCTGTCTCTGCTCCAGATTACTGCTCAGAATTTATATGATTTTAGACTGATCTGCTTGTCTCTACTCTAGATTACTGCTCACAATTTATGTTTTTAGACTGATCTGCTTGTCTTTGCTCTAGATTACTGCTCACAATTTATGTTTTTAGACTGATCTGCTTGTCTCTGCTCTAGATTACTGCTCACAATTTATGTTTTTAGGCTGATCTGCTTGTCTCTACTCTAGATTACTGCTCACAATTTATGTTTTTAGACTGATCTGCTTGTCTCTGCTCTAGATTACTGCTCACAATTTATATGATTTTAGACTGATCTGCTGTCTCTACTACACCTCTCTTTTATATTCTCTTGCAGCACGAATGTCTGAAATTCACCTCGTCTGTATAATTGTAGTGAAATTGACAGAGATACAACGGTAAAATTCCTCCCAAGGATAACATTTAAGGATAAAAACATAATGCGTAGGCTGCTGATGTACATGATCGCCTAGACCGCGGGTCATCACCCTCCATAAATTTGACTTGCTAGACCGGAGGGGAACGGAGGATCAAAAAGGAAAAAAATATGACTGGAAAGGCTAAAGAGACGCAATTGGGGGGGGGGGGGGGGGGGAGGGAATGGATGAAAGTAAAAAAATTCAAGTCCCCCAAATTGACACGAGGTACGGAATTGGACGTTTTGCGATACCAAGCGCTTGATTTGAATTTGAGCGGAAGAACGCAGATGTCTGAAAAAAATTACAAAAATTAAAAAGTAAAATTTTCTTAATATTAATGTTAGGAATATAAAAATTAGCTGGCCAGATGGCCTATTCTGAGCAGTGAACGAATATGGTCTTAATTTTACAGACGGATAGATAATATTGAAAATAATGACAAAAGACAGTGTAGTTTACATCAGCCACAGACTGCATTGAATCTAACATATCGTTATTTGCACACAAAAACACGACCTTGGACACAGGTGTTCAAATTTACTTAGCATAAAAGTGAAGGGACATTGGTGGTAGCTGTGTCTAAATATAACTTTTACAACAAAAATTTGAAGGGGAGAGAGAACGGTTGGGTCAAAAATCGAGCACAATTTTGTAGAAACACAAGTAGAGACGGACAGACTAACAGATAACCATCCATACGTGACTGAAGCTTGACTGAAATGACTTTAGTGAGGAAATTTGAAATTAAAAATAAACCTCGGCAGTGATTGGCCACAGACAATCATATCATTAGCGCTCAGAGCGCATTTGGGGTCATTCTTCAATAATTGTTCAGTGTTAGACACAGATTTTAAAGTGTGGTGTTTTCCCATATGAAAGACAGTGAGTTAAATTTAGGGACGCCATCCTATAGCCAGCAGCTCAGCTGAGTTTTGCTAGCACTTCTGTGTTAATTATTCATAATCTGGTAAGATTGAAATTATTTCTTTATATATTTTGAATATTGTTTCATGTTCGAGTGATTTGATACTGCCATATCATAATCTAGCCTTACAAACAAGTAGGGATTTTGCTCTAGACCCCCCGCCCAAGTCAGGGTCTAGGGACTAACAATGTACCTAAACACCAGCAAGGATTATGCAAGACTGATCAAGAGTTGAGAATAAGGAAACATATTACCTATCCTCTTTTAGGGTAGAAAACTAATAATTATTTTTCAGAATCTATAGTCTGGGAGGATCTATCGGATGTAAACCCACCATGGTAACTGTGCTGTTTGGTCAGAGAGATCTGACCTGTCTGTATAATGTGGTTGTTGTGTCAGTGTGGTGTCCAGACGTGGGTAGAGAATAGATTTTGACACATGGCCCATACTTTGATTGCAGAGCTGCGAGTTTCTGTCGTCAACGAAGCAGTATCTATTCGGGTGGTGATTTACACAAGTGTATCTGTGCAGTCCTTGTGACAGAGACCACCATTATTGCCCGCCAGCACGGAGAGGTGGGACCACCTGATTTCAGCACCAGAGCTACAAATACCAGATGAGTGAGCCTCTGGTCTGCTGGATATTCACCAACCCCATTTAGTTGCAGATACCCCATAAAAATTCCCACCATTTTCTGGACACTGTGTAGTCAATATAGACAGGTGTGATGAGACCACCCCAACAGCACAGACAATAAATATCCTCCCTAGTAGCTGACTACCAGAACATTTTAATAAAACTAACTATTCTAGTACTTAAATATGTACACTTTTGCATTTATTATGTAACATTCCATGCATAATTTTCATAAATTTTAAATCCTTCTTTTAAAACAAGTTCTGGTCAAAATAAAACTTGATCCAGAACAAATAAATGTAATATAATTATATCAAAAACTTTACACACGTGAGTTAGTTCAGTGTATTGTAACACTTGTTAATCTTATTAGTCTTCTTAAATGTCTGTGGGTGTATTTATAACCTATTACACCACACTACATATCATAACCCTAGACACTTTACGTAGCCACATTCATAAAAAAAAAATTAAGTGTGAGGTCGTAGTGGTAGCAAGAAAGGCCTTCTGACAATTCTCAACTACATTTTATCTCAGGAGCCTTCACAGCTGGCCTCATACAATTACATTTAGTAATATCACCATCATACAATACCATCAACACCACTACATATATTGGGGTCTTGTCCAGGGATAATTAGCCCAACAGTGATATTAGGATCTCCTGGTGGGAGAAATAAAAGTAGGGAAATAAATTGTAAAATTTCCTTTAAAATTAAAAGTGTCCCTGCAGATAAAAGTTGGTGAATCTTCACAGCCAGTAATAATTAATTAGTTAACTGGTTAGTTAGAATTAGTTAGATTATAGTCATAAGAAGTACTTAGCTTGTATATTATTATATTGTCTAAAAAGTATGGCTGAGCTAGCAAAGTTTAGATCAGCTGCTGTGCTCACTGCGAAGGAGATGGGGATGGATGGTCAAATTTTAATTCAATACGTAACGGCTGAATGTGATAAATATATTGAAAGGGAAGATAGAAAGGTAGCTGAAGAGAAGAGGTTACAAATTGAGGCTGATAGAGAAATTAAGAGGCTGCAGATTGAGGCAGAAGAAAAACGACTGCGCAGAAGAAAAACGACAGCAAAGGGAGGCAGAAGAAAAACGACAGCAAAGGGAGGCAGAAGAAAAACGACAGCAAAGGGAGGCAGAAGAAAAAGGTTGACTGCCGAAAGGGAGGCAGAAGATAGAAGGTTGCAGAGGGAGCACGAATTACGACTAAGGGAGCTGGAATTACAAGGCCCGGCTCCTGAAAATGGTGCCAGCCCTTTTGCCTCAGATGCTACGCCCAGTCTGGGAGCCTCAAACTCAGCTATGGGGTTTCATTTAGACCATTTTGTTGAAAAAGACGATGACATAGAGGGGTACCTAGGACGTTTTGAGTTATTAGCTACTACATATGGGTTAGAGAGAGAGAGGTGGAGTTTAAAGCTATCACAGGGATTGAGGGGTACTTCTTATGAAGTATTTGCCAAAATGAACAGGGAAGACCAAGACAATTATGACATGTTAAAGCAGGCTTTGTTATTAAGGTACGAGAAGAATGGTGAATTTTATCGTAAGAAATTTAGAAATGCCAAACTGTTGTCTGGGGAGACATACCACCAATTCTCTGCCAGACTAGAAACCTATTTGGAGAAATGGACGGCTCTGGGGAAGACCCAAGATCTTAAAGAAATGATCATGATTGAGCAATTGAGAGAGTCCATGGCTCCAGACATGAGAAAATTTCTCATGGAACAAGGTGCAGAGAAGTTGGGGGAAATTTTAAATGTTGCTGAGAGGTATCAGGCAGCCCAGGCAGAGGTAAGTGGTGCTAAAAAGAAGCACATAGACAATTTTAAAGCTCCACAGCAATTTAATAAATTTGATAATAGAGAGCAGGGAAATAAAGGTAGGACAAACTTTGAGCGGCCAAGAAATGACTATCGCGACAGAAACTCACAGTTCAATGACCAAAAGTTCAATGAAAGAAAACCGTTGAACCAAGGAAAAAGATGGTGTAAATGGTGCAAGAAGGATAACCATAACACCGAATTTTGTAGAAGGAAACCTTCAAACATTGCTGCAATGAAGTCGGGGACGCAAAGATTAAAGGTTAATCCTAAGGGACAACAGGAACCTTATCACCCCCCAGTTTGTGAGGATGTTATTTGTAATGGGGTCACCATAAGGTGCCTTTATGATACAGGTTTGGATTATGATTCAGTTGTGAAGTCTAGCCTAGTGGACCCAAGTCAGTATACCACAGAAACAGTGGAAATACAAGGGGCGACTAAGGACATACCACTCATGACACTTCCCATCGCAAGGATAACGGTGAAAACTCGCTATGTGGAAGGAGAAATCAGAGCAGCAGTGATAGATGAACCAATCTACCCTCTGATATTGGGGTGTAGATACGTCTTCTTGGGGAATCCCGAGAAACCTGTGATCATGGCGACAGTGCAGACCAGGTCACAGAAGAAGGAGGAAGAAGGTGAACCTATAAATGCTCATCCAGAGGAGATGAGGAAGGCGCAGGCTGAGGATAGGACACTCAAGCCCTGTTTTAAAAAATTGCCCAAATGCCACACACCTCCGAGCAAGGGGGAATATTTCATGAAGAACAAACTCTTATACAGGAAGGCCGGAACTGGAACAAATGGTCACAACCAGCTGGTTCTTCCCACTTCATATAGAGATAAAGTGATGGAACTCGGGCATGCGATTCCCTTCAGTGGTCACATGGGGATCAGCGCCACAGGACAGCGTATAGCTTGTCATTACTTCTGGCCAGGGATAACGGAGGATATAAAAAGATATGTCAAATCCTGCCCAGAATGTCAAAGGGTAGCTCCAAAGCACTGGACTGCTCCTGCAACTCTAGGGGAAATGCCCATAGTGGGAACACCTTTTGAGAGGGTTGCAGTGGATATTGTAGGACCTCTCACTCGGACCAAGAGGAGGAACAGTTACATCCTTACTCTGGTGGACACTTGTTCTATGTGGGGAGAGGCGGTAGCCCTGCCATCAATTGATTCAAAACATGTAGCAGAGGCACTACTTACAATATTTACCCGATTAGGATTCCCGCATCAAATCTTGACGGATAATGGTTCTCAGTTCAAGGGGAAACTAACGGAAGAAGTTTTTAAGCTATTTCAAGCCAGGCACTTTCATTGTAGTCCGTACCATCCACAAGGGAACGGCCAGGTAGAGAGGTTCAACGGGACTCTCATTTCTATCCTGAGAAAGCTGGCACACGAAAAACCGGATCTGTGGGATCAATTCCTGCCCGCCGCATTGTTTGCGTACCGGGAGGTACCACATAGTTCAACCGGGATGGCTCCCGCAACTCTGCTATTTGGGAGGCCAATAAAAGGTCCATTAGAAGCTCTATTAAGGACCTGGACAGATGAGAAGGCGGAAGAGACTGTTACCTCATCGTATCAATATGTGAACGAACTGACCACTCGTTTGAAAGCTGGATGGAAACTGGCAAATGATAATTTGAAACAAGCCAGGAAGAAACATGCAGCATATTTTAATAGGAAGGCAAAGGACAGGGAACTGGCAGTCGGAGAGAAGGTGCTGCTTCTACTACCCGGAAGCCAGAATAAATTACAAATTGGTTGGCAAGGTCCATATACGGTTCTAGAGAAGGTGTCTAGAACAAACTATAAAATTGACAAAAAGGGGAAGGAAAAAGTTTATCATGTAAACCTGTTAAAGAAGTATCTGGACAGACCACTCCAGGAAAGCACCCCCTTATTGACCTTGGCTATTGCAACCCAGATGCAAAAAGAACCACTCACCTCACATGAATACCCATTACATCCTTGTGAAACAGCAGCACAGGTAAAAGTCAGTAAGCACCTGACTAAAAACCAGAGGGAGAGAGTTCAACAGGTTCTGGAGGAACATACAGATGTATTAACAGATAAACCAGGCCATACAAATTTGCTACAGTATGACATGAAACTGGTAGACTCAAACCCAATCTGTATGAGAGCCTATTCTATTCCGTTCGCGAAGGAGAAGGCATTGAAGGAAGAAATAGATTATTTGTTGAAGGAGGGGATTATTTCGCACAGTGAATCATCTTTTAGTTCTAGTGTCGTTTTGTTGAGAAAACCGTCTGGGGAACACAGACTGTGCATAGATTACAGGAAACTGAATGCTGTCACAGAAGGACAAGTGGATCCATTACCAGACACAAAACAGTTATTTGCCAGACTGAACAAGGCAAAATACTTTTCAAAGGTGGATCTTAGTAAAGGCTATTACCAGATCCCAGTGAAGCCTGAAGTGAGACCTTATTTGGCTTTTAGCACTTCGGATGGACATTATGAATTCAATATGCTACCATTCGGACTGAAAAATGCTCCGAGTGTGTTTTCAAGGATGATGCGAAAATTGTTGGATCCCCTGAATAACCCATGTATCACGAATTTCATGGATGATATTCTCGTCGCCACAGAGACATTTGAAGAACACATTGAAGCTCTGGAGATGTTGTTTGATAGACTTCGGGAGGCGAACTTAACTGCTAGGCCAACAAAATGTTGTATTGGATGCAAAGAGTTGGAATTCTTGGGACACACTGTATATCAGGGTAATATGACCCCTGATCCTAAGAACTTGGAAAAACTGCAGAGAGCACCTAGGCCGCAAACCAAAAAGGACGTGCGATCATTCGTGTCGTTATGCGGATTTTATCAGAAATACATCAAAAATTTTAACGCTATTTGTGCTCCTCTGACTGATCTGACTCGCAAGGGACTTCCAGATAAAATTATTTGGACTGCACAATGTGAATTAGCGTTCCAAGAGTTAAAGGAAAAACTCACTAGCAAGCCTATTCTCAAACTGCCTGATTTGACACAGGACTTTGTCTTAAGAACCGATGCAAGTAATGTAGGACTAGGAGGGGCTTTGTTGCAAAGATCATCTTCACCTGATGGGGAACTGAAACCAGTCGCTTATGCAAGCCGCAAATTGAATAAGGCGGAACAAGGATACTCCACAAGCGAAAAAGAATGTTTAGCATTAATCTGGGCAATAAAGAAGTTTCAAATCTATCTGTATGGTAGGACATTTGTGGTGGAGACGGATCATCAGCCTCTCGTGTTCTTGTCTCAGGCTAAGCATGAAAACGCAAGATTGCTGAGGTGGTCTTTATTGCTTCAACCTTATCAGTTTAGTATCCAATATATCCCAGGCAAATTGAATGTCGGTGCAGATTTCCTCAGTCGGCACCCCTGTGATCAAAATTAGAGTAATGGCAGACGTGAGGAGTAATTTTACCTATGTGTATCGCTGGTTTTGGAACTTGCCATAGGCATGTTTTCAGGTGGGGAGATGTGTAGTGAAATTGACAGAGATACAACGGTAAAATTCCTCCAAGGATAACATTTAAGGATAAAAACATAATGCGTAGGCTGCTGATGTACATGATCGCCTAGACCGCGGGTCATCACCCTCCATAAATTTGACTTGCTAGACCGGAGGGGAACGGAGGATCAAAAAGGAAAAAAATATGACTGGAAAGGCTAAAGAGACGCAATTGGGGGGGGAGGGGGGGGGGGGAAATGGATGAAAGTAAAAAATTCAAGTCCCCCAAATTGACACGAGGTACGGAATTGGACGTTTTGCGATACCAAGCGCTTGATTTGAATTTGAGCGGAAGAACGCAGATGTCTGAAAAAAATTACAAAAATTAAAAAGTAAATTTTTCTTAATATTAATGTTAGGAATATAAAAATTAGCTGGCCAGATGGCCTATTCTGAGCAGTGAACTAATATGGTCTTAAGTTTACAGACGGATAGATAATATTGAAAATAATGACAAAAGACAGTGTAGTTCACATCATCGACAGACTGCATTGAATCTAACATATCGTTATTTGCACACAAAAACACGACCTTGGACACAGGTGTTCAAATTTACTTAGCATAAAAGTGAAGGGACATTGGTGGTAGCTGTGTCTAAATATAACTTTTACAACAAAAATTTGAAGGGGAGAGAACGGTTGGGTCAAAAATCGAGCACAATTTTGTAGAAACACAAGTAGAGACGGACAGACTAACAGATAACCATCCATACGTGACTGAAGCTTGACTGAAATGACTTTAGTGAGGAAATTTGAAATTAAAAATAAACCTCGGCAGTGATTGGCCACAGACAATCATATCATTAGCGCTCAGAGCGCATTTGGGGTCATTCTTCAATAATTGTTCAGTGTTAGACACAGATTTTAAAGTGTGGTGTTTTCCCATATGAAAGACAGTGAGTTAAATTTAGGGACGCCATCCTATAGCCAGCAGCTCAGCTGAGTTTTGCTAGCACTTCTGTGTTAATTATTCATAATCTGGTAAGATTGAAATTATTTCTTTATATATTTTGAATATTGTTTCATGTTCGAGTGATTTGATACTGCCATATCATAATCTAGCCTTACAAACAAGTAGGGATTTTGCTCTAGACCCCCCGCCCAAGTCAGGGTCTAGGGACTAACAATGTACCTAAACACCAGCAAGGATTATGCAAGACCGATCAAGAGTTGAGAATAAGGAAACATATTACCTATCCTCTTTTAGGGTAGAAAACTAATAATTATTTTTCAGAATCTATAGTCTGGGAGGATCTATCGGATGTAAACCCACCATGGTAACTGTGCTGTTTGGTCAGAGAGATCTGACCTGTCTGTATAATGTGGTTGTTGTGTCAGTGTGGTGTCCAGACGTGGGTAGAGAATAGATTTTGACACATGGCCCATACTTTGATTGCAGAGCTGCGAGTTTCTGTCGTCAACGAAGCAGTATCTATTCGGGTGGTGATTTACACAAGTGTATCTGTGCAGTCCTTGTGACAGAGACCACCATTATTGCCCGCCAGCACGGAGAGGTGGGACCACCTGATTTCAGCACCAGAGCTACAAATACCAGATGAGTGAGCCTCTGGTCTGCTGGATATTCACCAACCCCATTAAGTTGCAGATACCCCATAAAAATTCCCACCATTTTCTGGACACTATGTAGTCAATATAGACAGGTGTGATGAGACCACCCCAACAGCACAGACAATAAATATCCTCCTTAGTAGCTGACTACCAGAACATTTTACTAAAACTAACTATTCTAGTACTTAAATATGTACACTTTTGCATTTATTATGTAACATTCCATGCATAATTTTCATAAATTTTAAATCCTTCTTTTAAAACAAGTTCTGGTCAAAATAAAACTTGATCCAGAACAAATAAATGTAATATAATTATATCAAAAACTTTACACACGTGAGTTAGTTCAGTGTATTGTAACACTTGTTAATCTTATTAGTCTTGTTAAATATCTATGGGTATATTTATAACTATCACACCACAGTACACATCATAACCCTAGACACTTTACGCAGCTACATTCATAAAAAAAAAAAATTAAGTGTGAGGTCGTAGTGGTAGCAAGAAAGGCCTTCTGACAATTCTCAATTACATTTTATCTCAGGAGCCTTCACAGCTGGCCTCATACAATTTACATGTAGTACCATCATCATCATACAAAACCATCAATCCCACTACAATAATTAACATTCAGGTTCCCTCTGTAACAGTTTATCACCATCATCAGCTCCTCATAGACCTTCAGCAATCTCACGCAAAGTCGTCCTGTCCCGGGCCATCAGCTCAAGATCTTCCTCACCCCTTTAACTTCTGTCTCCAGTTCACCGTGTTTTCTGCCTCCAGTTCACCGTGTTTTCTGCCTCCAGTTCACCGTGTTTTCTGTCTCCAGTTCACCGTGTTTTCTGCCTCCAGTTCACCGTGTTTTCTGTCTCCAGTCCACCGTGTTTTCTATCTCCAGTTCACCGTGTTTTCTGCCTCCAGTTCAACGTGTTTTCTGTCTCCAGTGCACCGTGTTTTATGCCTCCAGTTCACCGTGTTTTCTGCCTCCAATTCACCGTGTTTTCTGCCTCCAGTTCTCCGTGTTTTCTGCCTCCAATTCACCGTGTTTTCTGCCTCCAGTTCTCCATGTTTTCTGCCTCCAGTTCACCGTGTTTTCTGTCTCCACCGTGTTTTCTCCCTCCACTTCACCGTGTTTTCTGCCTCCAGTTCTCCGTGTTTTCTGCCTCCAATTCACCGTGTTTTCTGCCTCCAGTTCTCCATGTTTTCTCCCTCCACTTCACCGTGTTTTCTGCCTCCAGTTCTCCGCGTTTTCTGCCTCCAGTTCTCCGCGTTTTCTGCCTCCAGTTCTCCGTGTTTTCTGCCTCAAGTTCTCCGTGTTTTCTGCCTCCAGTTCTCCGTGTTTTCTGCCTCAGTTCACCGTGTTTTCTGCCTCCAGTTCTCCGTGTTTTCTGCCTCAGTTCACCGTGTTTTCTGCCTCCAGTTCTCCGTGTTTTCTGTCTTCAGTTCACCGTGTTTTCTGCCTCCAGTTCACCGTGTTTTCTGTCTCCAGTTCAATGTGCTTTCTGTCTCCAGTTCACTGTGTTTTCTGTCTCCAGTTCACCGCGTTTTCTGTCTCCAGTTCTCCGTGTTTTCTGCCTCCAGTTCTCCGTGTTGTCTGTCTCCACCGTGTTTTCTGCCTCCAGTTCTCCGTGTTTTCTGTCTTCAGTTCACCGTGTTTTCTGCCTCCAGTTCACCGTGTTTTCTGCCTCCAGTTCACCGTGTTTTCTGCCTCCAGTTCCCCATGTTTTCTGTCTCCAGTTCACCGTGTTTTCTGCCTCCAGTTCAAAATGTTTTCTGCCTCCAGTTCACCGTGTTTTCTGTTTCCAGTTCACCGTGTTTTCTGCCTCCAGTTCACCGTGTTTTCTGTATCCAGTTCACCGTGTTTTCTGTCTCCAGTTCACCGTGTTTTCTATCTCCAGTTCACCGTGTTTTCTGTCCCCAGTTCACCGTGTTTTCTGCCTCCAGTTCACCGTATTTTCTGTCTCCATCTGCGTCTCTTTCCCTGTGGGTTTAACAACAAGGTCTACCTTGAAATGCTATCAATAAATGTCCTCATTGTTTGGCCTATCTATCATCAGCGTCTACTTCTTATCTCTTGTTCCACAGACATTTGCCTGGTTCTTGTACCACAGACATTTGCCTGGTTCTTGTACCAGACATTTGCCTGGTTCTTGTCATCTCAACCATTTATTATTACATATTTATCTAAAATTTTAATATTCAGACAAAGTAAATGTGTGTGTGTGTGTGTGCGCGCGCGCGCGGAGAACTGTAACAAGTATTTCTGCTGTCTTAATCTCACGTTGACTGTTACTTGACGTATTTCAACTGACAACCACAAGCCAATTTGCTGACGCTGCCAAAAAACACTAATTATCATGGTCACGGAAGGTTGTCTGTCTGGTAAACGTTAGACAACCCATAGCATATTTGAAATTCGACCATAATAGGGTTGAAAGTTGAACTATGTTTTTAAATTCCCCTCCCTTATCTCCAGTTTTGACTACGGGTCGGATTGCAGCTTGTTTAAAACAGTTTATTTGTTTTTAAAAAGTTGTGCCTAAACATTAGCATTGAGTCTAAAACAGGAATATGTTATCTGACGTTACAGTACATGATTGTCAATAGTGCAGCATATATATATATATGGAAATTGGCAAAAGAACAGTCGGTCTACCTCCGCTGTTCAAAGATGTGTGCAAGAGACCGCTGTTCAAAGATGTGTGCAAGAGACCGCTGTTCAAAGATGTGTGCAAGAGACCGCTGTTCAAAGACGTGTGCAAGAGACCGCTGTTCAAAGACGTGTGCAAGAGACCGCTGTTCAAAGATGTGTGCAAGAGACCGCTGTTCAAAGATGTGTGCAAGAGACCGCTGTTCAAAGATGTGTGCAAGAGACCACTGTTCAAAGATGTGTACAAGAAACCGCTGTTCAAAGATGTGTACAAGAGACCGCTGTTCAAAGATGTGTACAAGATACCACTGTTCAAAGATGTGTACAAGAGACCGCTGTTCAAAGATGTGTGCAAGAGACCACTGTTCAAAGATGTGTGCAAAAGACCACTGTTCAAAGATGTGTACAATAGACCGCTGTTCAAAGATGTGTACAAGAGACCGCTGTTCAAAGATGTGTACAAGAGACCGCTGTTCAAAGATGTGTACAAGAGACCGCTGTTCAAAGATGTGTACAAGAGAGATATAAAGGCCCTGGTCATAAATCCAGCAGCCTGGGAGGATGAAGCTACCGATCGCACCAAGTGGCAATGCTCCCTACGGCGCCACCTCAGATTGGAAAAAACGAAGCTTTCACAACAAACAGAAGAGATAAGAACTCACCGAAAGGAACGCGATGAAAAAAATCAGCTAAGGGCTATCACCTCAAGGTCAAGGCCACACTACCACAGTAAGTTATAAGTGAAGGGGGTTACTAGACTATGTATATTTATTGATGTAAAATGATCATCATTTTCTTGGAGCTCCTTATGGGAATACCACTACAGATGGTCCAGCAGACACCCTATACCGCCAGCCACTACAGATGGTCCAGCAGAAAGCCTATACCGCCAGCCACTACAGATGGTCCAGCAGACAGCCTATACCAAGCTAGCCACTACAGATGGTCCAGCAGACACCTATACCGCCAGCCACTACAGATGGTTCAGCAGACAGCCTATACCGCCAGCCACTACAGATGGTCCAGCAGACACCCTATACCGCCAGCCACTACAGATGGTCCAGCAGAAAGCCTATACCGCCAGCCACTACAGATGGTCCAGCAGACAGCCTATACCAAGCTAGCCACTACAGATGGTCCAGCAGACACCTATACCGCCAGCCACTACAGATGGTCCAGCAGACAGCCTATACCGCCAGCCACTACAGATGGTCCAGCAGACACCCTATACCGCCAGCCACTACAGATGGTCCAGCAGAAAGCCTATACCGCCAGCCACTACAGATGGTCCAGCAGAAAGCCTATACCGCCAGCCACTACAGATGGTCCAGCAGACAGCCTATACCAAGCTAGCCACTACAGATGGTCCAGCAAACACCCTATACCAAGCCAGCCACTACAGATGGTCCAGCAAACAGCCTATACCAAGCCAGCCACTACAGATGGTCCAGCAGACAGCCTATACCAAGCCAGCCACTACAGATGGTCCAGCAGACACCCTATACCAAGCCAACCACTACAGATGGTCCAGCAGACACCCTATACCGCCAGCCACTACAGGTGGTCCAGCAGAAAGCCTATACCAAGCTAGCCACTACAGATGGTCCAGCAGAAAGCCTATACCAAGCCAGCCACTACAGATGGTCCAGCAGACACCTATACCAAGCCAGCCACTACAGATGGTCCAGCAGACACCCTATACCAAGCCAGCCACTACAGATGGTCCTGCAGACAGCCTATACCAAGCCAGCCACTACAGATGGTCCCGCAGACACCCTTTACCAAGCCAGCCACTACAGATGGTCCAGCAGACACCCTATACCGCCAGCCATTACAGATGATCCAGCAGACAGCCTATACCAAGCTAGCCACTACAGATGGTCCAGCAGAAAGCCTATACCAAGTCAGCCACTACAGATGGTCCAGCAGAATGCCTATACCAAGCCAGCCACTACAGATGGTCCAGCAGAGCCTACACCAAGCCAGCCACTACAGATGGTCCAGCAGAAAGCCTATACCAAGCCAGCCACTACAGATGGTCCAGCAGAAAGCCTATACCAAGCCAGCCACTACAGATGGTCCAGCAGACAGCCTATACCAAGCCAGCCACTACAGATGGTCCAGCAGACACCCTATACCGCCAGCCATTACAGATGATCCAGCAGACAGCCTATACCAAGCTAGCCACTACAGATGGTCCAGCAAACACCCTATACCAAGCCAGCCACTACAGATGGTCCAGCAAACAGCGTATACCAAGCCAGCCACTACAGATGGTCCAGCAGACAGCCTATACCAAGCCAGCCACTACAGATGGTCCAGCAGACACCCTATACCAAGCCAGCCACTACAGATGGTCTAGCAGACACCCTATATCGCCAGCCACTACAGATGGTCTAGCAGACACCCTATACCGCCAGCCACTACAGATGGTCCAGCAGAAAGCCTATACCAAGCTAGCCACTACAGATGGTCCAGCAGACACCCTATACCAAGCCAGCCACTACAGATGGTCCAGTAGACAGCCTATACCAAGCCACTACAGATGGTCTAGTAGACAGCCTATACCAAGCCACTACAGATGGTCCAGTAGACAGCCTATAAGCCACATACTCTAGTGGCGCTGGTTTCTAAGTCAATTTGTTGACATGATGAGGTTGGCAGTCGCATGCACAACCTCATATTAGTTGCCTTGTACGACATGCCTGAGTGCCCAGTAGACATATTGTGTGCTGCACGCACAGGTTGTTATAACGGCTTGTACTCAGTACACTAATTACTCGTACATCCTGGCAACCTGGTCTATGTGTATTTTACCATCTTTTATGCAATGACCTCGAAAAATTTACGATTCTGTACCTGACAGGTTTCTTTTGTTAGTGGGTATATATTTCAAACTGGTCAGTGTGACATATTATGATAATAGCTTTCATATATCTATTTCATGATCTACATTTTTCTTTCACCTGGCTTTCACCTACACACGTTTTGTTAACATAAAACCCTCCTACACTCAGAGATCTGTCTCTTTTTCTAATTTAGCACGCCTATTTTATTTTCTGTTCTCTATTTCCATAGGAATGTTTACCAACAGACCTATTTAGCTAACGTTGAGCCGGTTACCTGTAATTATAAAGCCAGCGATTGGAAATCGTCGTAATAGGATCAAACAAGGAGAGACGGAACGCGTAGAAAGGGGCGACTATTTCAAAAGAGTCGTAATTTTGGCTCAGGGGAAGATAAGCTAATGTAGTTGTAACGTATTTTTCGTTAGACAGTTATCAGGGGAAATAATTTGAGTAGAAGAAGTAGATAATTTGGAACCAAGGGCAGATAATCACAGTTACTTCCCCTGAATCCGTTCGTTTGGAAGGTAATTAAACACGGTGAGAATCACCAGATCAAAGGACGGGTTTCGTTCGATTGCCAGAGTCTGCAAGCGGTAAAAGCGTGAATGTTCCCTCTGATTCGCAGATCGACCGAGGAAAAGCCCGAAATCTGAGCGAAGGCGTTAAAAGTAACAAGTCTGAGCGAAGTTCGGCAAATTTTATATATATATATATGCCTTTCA
This sequence comes from Oreohelix idahoensis, assembly GCA_024509875.1. Classification (NCBI taxonomy): domain Eukaryota; kingdom Metazoa; phylum Mollusca; class Gastropoda; order Stylommatophora; family Oreohelicidae; genus Oreohelix; species Oreohelix idahoensis. The sequence goes on along the minus strand of JAMPIV010009348.1, from coordinate 513,254 downwards.
ACTCAATTTATCCAGTACCGACAGAATTTCAGAGAACATCTAGCTTCGAATTCTAAGATCCCTTAGAACAGTGGAATTACTTAGTTTTTCGATTGGAGATCTTTTATTTCTGTATTTGTGGTAAATACTATACTAGAAGTTTGAGTGATTAATTGTTAAGTCCGTATTTTATTTCACTAAGATTTTTCTGTGTAGAGTGATTTAACTGTTGAGTCCGTCAATTATATTCCACTAGGATTTTATTGTGTGTTAATTGACTAGCGAACTAAATATAATCTATAGCTAAATTGTTCCGGCTGTAGCGTTAGTCTAACTAACTGATTTAACCAGTAAAAGATATTTAATCGACTGGTAAATGCACTATTCATTATGAGTACTGACGAAATATATATTTATTTATAATTCATGATGATTAAAAATATAAATGACTAGCGCTTATTTTACGGAAACTTTTATTAAACGATTCAATATGAGATACACGTGTAGTTCTATTCAAAGTTAAATAACTGAGTAGGTGAATATATTATATTTTACGCGGGTTAAGGATAGGATTGAGATTACTATATTATGGTTAAGTATTTGTATTTTTTTCTCCTTTACACAGTATTGGGTCAAACCCAAAATCTACCAGCGGTTTCCATATAAATCTGAGTATAACCATACAAAAGAACATTCTTTATTTAGTATATGGGTCTTCAAAGGTGAACCTGTCTGGCTTCGTGTTTACACCCAGAAAGAGACAGAGTACCAACCCAAAGAACATTAAGAGTGACTTTGTAACTGGGCCTATAGATCCAGATTTCTTTTTCCCAATTTCATTTACATTCAGCCCGTTGTGGCGACCTAACAAACATTAACATTTCCCGACGTTTGACCATTTGTGGTGTGACAAGGATTTTTTTAATACTGAGAGAAGTTACCGACCTGACATTCCTATGTACTGGAAATCTCAAGCTATTGACACTGTGAGCACTGTTAAATTTCTTACCTGGTTTAATTAAACCCTGGATTTGCTGTGTGCGTGTGTCCTAAAGATTGTTCCAGAAGGTGCAACCCAAGTATTAGGTAAGAATGAATGCACGTGGCCACGGTTGTCTGAGAAGAGAGGAAGGATGAATGAATAATTCTCATATATATATATATCTTGTAGAATCCAGGTACGCACGTTGTATTTTTTTTTTTTTTTTTTTGGGTAAGTTTTGCTAATACTGTCCCTTTTCAGAATAGATTAACGTATAAACTCTGTTCTTTACTGTAGAGGGAAATCCTAGACCATAGCGTATAAATCTTTGACTCTTTGGGGGTTAATAACTTTCTTCTAACGGGATCTTGTCTCAACAGAGGGAGGGAGGATTACACCTGAGTCTATTTCTTTATTAATTTCATTAACCTATGTTTATTTGTATTTGATTGATATTCATAATATTGCTGTTGTCGAGTTTCTTTATAGTAAATAAAATTTACATAAAACTTTATTTACATGTGTTGGTCAGCTCGTCCCAAAATATCCCTATTCCATTAATATAATTTGTCACGTCTGTGCGTCTAACTGTCGTCACTTATGTGTGTGTGTGAGAGAGTGGTTGATATATATATATATATATATATATATATATATATATATATATATATATATATATATATATATATATATTAATATATACTACTCGTCAAAAGTCAAGGGCCACTTAGAAAAACCTTGGTTGAAACCATAAAACAAATCTGATATAAACGTAATTGGTATCAGTCAAAACGGCATTTATTGAATACCAAATTGACATGTCACGTAAAGAAATGGAAACACACATTCAAACGCAATGAAGCTGTGAAGTGTGTCACCCACCTTTTCAAAAGTCACACAATAGACATTGGACAAATAGACATTTCAAAATCGGGTATGACCACCGTTTGCAGCAAGGCATTCAAGACAGCGTAGACGCATCGAGTCCACAAGGGTCCGAAGAGTATCCTGAGGAACAGCTTGCCATTCCTGAAGCAGAAATGCAGTCAGCTGTGCAACATCCATTGGCAGGGGGTGATTTGTTGACAATCTTCGACCAAGGACATCCCAGAGGTGCTCAATCGGAGAAAGGTCAGGTGAATGAGCTGGCCACGCCATCCTGATGATCCCATGTTGCTGAATAAACTCATTCACCACATGAGCTCGATGGGGTCGAGCGTTATCATTTTGGAGGATGGCATTACCACCTATGGCCTCCAGAGCAGGCTGAACAATTGGTTGGTCTCAAGATTTCGTTCTGGTATCTTGGGCCGGTCAAGTTGCCTTGGATGATGTAGAGTGGGGTCCTGCCGTGTCTGTAGAAGCCTCCCCAGACAATGACAGAACCCCTACCATAACGATCCACCTCTCGAATTGTGTCATCAGTAAATTGCTCTCCTGGTCGTCTCCAAACTCGAATCCTGCCATCATTGAATGACAGTGAAGCGAGATTCATCAGTGAAGAGAACTTGACACCATTGTTGCCTTGTCCATCGGATGTGCTCGCGACACCAAGCAACACGGGCTCTGCGATGAGCAGGAGTAAGAGGGATTCTGACTGCAGGACGTCGAGCAGCCAGTCCACATTCATGTAAATGTCTGCGAATGGTGCTTTGACTGACATTAACGTTTACAGTTTGTCTCAGCTGACATCTTAGAGTGGAACGAGTCACTGTTCGATGGTGCAGGGCTGACAACAAGAGGTACCGGTCATCATGTCTATTGGTGCATCTAGGGCGACCTGGCCTGTGGCGATCCTCCACACTTCCTGTGGCCTTAAATCTCTCCAAAATTCTTTGGATAGTAGAGTGTGACACTGCAAGCCGTCCAGCAACCTCACGGACAGATAAACCACTTTCAACCCACGCTATAGCCCTCATTCTTTGTAAGATGTCAAGACTTCTTCTCGGTGGCATGGTTTTTGCAAGTGATGAAACTACCCTAAGTCTGCTGATTGTAAAACAAATTAAGAGTGAACTCTGTTCACGAAAAGTCGCCGTTGCACGTGGAATGTCAATCAGCACGATTACTTCACCTGTTTGGTTGTACGGAAGTTTGAAAAAACAAATTAAAAATGTGAATTTATGGTTAGCAAACCAAATTGCACGTGATCACCATGGTTGTCGGTGAGTTGTTTTTATGCTTAACGTGCATAGAGGACTGTCAGAGGAAGAAAACTTCCTTCATTTAATCATTCTATGCGCTTATATAAAAGTGTATTGAAAATAATAGGGTGGCCCTTGACTTTTGACGAGTAGTATATATTTAGGTATACTGTCTGACTAACAAAGTTCTGTTGTAGACATAGGCTGAACGAGAGGATCTTTTCGAGTCCAGGGACAGACTCTACCTATTTTTCCACCATTTCACCCGTGAAAATCTATTTATTATCTTATCTCTCACTGAGTCACCACCTGTCTAGTTCTATTCAGAAGGGACCAAACTATGTCTTAATTCCCCTATCAAAAATCTACGACAGTCAGTATATTTTGGCCAGTCTTAACATTTGAAGAAAATCTGGTCAATAGTTTTGAGTTGTTTCTGACCACCACGAAATACGTTCGTTATTTTATCTGGTCTTTCTCTCCACTCTGGTATTATTATCAACCACTCCTCTTACGTGTTACCTTCTCCCAAAATTTGTTCACGCTTTCATCGTTCTAGGTGTTCTCATCACATTTTGTTCTAATCTTTTACTCCCTTACTAATTACCTTGATTGCTTGGCCTGTTTGTGCCAAGCGAAGTTGCCACACTGACTTTTCTTTATCGCCACTCCAGACGGGAGTAAGCGTCTACCCTGAGCGACATTCCTATTGTTAATTCAGACTTTGTGTCTGAGAAAATACAGAAAACATGTTGAGCACAGTGGTCCAATATGGACGGACAGGCGTTATTTAGAGATAAGGTGGCAGGTAGAAAATATGTAGTGCTCTAAAACACGGTCGATGACTATCTTGGTAAAGATTAAAACACCGTCGATGACAATCTGGTTAAAGATTAAGTCATGGACAGTAAGGTAACAAATATGATTTTGGAGTATGGACAGTTACTTAATTGCTTCCACCCAGACCTTGGTGTGATCAATAATTACAAGAAAGTGACAATCTTGAAAGAGATTATCAGTTAGAGATCTATGAAGTAGTGAGTTGTAAACATGATAAACACCCACGGAGGTAGTAAGACCTTATAAGGTAATGGAGTTTGAAAACAACATGTTATGTTGCCATGTAGAATATTCTATATAAACGAAAGTAGTGGGAGATAGAACCCCTACCAAAATCAGCAAGTTAGCAAACCATTGGTTTGGCAGTTGAGATGCAATTATAGGCTGCTCTTGATAGGACTTCTCGTTTACGAAGCAATATGTATGGGTGAGCGAAAATATTCGTTATAACCTAGTACCTTGTAAGCCTACTCCACCGACTTCAAATTACTTCAAGGAGAAATCATAGACAACCAGGAAGACAGAATATCAGGACACAAATATAGGACAGGCCAGAGGACGGGATGTGAATTCTATGATTAGAAGAGAGTAGCCCGCAGAAATCATTTTGTGCCTTAAGTTCTAGGATCCTGGTTCACATGTTATAAGATAGACACATAACTCACCTGAAGAGATGGCACTTTAAATCAGTTGCCCGACAATTTTCTGACATTATCTATGCAAAAAATCTAATTAATTTTAATTAATGTTTAATTCGACAGAAACAAACCAAGGTAAGTTGTAATATGTATTTTATCATTTCAAATTTTGCACTTTTGACAGTGCAAAATTATATATATATATATATATATATATATATATATATATATATATATATATATATATATATATATATATATATATATATATATATATATATATATATATATATATATATATATATATAGCAATTGGTGTCTTCCGCTATCCAAAATCACTTTCATCCGACTCACTGACTCACTAGGGGTTAAATATGACACTCAGGGAGGGTAAAATATTTTGAGGAAGATGGAAGTGTTAGATGGATGCGGAGAGCGCCTGATGGTCATTTCAGGGACACAATATTCAAAAGAGGCATTTGCTTTCCTTTTAGTTTGTGGTACACGTTGCCAGCAGTCGATGCTAGACACCAGCATCAGATGGGTCTTGAGGAAAATTGACTTGACAACCTATGCACTTACCTCGACCGTGTGCAAGAGACAATATTTGACTATTGACAAGAAGTACAGTCCAAAGCACCTATAGGAACCAACAGCGGCTGAAGCAGATGCCAAACAACCTACTCCTCCCCCCCCACCACCACCACCAGAAGTTAAGTACCATAATAAATCAACCAAGGGACATGTGTCAAAACTTTTCTAAAAGTCCACCACAGTTTAAATCATCCGATGATGATCAATATCATCTTTTCTTTTATAAGCAACCTTATTGATTTCAAATCTTGTTAAACTCATAAATGATTATTAAACCTGTTGATTTGTCACTTTAAAGCTATAGTTAGATTAATCACTGTTGAGTGAATTGTATGTCTACACCTGCATGACACATATTGTGTTAAATATAGAATCATATAGAACTATAAAAGCAATAGTTGCTGAATCACCTTCAGCTGGGGGCTAAAAAACCATGAATCAAACATTACCTCACAGAAGAGGTGGGAGAACACTAAAGTTCATGACAGCTTAGATGATCTCGGTTGTTGTGCTTGCTTTTCTTTAATATCCTATTAGAGCCCCTTTAACAGAAGCATCATTCTTCTATTTATGTCTGCCAACAGTAATCTTGGGCGAAGGTTGATACCTTTGAATATCATCATTATACTCTGAATGAGGCCATTATTGGATCATTACTGCGGAGCATGGGAGGCGATATCACGCCACACTGACAGCAGATGGATGAAGTTCACAATTAAAATCGTGAGCGCACTAAACACAGGTGGGGATGGGCAAGACCTTAGTGTAACAAATTATCAGGTGATATCCGCGGTCGTGGTCACAAGGGGAGCCATTTTTTTTTGCCTTTGTCAATCTTTATCACCCAATTCTATGTTGAACTTAAAGAATCATAACTTGAGAATGACTAAGACAAAAGTAAGTTAAGTCTCTGTATGTGGAATTTCTAGTCTAATTGTTATATAAATTTGAGGATTATGTCTATGGTGTTTGGCAGCACTAACTAAAACCGTAGTGTGTATACGTTTCAAGTGTTCCAGCTCTAGATAATTATTGAACACCGAAAAGTGCCTTTTCCGTCTTCCATAGGTGCTGTTTTTGTTTCCCTGCTACAGTTTATGTGGTGTAGAATATTACTATGCCAAGATGGTATTTATATGCACGTATTATGTAGATTGTTTGTACTTTTCCCACCAGCTTCTACTGTCTGTCCAGTAGGAGAAGTAGTGAGTCTTTGTGTACTAATCCTTCAGGTCTCATCAGTTTGCCGATAATACTAATGTTTCTAGCCTCCAAGATTCTGTGTAGAATGCAGTAATCAGCTCATAAGCTGACTATAAAGTGGTTTTGATTCTGGTATGAGCTACTTGTGAAACCTGGCTGTGTGTGTGTGTGCCAGCTACAAGATTGTCTAGTCATCCCTACATCAGTCACTGAAACAATGGTGATGATGAATGGGACCAATGAAAGGCAGGCAGGCACACATGTACTTTATTCCTAAGTCTAAGACAGTTCTGTACAAGTATTCCTCACTCAAGAATTGATCAGTCAATGACTTTATCGTCAAACATGAGACAACCAAGAAGTTAAACGTTTATACATGGCTGCTTCCAGAGAACACAAATATTAAAATGGTACAAGATCACAAATAAGAAATGGACAGGAAAATACACAGGGCAAATAGCGTTGGCTTTTACCACTGGCAGTCATACGAGCCTGAGACTCCGGATGTCCATCCCGCATCAATGTTTTTCCATTTGTTGCCGTTTCCGTAACATGTGGCATGAAAACGGATGCCCTGACCGCAAAACCGGTTTCCATCATAAAAAGCCTCTATTCTAACTTTACATGCAGTGTTCGATTGAGTAATCTAACTTTCGAAGTGAAAACAGGAGTGCGACAGGGATGCACCTTATCAACAACATTATTTTTGACAGCCATAGACTGGGTGCTGCACCAGACAACAGAGGGCAGTCCAAGAGGAATTAGATGGACGTTTTCTACACTGGAAGACCTGGAATATGCAGATGATATTGCACTACTCGCGCATTCACATCAACACATCTGTTATGAGTAAAACTCATAACATATCTGTCGATATCAAATACGGCTCGATTAGTGACCATATTTTGTTGATGATTGGTATCCTAGGTTACAGGAAGTACGTCATTGCCTTTTGGGTGTAGTAGCAAAAGTCTACGGTCTCAGTTTGCAGAAGGGAGCGGTCTTTCGACCTCTTCTGTGTATGTCTTTGGTGGCAGATGGACGTGTATTTTATGAGCTCCTGAATATTATATTGTGTCAAGATATTCCTACGATGTTCCATCACTAGCTCGCCTATATAACTCCGTGCGGCGAGGCTAGTTTATTTGTGATAGGAATGATGCTGGATATGCAGAAAGTGAGTGCTTGACTTTTAATAAAATGCGTGAAAATGTCTTCGACATTGTTCTACTAGCAGACATTAAAGATCGATACTAAAGACTGTAGAGTTTACGCCATATAGTACTGTATACGCATTTCAATAATGCATCTATGGAGCTTCGTGATGTTTAAATAAATATACAGTAGAACTCCATTTATCCGAACCCCATGGGACCGAGCATCGTTCGGATAATCAAATGTTTGGATAATTGGATTACATAATGTATCGAGTACATGTACACATATTTCTAAAAATAATTAACCATCACAAGGAAAATACACTATAAAACATATTTACTTGTACTGTAATAATAATACCCACACTGTATTAGATCACTGTATCACCAAAATCTTTTATTACACTGCAGTGCATGTACTACTTGTATTAATTATTTTTGTTAAGAAAGAGAAATGTTTTCAAAATAACATTACAAACGATTCAAAACCAGGCGCAACTTACGTATATATGTACTTGCACAGATGTAGCCCACTATTTAAAATAATGAGGAATCCTCTTTTGCACCAAACTGGATAGTCTCCTTTTGGCTGCTAAGTCCCGCATTCTCTTCAACAGCAGAAGCTGTGTAGGACAGCTGTCATCTTCTTGCTCGTACCAAGCCATCGTTGTTTCTAGTGCTATAAAGGCTTCTTCAGGACTTGGTCGACGTTTTGGTTTTTCTTCATAATCTACAAGTACATCATGTACTTCTGAGGAGTCTTCATCATCGGTCACTACATGTATTTGGTTTTCTTCTTGCACAAAAGACAAAATTTCTTCGTCATTCAAAAACTGAAAACCAGAATCATTATCATCTTCTAGCCACATGTGTGCATCATCTTTGTCACAGTCCGAAAATCCGGGCATTGCTTGAAACAGTTCCACAACTTCATTTATACAATCATCATTTGTGTCCACTGCAGTAGTTTCATTTCCTCCTTTTTTCCCAAGCAATCTACTCCAAGCCTTGTTGAGATTATCTTGTGACAGGGTGGTCCAAGCATCAGCTAACATATAGCAGCAGTCTTTGAGATTAAGCTTTTTGGAAAACGCCACCACACTTTCTTCATCTTCAGCCAACAATAAACGACGCAGGACTTCCTTCTTGTACATCTTTTTAAGCTTTGCTATAACACCCTGATCCATTGGTTGAATCAGTGCTGTTACATTGGGAGGCAGAAAAATTACTTTAAAATTTGCATCAACTGCATTCAATGTATCCGTCTCTGGATGAGATGGTGCATTGTCCAGTAGAAGAATTACTTTTCCAGTTTTCTTTTCTTGTTCTCTCAACCTCTTCACATTTGGGATGAACTGATTTGTATACCAATCAAGAAATATTTCACTATTCATCCAAGCACTCTTCTGTGCTTTGTAACACAATGGGAGACATGTCACATTCTTTAAACAACGTGGTTTTTTGGCTTTGCCGATCATTAGCACCGGTAAACGATGACTTCCACTGGCATTCGCGGCTACCAAAATTGTTACTCTCTCTTTGCACTTTTTAAACCCAGGGGCAGCTGCTTCGCGCTGAGATGCAAGTGATTTTTGAGGCAATGATTTCCAGTATAAGCCAGTCTCATCGGCATTATACACATCATCGAGTGAATAACCTTCTTCTTCCAAAAAAGCCAAGAATGTTTCTTTAAAATTTTTTGCGGCAGTTGCATCGCTAGATAAAGATTCCCCTTGAATCTCCAATTCTCGTATGCCATGACGAGATTTAAAGTTTCTTAACCATCCCTGGCTAGCCTTAAAGTCAGGAGGACCGTCAAGTTGATTGTTGAACTGAAGTGCCTTTTCACACAACAGAGAACCAGAGATAGGTTCCCCTTTGCTTCTTCTTTGCACAAACCATATATACAAAGCCTCTTCCAATTTCACATCTTTCGCATTTCTCATGGTTTTACGTTTCTTCGACCCATTTTCACTATCAAATTTCGATGCAAAACTCATAATTTTATCCTTGTTACTTTTGATGTCAGAGACGGTAGCTTTCCCAACATTGAAAATCCTCGCAAGTGAAGACACAGTTTCACCTTGTCCTAGTCTCTTGATAATTTCTGTTTTCGTTTCAATTGACAAAACATTGCGGTTCCTTTTATATGCTTTAGGCCACTGGAAGATGCCAAATCGCACAGAGAAATACTTGTACACCAAAATTATTCTGCTGTAGTAGCAGACACAATTATTTTAAGTTGAACTGTCTGTTTAGCCAGTGTTCTACCTAGAACGCACACGGACACTGGATTGGTAAACCAGATATTAACTGACTTTATGATCTAACTGACTTCCTGTACGTAAGCGACCGACCATTAGCCATCCCATTCTCTACAAATTGTTCGCACACATTTGAAGTTTGCCGCATCAAAAGATTCAGAATTATAGTCTAACGTGACTGTGGCATCTGATTTTTTTTTTTCTGGAAAAAGTGTTCGGATAATTGGATGTTCGGATAATTGGGGTTCGGATAAATGGAGTTCTACTGTATATTGAACTCCATGCTGCCTTAAAATGAATATGAAGATGTGGAATTGTTAGCCTGTGTGCGTGGTCTGCTAGACATCCCCTACGTGACTTTGGCCAGGGTAATACTAAATTTACCCCATCTATTATTATTCTACTAAGACCCGCAACAACATCCAAGAAAAAAAATCCGATAGACTGAATAAGTATGGCCAGCAGTATTGGTCTGAACAGAGGTCATGACACTAAATGTGGGCAATCCTAAGCCAATAACAATAAGGAACCAGAAGTTAGAACAGACAGACACATTTACTTACCTTGGATGCATAGTACCACCTGATGGCGGAACTAGCAAGGTCATTAACAACAGAATGAATAAAGCGAGAACAGCCTTTGCTAGTCTCAACAACATTTAGAAGTCTTCCCAATACAACACAAAGACCAAATTAAGACTGTATGAGAGCTGTGTACTTTACGTGCTTCTCTATGGTGCGGAATGCTGGAGAGTGACAGAGAAGGAAATGTTGAAACTGTCCTCCTTCCGCACAATCTGCCTAAGGAAAATTCTCTGAATCTTTTGGCCGAATACCATCAGCAACCAAGAACTGCTTATTCGGAGTAACCAGGAGGACATGCACACCATCATAGCTGGCAGTCGCTGGAGTTGGGTTGGCCACCAATGAGGAAAAGCAAAAGAGAGGCCGACCAAAAACAACTTCCCAGAGAACTGTGGAAGCCGAGATGCAAAGAATGAACCAGAGTTGAGGCACTGTGTGAAGGATGGCCGCCGACCGAGCAAAGTGGAATTAATTTGTTGTTGCCCTACAAGATGCCACCAGGCGTGATGGCCAATGACTGCTTTGCCGGTTGGCAGCTATGGATCAAAGAAGAAATAGCGTTGGAACAAGAGCTGAGGAACCGACTTTTATATTGGATAGTACACATATGAAACCAGCTGATAGCATTACAAGTTGAACAGATGGCAGGAGACAGGAAGGTTTGTTGTGAGTTTTGTTGATGGCCTATGCTCCACAGGGAACTGACGTGTGATGATAAAGACGTCACAGAAACCAGGTAAATATTAGAGTGATGCTAATGATAAAGACAAGACTGACCTCAGGTAAATATTAGGGTGATGCTAATGATAATGACAACACAGATCTCAGGTAAATATTATTTCTAACATTTATTAGGTAAATCAAAAAACACACATAACTTGTACAACGGGAACCAATTCACATTGAATATATAATGGTCAGCTCACAGTTTCAGTCATGAACTCTGCCATCAAGTGTTATTGTGTCTAGCATTTATTAAAATATCAAGCAGCATCTTGATCAGACACTCACCAAATAAGTTAATGCACATCCCAGGTCAGGGGAACAGCCACTGATCATCAATATCAAATTACACTTACATGTCAAACACAACTATTACTTTGATTGGTTCTCTTCTAAAACATCATGCCACACAAATCTGGCAGAGCTGGTAAAACATCAAAACTGGGTGAACAGAGTGGTGTTGGTTCAAAGCTACACTTCTTGTAAACAACTGACTGGAGGATGGCACATACACATCATCTTCTCTCCCCCACCCCAATGTAATTATCACAATTTAATGCATCAACAGCCATAATTTAAAAAAAAAAACATTAAAACTATGGCAGTCAATGATGTAAAAATTACTACACAGAAAAAGGAAAAAAAAAAGAAACATAGAATGCTGGGTAAGTGATAACTGCCTTTCCTGCTCAGGACAACTGTCACAATTATTATGTGCTGTAGGCAGACCATATCTGAAGCTGATACACAAGGAGGCTGGAGATTTCTGAACGGTTACATGAAATGATGGACTGTAACACGTAAACAACAGAGTAAGACCTGTCTTGATTAGTAAAACATGAATACCTAGTATGTGACAGAGAATACTCCCCTTCACAATATGACAACTGTTCAGTGTATAAGCTGTGTTTAAACTGTTGTCCCTTACTGGGCTCAGAAAGTACACAAGTCCTTCAACAGAATAAACTCACACTTTGTTAGAATTTGATGTTAACAGTACCCTGGAAGTTCACCAAATACAATAGTGTAGTTCAGTAACACACAGCTTCAAGCACTATGTGTCTTGTCATCTAGAACACATATCCATTAACTATAAAATAACCTGTACCTTATAGGGTTTATAACAAACTCTATTATATAGCATTTAAAACAACTTGTGTGTAATGAAAGATCCAACTGTAGAAACAGCAAAATGCAACTGTGCCTGAACATTATCATGTGCTAGAGATCAAGTTATGACAACCCGAGTTCAACCCATTTATAAAGGAAGTGTCATGGTCACAGCTTTACCAAAACTTATTTTTACCACTATCTAACCAGGGGGGTGAGGGGAGTGAAGAACTGATAAGATATTATAAAGCTATTTGTTAAGTCAATGAAATGTTAGAAAATGCAAGTCTCTGATCACACATTCTCAGAGTTGACAATTAAGATTTGCATATACATATATTACCACACTCAATACCAATACATAAATATTCATACATTTTCAGTTGCAATATTCATACATTAAATATCAAGTCCTTTCAAATTTAAAAAAAACAAACAATATCTTTTTTATCCTTTTAAAAATTTAACACAAAAAAAATGGTTGCTTTTCATTAAAATGAAATTTCAAAGGCATATTTTCAGAACACATATTTTCCTGAATTTAAGACAAAAAATAACATCTACAAACAACACCTGTACAACTCTGGTATAACAACCTGTATAAGGTAACAACAACCAGCGATAAGACTTGGTTTTCTTTAACTGAAGCAACTTATCCCAACTGATGCACTAAGAAGACAGAAATGTGCCAATAATTACACAGTACCACGTGCTACCTTCAGTTGTCACAGACTAATGCAGGCAGCACAGATCATTGTCTCAGTCTCATATTGTGTGTGACCTTCAAGTTGTGGACTTCAACCAGAACAGTTACAGGCTCTAAGGTGCTCATATACAACAACTCCACATCCCGTGATGATATTATTATTGTCAACAATAACCACTTCTAGTTTTCTACACAATCAGCTTAGTTCTCACTTTTTCTTCTTTGTTTGCCCTAATGAATACCTTTGTGGTGGTTATGTAGGCCATTACTGTGTCCTGGTTAGGAGTGTATGACCTACTTACAATCATAACAGCCTAACTGTAGTCCTCTCATCTTTCTAAATATGAGAACCAAGTGAACACAAATAATCAATATGACAACACTGGCCAGTGTCCAGTCTGCTGTAACTGTTAAATTGTCACAATGACTCAACTAGGTTGTCACAATACAATAAACATGACAAATCACATTACTCTGGCTAATTTCCTAGAACTTTGGTCCAATAACCTTGACCTTGCCCAGCGTGATCTCTGGGGGTCTTTGAGACAACACAGTATACGACTGTCACTAAGTCAGGCTTGCTGTCCGAGGCCACTCATGTGAGATTGGTGTATGAAGCTAACAATGTAGAACAACAGCTACTGAAACCACCAACACAAGTCTACAAAATAAATGCTTTCAAGTATCCTCCTATGCTATTTAAGTAGCAATTTAACACACAAAAAAACACAAAGAACAAATGACTTTGAAACTGCAAGCTTCCAAAACAGAAGTATTCAACTAAAACAAAGATTATTCTGACAATCAGGACAGCTTTCACTAAAACTACAAACCAGCTAAATGACAGACTGAGAATATTTTGTGAAACAACAAGCAGGTCACTCTAAATAACAAATTGCAAAGTGAGATCAATATTCACAAGAGAGTGCTTCAAGTTAGAAGATGCCACAATGAATATGTCAAATCACACCTCACAAATATGAAAACAGAAACATTCTGCAAAATCTGGTCAAATTAGTTTTAAAAAGAATGCCGACTGGCTGTGCATACACATAGGATACCCTGCAGTAGACAAGTCACCAATCCAACTGATTACAATACAATACTTAATTTTGAAAAAATTATTTAAAATCAAGTCTAAAATAACTATAGAATATTAGAAATTATAGTCAAGGAAATATCAATAACTGATGAATGGGGCGCCAAGAGAACAAGGAAGCCAAGCAACTACAGAATACATGTAAAATACAACAGTCATTTAAAACACTCAATGCCTTAAGAGGAATTGAAAGAAGAAATAATCCAAAGATTAAATATGCATCCCTCAAAATAAAAAGACTTTTTCTTGATAATACTTATTAAAATATTGTGAAGAAGGAAGAAAAGAAAAGGATAAAAATAGAGAAAACCACAAAATTGGTATGGTTAAAAGAAATCAGTATTATAATAAATCAGTACAAGCAGCTGATCAAAACACAAGCTCAGCTACTAGCCTTTTTTATCCTGCATCTTAAAAAAAAAAAAGATTAATCTGCTTGAGGATTCATTTCCTAGCCTTTCCTTTGCCACGTCCTCTTTTAGCTGTTCCCCCTCCCTTAGCTTTTGAAGGTGACTTTCCTGTCACAGCCGCAGTAGCTGAATCCTCATCACTGGGGGTGACTGCGTCATCCTCCTTGTCTTCCTCTCCTCCTGAGATAGTCATACCAGAATCATCAACTGCACCAGTGCTGTATGAGCCAGAGTAAGTCATCTCTTGTTGTGGGTCTGTGTGGGCAAAATGAACATGAAAGTATAATGAGATTAGTGGAGACAAGAGTACATTAGGGGGTTTACCATTTGGTACAACACAAACAGGAGGATAATGTTCAATATTCAGTCATGAACAGGAGGACACGGGAGGACATTATAATGAAAAAGTAGAACATATTTATTCCAATAAATAAATGACAGTTCAACTTACAGTATTTGTTACATATCAAACAACACGTTCATTAATTATGTGTTTATTGATAAATTTCTGATGATAAAAACCTTCTTTAACAAAGCTAGATTACTTTGTAAATACACATAGAAGCATGTCGTTAAGCTCTGTATTACACCCAGTTCCACATAACATTTAGTTACATTATCCCAAGTAAATGCAGCACATTTCTCTGTGGAAGTCATATTTTATACAAGTGTTTCAGTCAGATATTTTGACATTGTTTCTGCTGCCTTATTTATTTAGTACGAGTATATTCTGCACATTAATTAATGTGTATGGTAAACCACCAAATTTCAAGTGAAAATACTGAATCATTATCTACAATATTTTGCCCGAGCCGTGTTTGTTCACATCAGTGGGAACTCCATAATGAGCAATGCCATTTTTCTTCCAGTAAATTTGATGGCAATGGCAATTTCTGACGAATCACGGAAATCATTTTAAAGTACAGTCTACTGCTATGAAACTACTGTGATGTTTCCACAATATGACAGGCAAATTGAACTTCTGTAGCAACAACTTTATTCTGTTATGTCTCTGCAAACAAGACATTATATTTCTCAATTTTGCCGACCACTGGCAAAACAGGATAATTTCTTTTTCAGTTCATCTGCACACAAATTTTCATTTTGGCACTTAGCGTAGGCGTGTGTTATAAATATATAATGTCATTAATTAATGTTTAATTAATTAAAATTATTTGTAACTAGCAATAGACAACGATTGTAACTGACTAAACCTAGTACCGGTACCGCGTTAAAGGTTGACCTTAGTAATTTCAGGGCCTGATTGGGACCATTCAGGTGGGGTTACCACTGGACTTCAAATTAGTTTTGTTGTATCACGTTTTATGTCAACATAAGGGGGAACAATTTTAGATATTGTTTTATTTTTAAGACAAATGTTATTGCATGTATTTTCTTATCATCATCTCATCTCAACCCATAATGGGTCGTAGGGGTGCCATGGTGGAAGCATCAGCAGACAGGGTCCTCCACTGCTCTCTGTCCTCAGCAATGCGTACAAGTGTGGAAAAACCGTGTGTCCTGCCCATTCTTTGATGTTATCAGCCCAGGATTTTCTTTGCCTTCCTCTTCTCCGTTTACCTTCGACTGTTCCCTGGAGGATCATTTTTGAAAGGGAGTCATGACGAGTTACATGCCCAAACCAGGCAAGCTTTCGATGTTTCACTACTGACAAAAGTGGTTCTTGGTGGCCTGCATAGGTGTTTATCTTCTCTCTAACATAGACATTTGTTTTGTGCTCTTTATAGCAAATGCGCAAAATTCTTCTATAACATTTATGCTCGAAAGCCTGAATCCTTCGCTACATATCTGCAGTGAGTGTCCAGCCCTCACACCCATACAAGAGAATAGATAATACAAGTGATTTGTATAATTTGATCTTCACAGGAAAACTGATGTTACTTTTCCAGATCACATTCAGCCTTGTCATGGCAGCTGAGGCCATCTCAAGCCATGTCTTGATTTCTTTACTTGATCTTCCATCACTACATATAGTGGACCCGAGATATTTAAAGGTGTTAACTTCTTCTAACGTTTGCCCATTTAACGTAATGTTGGTCGGAACATGTTTCTTATGGCTATTCACCAATATCTTGCTTTTTTCTATATTAATTTCCATCCCATAAGTTCTTGTTACTTTCTCCAGTCTAGACGTAAGGTCTTGAAGTTCTGATTCTGTTCCAGCTATAAGATCGATATCATCAGCAAAACATAGATTGCAAAGAGGTCGGCCTCCAATCGATATGGTTGTTTTATAATCGTAGAGAGCCTCCAGCATAATATGTTCTAGATATATGTTAAAGAGCACTGGGGACAGGATACATCCCTGGCGAACTCCTACAGTTGTTTTGAAAAATTCTCCAATGTCACTGCTTGCAAAAACAGCACTGCTTGCGTCCTTGTATAGTGCTTCAATGATATCTATGATGTTGGTATCAAAATTGAATTTTCTCATTACTTGCCATAAGCCTTCATGCCAGACTCGATCGAAGACTTTTGTGAAATCGATGAAGTTATGGTATAAATCAACATGATTTATTTATTTTCTTATACCTAATTTGAAATAATCTTTGTTGCTTAATATTTTTTTTTTTCAAAGTTGGAGGTGGAAACCTGAGTGCAGATCCCCCTATGAACATGGGGCCCGATGAGTCAAATTTGTTAAATAGACATAAGTCTGGTCATGATCATTCAAAGTGTTTTTCTTTTCCCCAAAGAGATGGCAAGAAACATACAGATCGATAATTACAAAACCTGAGTTAAAATATGATGATAATCTATATAAACATCCAACAACATGAAATCTGGGATTGTTGATAATTATATGCTCAATTCTGTGGGGATAACGACTTTAATTCCGTCATCGGATCTGAAATTCAAATGGGAAATTTTCGAAATGGCATCTTTCACGTAATTTAGTCTATCGCATCTTCTTCTTCTGCTTTGATCCTTAGCCGCCGACCGTCAAAGCAGTCAGTGGCCATTACGCCTGGTGGCGTCTTGTAGGGCAACAACAAATTGATTCCACTTTGCTCGGTCGGCGGCCATCCTTCGTACAGTGCCCCAACTTTGGTTCATTCTTTGCATCTCAGCCTCCAAAGTCCTCCGCCAAGTTGTTTTTGGTCGGCCTCTCTTTTGTTTTCCTTCAGGGGTTCAAAGCATAGCTGTTCTTGTGATGGCATTGGGATCTCTTCTGAGGACATGGCCAACCCAGCTCCAGCGTCTGCCAGCTATGATGGTGTGCATGCCCTCTTGCTTGCTCCGAGTAAGCAGATCTTGGTTGGTGATGGTATTCAGCCAAAAGATTCGTAGAATTTTTCTTAGGCATGGTGTGTGAAAAGAGGACAATTTCGACATTTCCTTCTCTGTAACTCTCCAGCTCTCCGCGCCATAGAGAAGCACAGAAAGCACACAGCTCTGATATAATCCTAATTTTGTGCTTGTGCTGTACTGAGAGGACTTCCAGATGTTGTTTAGACTAAAAAAGGCTGTTCTTGCTTTGTTCATTCTGTTGTTGATGTCTTTGCTTGCTCCGCCATCTGGTGTTACTATGTATCCTAGGTATGTGAAGGCATCTGTCTGTTCCAGTTGCTGATTCCTTACTGATATGGGTTGCTCACATTGAGCGTCATGACCTCTGTCTTCTTTAGGTTGATGTTCAAGCCTACCTGCTGGCTATACTTATTAAGTCTATCCGTTTTTTCCTGGATGTGTTGATATGAATGTGCTAGCAGTGCAATGTCATCTGCATATTCCAGATCTTCCAATGTAGAAAATGTAGTCCATCTTATTCCTCTTGGACTGCCCTCTGTTGTCTGGTGCATCACCCAATCTATGACTGTTAAAAATAGAGTGGTTGATAAGGGGCATCCCTGTCGTACTCCTGTCTTCACCTCAAAGGTTAGGTTGCTCTGCCCAACACTACACGTAAAGTTGGCTTAGAGGCTTTTTATGATTGACACTATGCAGCTTGGAATTCCATAAGCCCTCAGTATTTTCCATAAACTGTCCCTATGTATGCTGTCAAAAGCCTTTTCAAAATCAACTAAATTAATGTACAGCTGTCTTTGCCATTTTGAGCACTGCTCTATAATGTTCCTGAGAGTGAATATATGATCTACACTCTTCTGTTCTTTCTAAATCCTGCTTGTTCTTTCCTCAGTTTGTGGTCTACTGCTTTTGAAATTCTCTGTATAATTATCCTGCCTAGTATTTTGCTGGGAACTGAGAGAAGAGTGATTCCTCTCCAATTATTGCAGTCTGCAAGATCTCCCTTCTTGGGCAATTTGACAATTATTCCTTTGTTCCACTCTGATGGTGTTGTCCCCGTTTTCCAGACTTGTGCAAATAATGGTTCTAATAGTTCTGCTGATAGCTCAGGGTCTGTCTTAAATAGCTCTGCATTTAAGTTATCATGGCCAGGAGCTTTTCCGTTCTTTAACCCTTTGATTGCTGTGATGATTTCTTCTTTTCGTGGAATGTCTGTATTTACATCTAGATCGTTTTCAGCCTCAGGAGCATTCAATTGTGTCTCTGGTGGTTCCTTGTTCAGAGTTTCTCTGAAGTGCTCTGCCCATCTTGTTTCCTGTCCCTCTGCTGTCGTGATGAGATTTCCTTGCTTATCTCTTACTAATGTAATATTGTTTGCACCTCGTTTTCCGCTGATGAATTGAGTTATTTTGTATACTGTGCTTTGTTCATTTCTCAGTGCTGCCTCTTCTGCCTGTCTTGCAAGATTGTCTAGGAAATTCCTTTTGTTGGCTCGGGTTTGGCGTTTAACTTCCTTGTCCAGCTGACTGTACTGTTCGCTATATAGTTGCTTTAACCTGGGGGACTTCGCTTCTGTTTTCTTTCTTTTCATTTCCTTTCTCAGTGTTATGGTGTTTAATGTTTCTGGTGTTATCCAGTCTTGCTTCTTCCTTTCCTGGAATCCCAAGCATGATTTGCTGCTTTCCTTATATATTGTTGAAATGGTGTTGAATTTCTGGTCTATATCATCAGTCAATGTCTTTTCCTGACTTTTGACTTTCTATCGCATAAACGCCTGATTTTTCGCGATTTAAAAAAAATCTGGTCAGACACACAGTTCGGGCACCAAAAGCCGAATAAATCCAGACATCCGGTAACCCTAGAGTACATGGTGTAGATCAGCCGCAGACAACCTAGGAGCTGAAGAGATCTACTTTAACTAATGATCTACCTTGATAAAATCACATCTGTTTTCAGGCTTCAAAGTATATCTGAAACTAGAATAAGTGTAGCCTACGTGTTTTTGTCTTGACCTGATTCCTCCAATTCCATCAACAGAGTGGTGGAGTATTCAAATAGTTTAAACTAAATAATATTGTATCAAACGTTGACTTCACAGAAATGATGATGCTTGTATCTCATGCAGTTTATGATGACAGTGAATGTTTGTAAGCCGGCTCGCCAGTTTTCACTGACAACAGAGAACAAGTACCTTTAATCCTGGAAATACCAAGTTTTTAAATGCCGGAGGTGGGAGGGCTCTAGTCAGTAATTTCTCTAGCTTTGAAATTTGTCCTCTCCCACCATCCCCCTAAAGATCTACCTCTTCCCCAGTGGTCTACAGACAGATCACTATCGACCGATTGCCGACCCCTGGTGTAGATGAAGCACAATAAACCCACAGACAAACACATTATGAAAATGGTCAGAGAAAGGGGCTTAAATGCAAGAAGATGAATGAATGGGGGATCCGAACAAACAGTACAAAACAGAGTAACAAAATACTGGTCAAATTAAGAAAGCTATTGTTAATGTTGTTCAGAATCGACATCAGTGCACTGCGGGCAAACCCAAAGGTGCTCAGTCTCCCTCAGAAAATGTTGAAGGGTATGAATGCTGATTGTCCAAGTAGTGCGCTGGCTATATACACGCCTGTCCTATTCTCTAATTTTTTCCATCCCTGCTAGTTTTGCACTAACGTTGAATTCCAAATCTGCAAGTTGTGTTGATTCAATGAATTACAGTGTCATTCTTAAACAGGCGATCATTAATTTTCCTGATTATCTCTCCCTTATCCAAATTCAATATCTCTACTATGGGTGCTGTCAAAGCTAGTCAGTTAACTCTCGCACTGGTACGTACTCAGTGCATTACCAAGAGAGTAGAATAACACCAGTTGCTTTGTTCGGTTGAGGCCTCTATGTAAATTGTCCATTCATGTCATAGCCAGCCAATTTGGACCTTCCAAAGCATGAACTGAGAGTTCAATACAATAATTGCCCTTGTTCATGTAGTTTGAGACAGCCATCTCAGCATAGACAACTATAATATGTGTGATGGTTGCAAATGTTACACTTTACAGTACAAATAATTTGAGTAAAACAAAACCATGTGTAGAATAAAAGTAAGTATAGATATCTGATATACAACCAAGATAGACAAACATAGAAGATAGCCTACAGATTCTGACAGTAAGATCTTAAGTAAACACTGTCATAATTCACCTTTCAGACCTTCAACAAATCTATACCAAGTCTTCAAGGTCTTTCCATATTTTCTTTATCCACTTTATGCACACTCCTATATGGCAGCGAGACCTGGACGACCTATGCTAAGCAAGAAAGAAGGCTCAATACCTTCCATTTGCGGTGTCTACGCCGCATCCTCGGCATCTCGTGGAAAGATAAAGTGACAAATGTCGAGGTGTTGTCACGTGCTGGCCTTCAAAGTATGTATACGCTTCTTAGACAGCGCAGACTTCGCTGGCTTGGCCATGTTCGCCGCATGGAAGATGGTCGCATCCCAAAAGATATCTTCTACGGACAATTAGCAGATGGCAAGAGAACAGTTGGGCGACCACAGCTGAGGTTCAAAGATGTGTGCAAGAGAGATATGAGGGCACTGAACATGGATCCAGCAACATGGGAGGATGAAGCTGCCGATCGCACTAAGTGGCGATGCTATTTACGGCGCCACCTCAGATTGGGCGAAGAGAGGCTCACATAAGAAGCAGAGGTGAGGAGAAAACGTCGAAAGGAGCACCAGGAAAATAAGCAGCTGAGGGCTGTCACCTCAGGGGCGCATTCCCATGGTCAGTTATGACTGAAGGGGCTATTATTACTTTATGTCTGTCTCCAGTTTTCTTCTCAATGTGTTCTTAGATCTTCCTCTACCTCTCTTACCTTATAGATTCTAGAGCAAGGACTGTCTGGTCATGTTAACAGGTTTCCTCAATGTGTGTCCTATCCATCTCCAGCACTGTCATGATTTGAATGAAATTTCTGTCACTTTTAGCTGAGTGGTCTGTGTTGTTCTCTATTTTTGTCTACGCCCACTTTTCTGTCTTATAGCTCCTAATAGCACTATTTCTGGCATTGGTCATTCTAATCTTATGTTGGACAGGCTAAATTCCACTCCTCTGCACGTGGACAGCGGCATCTAGCTAAAGGTCATTTTATTCTACCTTACTTGTAGAGAACGGCTAGTTCCCTGTTTCTTTGATTTACAGAGAACCCATGGACACGGGGAAAAAACATTTACTTTTCATTTTTTGCCGCCCTCGTCTAGAATCTTGAACTTAGATTACTCTCCACATGTAAGCCTACCTTGCCGTCGGTTGGAGAGCTTGAGTGCCCCAATGATCCCGGGAGCTATGCTGGCGGGAGTTTTACTCCTGGCAGGGTCACCCAAGCTGGACAGGTCCTTGGTGAGGGGCCAGACTAAATGGGCTGAGGAGTGGGTGGAACCCTATAGGTGTAGATGCAGAACCAACCGGCGAGTGGTACATGCTTTGGTCTGCACTAATCCACTCCCACTTCATGGGTTAAATGCTTTCTTGCCTCATTCTTTACTGTTTGTCGTCTATCAGGTGTAGTTTGGGACCCCTTACAGTGTAGGCGCAGTACCCACCAGCGAGTGGACTATGCTCTGGCCAGCATCAACCCAAACCCCAGGCATGGGTTAAATTCCGGGTAGATGAAGCTTGTAAGCCTTGGAAGGCAGTTCGTCTAGGAGAAGGAAAACTCTGATTTTAAACCACCTGCTGCCTTGCAGGTAGGCTGGGGACAGTCAAGGGCTAAGGAATGCAACCCTACAGAAACGCTTGTTGAAATCGGATGCACTGGGCTACATGCTCAACGAAACAGTGCAACGTTCTTCGCCTAATGAAGATGTCACGAATACAATTTAAGCGTTGTGGTGCTCATCCCGTGGAGTCCCGCCAGGCGGCGAGAGTGACGGACCCCCCACCTCGAAGGGGTCCAACCAATACTATTGGTGGTCACCTTCCCCTGAATTGTGGAGTCAAGGTACAGAGGGAAAGGGCAAAAGCTACTGACCAAACACCAAGAACACTCAACATTCTGCAGTGGAATGCAGAAGGAGTTCTCAACAAAAAAGTCCCCCTAAAAAACTGCATTTATGAGGATCAAATAGATGTGGCTTGCATCCAAGAAACACATCTCAACAGCAACCACAGATTCTCAATAAGAGGATACCAGGCTTTCCGACTCGATCGAGAAGGACACAAAGGAGGTGTGCTATTACTTACCCGAAACTCAATACCAAGTAGCGAGGTATGCGTGAACTTCAACGACCAGTCAGAAATTTTAGGGGTTGATATTAAAATAAAGGACACAAACATGCGTATCTACAATTTGTATGGTCCACCGAGCAAAGACCTGTCACTTGCAAGTATGGAAATAAAGAACTCAAACTGCATAGTGGTCGGAGATTTCAACAGCCACTCGGAAAGATGGGGATATCCGGATACAGACAGTAGAGGAGAAGAGGTGGAGGACTGGGAGATAGACACAAATCTTCACCTTATCAACAGGCCAGATTATAAACCCAGTTTCTACTCTAGAAGATGGCACCACTTCCACTCCAGACCTAGGTTTTGCCACAGGGGACATCCTTCACAAAATTGGCCGACAGGTACTTGGCCAGCTAGCAGGCAGCGACCACAGACCAATAAAGCTAGTGGTTAATATGGAGTATGTTCCCCATGAAGTGAAACCATTGCCCCGATGGAATTACAAAAGAGCTGACTGGGACAGTTTTGCAGTGCTGACTGACAGCCTTTGCGAGACCATCAACACACGAAACAACAGCATGAAATATATGGTTGAAAGCTTTAATAGAGCAATACTTCAAGCAGCTATTGAGACTATTCCGAGAGGGGCAAGAAAGAACTATAAACCATACTGGAATGAATAACTGCAAAAACTTGAAGATAAGGTAGCACAAGCCAGAGACACGGCAGAAAAAGAACAAACTACTTAGGCAAACATCTTGCTCAAAGCAACCACTACAAAGTACAGAAGAACATTAAACCAAACAACAAGAGACTGTTGGAGACAAACAACAGAAAATCTCAACCTAGATAAAGAAGGGAACAAGCTGTGGAAACTAGTTAGAGCTTTGAACAATGAAGAACCTTACAAAAATCACATCACAATCA
This sequence comes from Oreohelix idahoensis, assembly GCA_024509875.1. Lineage (NCBI taxonomy): Eukaryota > Metazoa > Mollusca > Gastropoda > Stylommatophora > Oreohelicidae > Oreohelix > Oreohelix idahoensis. The sequence goes on along the minus strand of JAMPIV010009348.1, from coordinate 489,391 downwards.
AACAAGGTGAAAATATGCTCTCGGGAAAAAAAGCTGCAAATGCACTCATCGAACACTATGCTGGTGCAAACCACATTGATGTCCCTATAGACAGAAGAAAGGCCATCACTGATGAACAAAGGAGTCATGATAACAAAAAGCTTGCACCAGAAGAACACATGATGGCAAAGTTAACAATGCAAGAAATGGAAGAGGCAATGAGGGCCCTAAAGAAAAAGAAGTCACCTGGAAAAGATGGGATAACAAATGAAATGCTAACAGGTCTAGGAACAAAAGCAAAAAAGAAGCTTCTGGCCATCCTAAACTGCAGCTGGAAAAGAGGAATAGTACCACAGGCATGGAAAGACGCCATACTGATTCCAATACCTAAGAAAGACAAAGTTCAGACAGAACGAAATGGCTACAGACCTATCAGTCTACTTAGTTGTGTGGGAAAATTGATGGAGCGCATAATAAATACTCGACTAATGTGGCATCTAGAGGAAAAACATCTCTTAGCCCCACAGCAAGCAGGATTCAGAAAACACAGATCCACTGAAGACCAGATCACTTACATAACTCAGAAAATTGAGGACGCTTTTCAAGAAAAAAAGCACACACTGGTGGTTTGGGTGGACTTAGAAAAAGCATTTGACAAAGTGTGGAAAGACAGACTGAAAGTCAAGCTGCAAAGAAGTGAAGTGTGTGGGAGAATGTTCAAATGGATCAGCCACTATCTTGAGAATAGAACGGCCAGAGTCCAACTACAAGGACAGACCAGTAGGAAGATGGTATTGGAGCAGGGTGTTCCCCAAGGGGGAGTCCTGTCACCCACGTTGTTCCTCACATATATAAATGACATATCAGAGAATATTCCAAGAAAAACCCACAATGCCTCCTTTGCAGACGATTTAGCCCTGTGGATCTCAGAGGAATATATCACTACGGCAAGCATTCGGATGCAGCAAGCCCTAACATCATTGGAGGAGTGGGCCAAGGCATGGCTAGTAAAGATAAATGAAGGGAAAACATCATTCACAGTGTTTTCTCTCTCTAACAAACCACAGATCTCCAAATTGGTGCTAAATGGGAAAAATCTACATCTGGATGACAACCCAAACTACCTAGGCATTACCTTTGATCGCCGCTTGACTTGGAAAACCCAGATTGAGAAAAACAGGACAAGAGCAAGGCAGAGAATGGCAATCATGAAATAACTTGCTGGCACAAGTTGGGGAGCAGATGAGAGAGTACTAAAGAAGCTATATACTGGGCAAGTGAGACCAGTCTTAGAATATGGCATTGCAGCATGGTCAACGGCAGCTAAGTCGAACTTAGACAAAATAAACAGAACCCAAAACCAAGCAATGAGAATAATAACAGGGGGCATGAAGTCAACGCCCATAAAAGAGTTGGAAAAGATTACTCACCTCCAACCTATGGAGGATAGAAGAGATAGCAGAGCCCAGCAACAAACCGAGAAATTCAGAAGGCTGATAGACCACCCAATGCACCAGAGAATAAATGGACTTGGAAGGGGAAGACTGAAGCGAAGCAACTTTGTAGAGAAAGTCAAAACAAAGATGAGAGCAGACCCCATTAACGCAATGTCAACAGCTACACCAATATGTACTGCACACAAGCTACCAATTTGGAAACAACAGTGATTCCCTGAAATGATAGAAAACGTTCCTGGTATTAAGAGAAAGAACAGCCAAAATGAAACAGAAAGGAGAGTCCTAACCACAAAATATATAGAGAAACATTACCCAAGCAACACCTGGATCCATGCATACACAGATGGATCAGCAACTAATGCAACAGAAGATGGGGGTGGAGGAATCTTCCTGAGCTTAAGCAATTCATTCATTCATAACCCTCCACTCCCAAAGGAGCATAGGCCTTCAACAAACACATGCCAAGTCCTCCTGTCACGTGCCATCATCTCAAGTTCTTTCCATGTTCTCCTCATCATTTTCACCTCTGTTTCCAACTCTCTTCTCCATGTACTTCTTGGTCTTCCTCTGCCTCTCTTGCCCTGGGGGTTCCAGAACAAGGACTGTCTTGTAATGCTATCAACAGGTTTCCTCAGTGTGTGTCCTATCCTTCGCCATCGTCTTCTTCTCATTTCTTGTTCCACTGGCACTTGTCTAGTTCTTGTCATCAGTTCCATGTTGGTAACCTTGTCATACCATTTTAATCCCTCTATTCTACGCAGAGCTTAAGCAATGGCACACACAAAAAGATAGCAGTTGCAACAGGGAAATTTTCAACTAACTTCAGAGCAGAGGCAGAGGCCTTAAAAACTGAATTCTAATGACAGAAGAAAGCTCAGAGAGACCAGTAGCTATCTTCTCAGATGCACTGTCAGTGATTACAACATTGAAAAGTCAAAGTAATGCTGAACTGGATGACCTAAGAGTAACACTTCACAGACTATGTCAGCAGTACAAAAGAGTTGTGATACAGTGGATCCCTTCTCACTGCAACATCCCTGGAAATCAAGAGGCTGACAGATTAGCAAAGGAAGGGGGAAAACTTCCTCAACTTGACACAAATGAGGAGTCCAAGAGTTTTATCAAGCGCAGATACAGGCACAAGTGGGAAGAAGAGCATCCAGGCCACACACAAAGATGATCCTTATTACCAGCTCAGCAGAAGTGAACAAGTGGTAATCTTCAGACTTCGCACAGGTCATAACAGATTGAGATACCACCTATTCAACAAATTAAAGATAGGAACTACAGATGAGTGTGACTGTGGCACCGATAAAAGGACTGCCAAACATTTGCTTCAAAGGTGCCCAACATATGAGGAACAGAGAAAACGCATATGGCCATCACCAGTACCATTCCTGGAGAAAATCTACGGAGATATCAACAGCCTCAGGCTGACCACTGCTTTCTTTGAACTTATTCAAGTTGACATCTGAGGGTGAACGAAGAAGAAGAAGAACTTAGATTAAAATTTAAGAAGTTAGATTATTTTGGTGGTGAGAAAGTGTACGGGTGTTGGTGGTGTGGAGACGTTTGGCCTGTGAGATTGAGCGAAGTATTTTTCTGTGACAGATAATCACTAACCCATCAGAGCTAGTGGTTATTATTATTTTTGTTGTTATCGTAGTTTCTTTAATAAATATATTTATATGTTCTAAGCGGTCAGAATTCATTCTATTCTGTCACTTGATGTTTGCTGTTGTAGTCCTTACTGCAATAGATTATCCTATTTAGCAAGAGAGGACGGATGAGGATGACATTAAAAAACATAAGTCTTGAGTATGGTTGGGAAGCCGACCTTAGATATCTGATCATATCTCTCTGCATATTTTCATTAGTGACTGTAATTTTCTCTACTTACACATTACTCATTCATATTCTGTCTAAACTCAGACATCATCTATTTCCTTACTCGCGACAAGCGTCTTCTGCCCATCTCTTGTTCCACTGACACTTTTCTGGTTCTTGGTATCAGTTATACATCAGTGATCTTGTCATACCACTTCAATCTTTCTATTCTACACAAGTATCCATTTATGAAAGTCTATAGCTTTTTGGTTGTTGCTTCTGTTGTTATCTATGTTTCAGAGCCATAGAGTATGACTTGTCATTTGAATTGCTATTTCTGAATTTTGTGTTGGAACTGATGTCTTTTGATCTCAATGTATTTCCCAATGCTTTTTGTATTCTTATTTTTATATCACTGTCTGTCCCTTTGATTGTATCTATATTGCTGTCAAAGTATACGTTTGATCCTACATCTTGTAGTGGTGTTTCTTAAAATACAATCTTATCGTTTCCTGACTTTGTTCTCATTATCTTAGTTTTTCACCCTGTGTATTTTCAGACCCACTCGCTGTGATCTCTCATCAAGTATTTATGTTTTATCTTTCATTTGATTACAGTTATGGGAAATAAGTGCCAGGCAAAATGTAATATGCATTATTTTGCACCCAAAGGAAAAAAAAAGAAAACAATAATCCATTATTTAGAAAGCATAAAATCATTTTAAAATCTCACCAGTAGAATCCAACAAAAGCTCGTGTTCCTGTGCCATGTCGCCAGACAGGTAGACAAAGCTGGAATTAGCACTGGTTTCATTCAGAAATGACTCTGCTGTAGTGTCCCTGCCAAGCCCAGATGTTGTATCATCCATTAAACCACCTTCATTGTCTTCATCTTCTAGAGGCAAATCATCATCATAGTCCACATTGTCCTCTTGCCCTTCAGTGTTCTTGTGCACTCTTTCTTCATTTTCCTCTTGCATTTCGTGATCTTTCTCTTCCTTCTCCTTCTGTGCTTCTGCAGCAGCTGCCTCCTCAGCCAATCTTTTTTCTCTGGCTTCCTGCTTAGCTTCAATAGCCAGCTAGAATAACATAAAAAATAAACATCATGAATAAGGGATATAGACTCCAGCTTAGCTTCAATAACCAGCTAGAATAACATAACAAATAAACATCATGAATAAGGGATATAGACTCCAGCTTAGCTTCAATAGCCAGCTAGAATAACATAACATAAATAAACATCATGAATAAGGGATATAGACTCCAGCTTAGCTTCAATAGCCAGCTAGAATAACATAACAAATAAACATCATGAATAAGGGATATAGACTCCAGCTTAGCTTCAATAGCCAGCTAGAATAACATAAAAAATAAACATCATATATCAAGAACATAGCCTCCTGCTGAGCTTCAATCTTCTTCTTCTTTGATCCTTAGCCGCTGACTGTCAAAGCAGTCAGTGGCCATCACAACTGGTGGCGTCTTGTAGGGTAGCAACATCTTGTTTCGTGTTTTGCAATCAGGTCATCCGTTTTCATGCCAATGGCTTTCGGCTTTCACCACTGAGTCATACGAGCCTCAGACTCTGGATGTCCATCCTGCATCAAAGTTTTTTCCATTTGTTGCTGTTTCCGTAAGGAGAACGATTTTTTACATAGACAGGGGTGTTGGTCCCTGTGCTAAAAACCCCAGCCTGGAGGACCATGGTACCAGCTTTTGTCTGACCTCTACCCGCACAGACCTGTCCAGCTAGGGTGAACCTTTAGCTTCAATAGCCAGCTAGAATAACAGATTAAAAATAAACATCATATATCAGGGACATAGCCTCCTGCTTAACTTCAATAGCCAGCAAGAATTACAGATAATGACATAGCCTCCTGCTTAGCTTCAACAGCCAGCTAGAATAAAAGACATAATAATCACAAATAAAGAGGTTTACACATCAATCTATATAATTCAGCATAGAATACAAGGTACTTAAATGCGTTTATTTCTACCACACTACTAATCAGCTGTACAGTGCACAAGTGTGAATATAAAACCAACGTGTGCACAGTACATTTTGTGTCTTTAAGTATGTATCCCCACCACTTTAATAGCTGCACAAACATGATTCATAAAACTGGTATTTTTATTTGATTTTAGACAATATATTTACAGCTGGGTTGACTGGAGCATGACTTTACCAGGTTTCAAACTCAGTAACTTCCGGGATTTGGAGCAGTCACATTTTTAAATTGCTCTGCTCCAGCATTTATAGTAACTTTTCTGGCTCCCCGCTCGAAATAAATTTTAAAAAATAAAAAAATTAACACTAACTTTGAAAAAGAAACTTTATTTATCCAAGCATTTTCAAACAATTTAAATGTTACTTTAACTACAAACATTCCATCATACTTTTTATTTATAATTCATTCTGTCAAATATTTTGTCTTCTTTGATCCTTAGTCGCTGACTGTCAAAGACGTCAGTGGCCTTCACGCCTGGTAGTGTCTTGTAGGGCAGCAACAAACTGCTTCCATTTTGCTCGGTCAGTGGCCATCCTTCGTGCAGTGCCCCAGCTCTGGTTCATTCTTTGCATCTCGGCCTCCACAGTTCTCCGCCAAGTTGTTTTTGGTCGGCCTTTCTTTCTCTTTCCTTCAGGGGTCCAAAGAATAGCAGTTCTTGTGATGATGGCATTAGGGTCTTTTCTGAGGACATGGCCAACCCAACTCCAGCGTCTGCTAGCTATGATGGTGTGCATGTCATCTTGGTTGCTCCAAGTAAACAGTTCTTAGCTAGTGATGGTATTTGGCCAAAAGATTCCGAGAATTTTCCTTAGGCACATTGAGGACAATTTCAACATTTCCTTCTCTGCTACTCTTCAGCATTCTGCACCATAGAGAAGCACAGAAAGTACACAGCTCTCATATATTCTTAATTTTGTGTTTGTGCTGTACTGAGAGGACTCCAGATGTTGTTAAGACTAGCAAAGGCTGTTCTCGCTTTATTCATTCTGTTGTTGATGTCTTTGTTTATTCTGCCATCTAGTGTTACTATGCATCCTAGGTATGTAAATGTGTCTTTCTCTTTCAGCTTCTGGTTCCTTATTGTTATGGGCTTAGGATTACCCACATTGAGTGTCATGACCTCGTCTTCTTCAAATTTATGTTCAGACCCACCTGTTGGCTATACTTATTTAGTCTATCTGTTTTTTCTTGGATGTGTTGATGTGAATGTGAAAGTTGCGCAATGTTATCTGTATATTCCAGATCTTCCAGTGTAGAAAACGTTCATCTTATTCCTCTTGGACTGCCCTCTGTTGTCTGTGTATCAACCAATCATGACTGTGAAAAATAAAGTTGCTGATAAGGGGCATCCCTGTCGTACTCCTGTCTTTGCCTTTAAAGATAGGTTGCTCAACCCAACACTAAATGTAAAGTTAGCATAGAGGCTTTTAATGATGGAAACAATGCAGCTGGGAATTCCATAAGCCCTCAGTATTTTCCATAAGTTGTCCCTGTGTATGCTGTGAAAAACCTTTTCAAAATTAACGAATTCTGCTTGTTCGTTCCTCAGTTCATGGTCTAATGCTTTTGAAATTCTCTGCATAATTATGTTGCCTTTTTTATTCAACTCCATTGGTGTCGTCTCTGTTTTCCAGACTTGTGCAAATAGTGGTTCTAATTGTTTTGCTGCTAGTTCAGGGTCTGTCTTAAATAAATTGTCGTGACCAGGAGCTTTTGCATTCTTTAACCTTTTGATAGCTGTGATGATTTCTTCCCTTTGTGGAATGTCTCTTTTTACATCAAGATCATTTTCAGCCACAGGAACATTCAGCTGTGTCTCTGGTGGCTCCTTATTCAATGTTTCTCTGAAGTGCTCGGCCCATCTTGTTTTTTTTCACCGTTGTGCTGTGGTGATGAGATTTTCTTGCTTGTCTCTTACTAACGTAATATTGTTTGCACCCCGTTTTCCACTGATGAATTTAGTTATTTTATATACTGTGCTTTGTTCTTTTCTCAGTGCTGCCTCTTCTGCATGTCTAGCAAGATCGTCTAGAAATTTCCGTTTATTGGCTTAGGTTTGACATTTTAATTCCTTGTCCAGTTGTCTGTACTGTTCGCATGATGTGCTGCTTTCCTTACATATTGTTGAAATGGTGTTGAATTTCTGGTCAATATCATCAGTCATCTTTTCCTGGCTATTGACTATTTGATATAGTCTCTTTATATCAATCACAAAAGCTTTTCTGATTAGGGGATCCTTCAATTTGATGATGTCATACCTTTTCTGTTTAGATACAACTGGTCCAGCAGTTCTGAGTTTCATCTACAGTCTTGCTACTACTAAGTGGTGATCACTTCCCAAATCTGCACCTTTTCTTACTTTCACATCTTGTAATAAATCTTCCATCTACCATTGATCATAATGTGGTCTATCTGATTTCTGTTCCGGCCGTTTGGTGATTCCCATGTTAATTTGTGAATTTCTTTGTGTAGAAAAAAGCGTTCCTCCAATGACCAAATTGTTAATGCTGCAGAAGATTATTAGTTTATCCCCATTCTTGTTTGCTGTTCTGCTGCTGCATTTTCCCATTATTCTTTCATTATGTGTATTGTGTTCCAACTTTTGCATGATGTCTCCCATTACTATGATAGATCATACCTAAGTGCGTTTCCATTTCCTTTTGTAGTGGTTGACCTTGACCTCTTCATCGCTGCCATTTTTCGGTGCACAGCGTTGTATTATTGTGGTGTTGGTGAATCTCCCTCTGAGTCTTGTTCTTATCAGTCTGGTGTTGATGGGTTTCCATTCCAGTAATGACTTTTCTATTCCTTTCTTTAGGATAATGGCTAAGCCTTCACTGTGCTGTCCATTTTCTCTTCCAGAGTAAAGTAATGTTTCTTCTGGTGCTGTTTTTATTCTCCCTGTCCCGGTCTATCTATTCCCAGGATATGTAATCTGTAGTTCCTCATTTCTGCTGTGATCTGCCCCATTCATAGTTGTGACATTCCAGAATCCAATTCTGGTTTCATCTTTTGCGATCAGGGCATCTGTTTTCATGCAAATGGCTTCCTTTCGGCTTTCAGCATTGTCAGTCATACAAGCCTCATTGTTAGTCATACAAGCCTTTTTCATTTGTTGCTGTTTTGGTAACGTGACTATTTTTTACATAGACGGCCCTGTGCTAAAACCTCCAACCTGGAGGACCAGGGTGCCAGCTTTAGGCTGACCTGACCCACACAGACCTGTCCAGCTTGGTAGAACATGCCAGAGTAAACTCCTGCTGGCATAGCACTGGGGGTTGTCAGGGTGCTCAAGCCGTCTTACCGCTGCAAGGTATAGGCACCAGTGAAGGCAGGTCACATATCACTGCTCCAATCAAATCATCTTTCACAGCCTGGCGCAGATAATTTAAAATTAAACTTAAAGCCTTAAACAGTCGCTCTAAACTAGTTTGAGCTGAAGCAACTCTACAAGCAGCCTGAATGTGGTGTAGGTAGCTATGACATACAGTACCTAAAAACGGACTTAACTTTCAGTTTATAAATAGATTCCATCGTCTCACAATCTTCCCAAAACTTTCAAATAATGCTTCATTACAATTATGAATCACAGAAACCCGTCGATGTCTTTCCCGTTTATTCCTTTTCAAAGTCATCATCTTGTGAAGAATTCATCATCATTCCCTCTTAGTTCCTTACACAGCGTAGGGCCGTGATCTCTTCCAGCACTAGTTTTAATAATCTTTAAAATACACTGTTTGATCTCGTCACCCACTTCCTTGTCACAGATTTCTTCTTTACTTTTCCCAAAGCCCAAATTTATGCATTCCAAATTCAAATGTAAAGACATCACAGAGATATATTTCCGTGAATTGGCTATCATTCATGTGGGCAGATTTGAATTGGTTGTTGATGACATGGCTAAATCTGCTTGTACTTTTACCACAGCCACGTGGTTTAAGGTCTTTCAAAAGCAATAAACAAAAAGTATGATATTTGTTTCATAGCGTACCTGTATGTTACAGTAGACATTCAAAAATCCGGCAACCTCCGGACCTGAGGAGTGCCGGATTTGTGAAAATGCCGGATTTTTTATAGTTATATAAGGCAGTCTAATGTCGATTCGACATTATTCTGGCAACTCCTGCGCCATGGCTGGTACCAAACTGTATCGGCTACTGCCGTTCCTTTGGATCTACCGGCTGTGTGGAGAGGGGGAACATGCTGCATGGGCAACAGCTTGATCTCCATATAACTGTGCCCAAGCTCACGCCCTGGAGAGGACACTCCAGCTTCACCCTATAGGTGTCGGCAAAACACTGGAAGTAGCAGTTACCGGTTATAAGCATTTTGCCCAATTGGCATAGGGCATGGCGCCAGGGGCTACTTCCGACAGTGGGAGAGGTTCTAGGATCTCACTGGACAGCTACCGCCCGCTTCAAGCTGGGCAGCCCCCAGTCAATAAGGTGTTGTCCCGCCACTGTCTGCTTTCCCCATTGGGTGCATGGGGATTAGGGTCAAACCCGAACTGTGGACAGAAAATTTTGCACCAAGCAATTATCGAAAAAATAGAAATAGGCAAACTCTCAGATTGGGATGCTGGAACGTCCGGACTATGTTGACTGGACTATCCGAAAACCTACAGGATGTAAACGATGTAAGGAAGACAGCCATAATTAATGATGAGCTTAAACGACTTCAGGTGGATATAGCTGCACTTCAGGAAACGCGCCTGGCGGGCTCTGGAATGGTGAGCGAGAAGGACTACACATTTTATTGGCAAGGGAAAGATCTTGATAAAGCTAGAGAACACGGAGTAGGTTTTGCGGTAAAAAAATCGCTAACTAACATGGTTGAACCAGGCGAGAATGTCTGGGCAGGTTTGGTATTGGCAAGATGAATGAAAATGGACAACGGCTCTTAGAGTTGTGTGTCCACCATGACCTCTGCGTGACCAACACCTACTTTCAGACAAAACCCCAGCATAAGGTGTCATGGAGACACCCACGATCCAAGCACTGGCACCAACTTGACCTGATTCTCATCAGAAGGCCACTCCTCAGGTCTGTGCTCTCCATGCGCTTGTACCATAGTGCAGACTGTGACACAGATCACTCCTTGGTTTGCTGCAAAATCAGAGCACAACCAAGAAAACTCTATCGTGTCAGACATGAAGGGAAACCACGCATTGATACCAGCAAGATGTCAGACCCTTTCATGATTGCTCAATTCACTGCGACCTTCAAGAAAGTGCTCAGTAGCCCTCAGCATGGTGATACTATTACAGAGAACTGGGAGCATCTACGGAACACCATTCAAAGTACTGCACTTGCCACCTTTGGTAAGAAAACAGCAAAGTCAAATGACTGGTTTGACGCTTCATCAGATGTGATGGCACCTGTTATTGAAGCTAAGCGCAGTGCTATGAATGAATACAAACGTTCACCGAGTGCCAGAACCCTACAGATCCTGAGGGCTACGAGAAGCAAAGTTCAACAAACTGCTCGACGCTGTGCAAATGACTATTGGCTCCAGCTCAGTGAGAGCATCCAGATCGCAGCGCAAACAGGCAACATTAGACAAATGTATGATGGTGTCACGTAGCGTTTAAAGGATAAGAGAATTATTTAGAGGAAATAATAGATCTGATGTGGAAGATTTGGCTCAAGGAATCCCTGCTGGGTTTTCCCACTTCCGAAGGGTGACGAAGAAGGTAAATTCTCCTAACTCGACAGGTCTGGAAAAGATTGTAAGGAGATATTTGGTCTCTCGCTACCGTCGTCCCCTTCTCAGTTATCTATTATTATTATTCTTTAAATTATATTATATTTTACGAGCCCCCCCCTCCCTTATAAAGGAAGATAAACATAGACAATATTCAACATCTAATGGAAGGAACAAAGCGTGGGGTACAGTATATACACCCAATTGGTTTATTGCAATAAAGTGAATAGATGGTGAATGATAGTATTGTCGATGGAATTAGTGTCTGCTGTATGTATTATGTGTCTCACAATTCAAGTGTTTTTCATCATGGATGACTAAACTAGGCATTGATGTAGTGAGGTTCCTTTTTCGTGGACTTAGCTTTTCAGCCCCTGGCTGATAGTGAAGTGTGGTTAGTTCTCCGGTCTCCTGACGTTGCCCCGGTAGGTCTTGAATGGTTCGGATTTGCCTTCTCTGTGCTCGACTCCGTATTCTGCGCTGAGATTGGACTGTCGTGCAAGGCTCCACCATAGACTACTCAAAGATGGACGCTAACCCGCAATTAGACACGTGGCTTCAGTGCTTTTAATGCGAGAATTCGCCGATAATTGGGTTAGACCTAGCTGTCTCAAGGGTTCCGGGCAAGTGAAGATTGCCCGTGTTTGGCGCACTTTTAGCGGGACATTTCCGCTTGGACACGTGATCCATAGCGGGCATCATGTGACATTAGCGTCAAATAAACGCTCCAATCAATAGCGTTAAAAGTCACGTGGGGTCTTCCTAAAGTGGCATAAACTGGTTTTATCAGCTTAAGCAGTCTTAAATTAAAACAGGTTCCTAGCTACCGAGGTCATTGGTCAACAATGACGTCGTATCTAAAAAATAGCGAGGAGAAAATACTGAATGCTAGGAGAATTTCCGCCAGTGACAATTCCCGGGACTTTGCGATCATGCATTGAGGATGAGAAAAAAACGATGTCACGTAAATAATAAAAAAAAATGAAGAGAAGATTGGGCAAGTTGTCACACAAGCCCCTCCTCAAGTTTGACGTTCCGTCCAACTCCTCTTGTCCTGTCTTCCTCTTCTTTTCCAGTTTCTCATATCTCCTCGGTTGCGTCCGGATGTCTGCTCAAAAAATCTGCCCCTACGTTGTTCTTCCCAGGTATGTATTCTATGTGAAAGGAATATGGCTGCACCAGGAGTGACCATCTCATAAGCCGGGCATTAAGGTTCTTCGACGCTGCAAGAAATATCAACGGTTGGTGATCACACTGCACCGTGAACTTTTTCCCGTATAAATATGGTTGAAACTTCTGCACAGCCCATATTAGCGACAGACATTCTCGTTCGATGGTAGAGTAGTTCTGTTCAGCAGGGTTCAATTTCCTACTAGCATATGCAATGGGGAATAGAGTTGCAGAAGGTCTATCACTAGGCTGCAGGAGAGTGGCTCCTATCCCTATATTGCTAGCATCTGTTCGCAGCGTAAAGTTCAGAGTTAAGTCAGGCAGTCGCAGAATTGGCCTAGCTGTGAGTTTCTCCTTCAGCAGCGTGTAGGCATTTTCGCACTCCGCTGTCCAGGTTACTTTGTCCGGGTTCCCATTCTTGGTTAATGCGGTCAATGGTGCACTCAGGGTATTAAAATCTTTAATATATCTCTGGTAGAAGCCACATAGAGACACAAATGACCTTACATCCTTTTTAGTCTGGGGTCGTGGGGCCCGCTGTAACTTCTCAATATTACGCGCATCTGGGAACATGCATCCATGCGAGATAGTGTGTCCCAGGAATTCTAGTTGCTCGCAGGCAATTTGACATTTTGTAGGGCGAGCGGTGAGTCCTGTTTCTCTAAGTCTTTCGAAGAGTAGGGAAACTGCGTCCAGGTGCTCCTCAAAGGTGTTCGTGGCAATAAGTATGTCGTCCATGAAATTACTTATCCCAGGGTGGTTCAGGGGTTCCAGTAGCTTCCTCATCATACGAGTAAAGACGCTTGGGGCGTTGCTTAGCCCAAATGGCAATACATTAAACTCGTAATGGCCTTCAGAAGTACTAAATGCTAACATATGTCGAATTTCCTCTTTTACCGGGATCTGGTAGTACCCTTTGCTAAGGTCTATCTTCGAAAAGTATCGTGCTCTACTCAGCTTGGTGAAAAGCTGATTCTGATCCGGTAAGGGCTCCGCTTGAAATTCCGTTACAGCGTTGAGCCTTTGGTAGTCTATGCAGAGGCGATGTTCTCCTGTGGATTTTCTAAGCAACACTACACTCGCACTATAAGGCGACTCTGATTTTGAGATAATATTTTTCCTTAAGCAGGTACTCGATTTCCTCACTCAATGCCTTTGCTTTAGCATAAGGAACAGGATAGTTCTTAACTCGTACCGGGGCGAGGTCTGTTAGCTTCATATCAAATTCTATCAGGTTGGTCATGCCAGGTTTATCCGTGAGTGTACTAGGGTGTTTTCTCAACAACTGTTGAACCCGTGCCTGCTGATCCTCCGTTAAAGTTGAACTAATCTGAACATCTTGATGAGTTTCGCACTGACGAAGAGGGTATTCACAGGAGGTCAGGGGTTCTGCCTCAGTTTCCGTCGCAATAGCCAGTGTCAGGAAATGTGCTGGTTCTGCACCTGGTCTTTCATAATATCTCTTCAGCAGGTTTATGTGGTAAATTTTCTGCTTCCCCTTTATGGCAATCTTGTAATTGGTGCGCGACATTTTCTCAACAATTTTATATGGACCTCTCCACCCGATTTGCAATTTATTATTGCTACTGGGCAGGAGTAATAATACCTGTTCTCCTACTTCTAGCTCCCTATCCTTCGCAGTGCGGTTGTAGTAACGCGCATGTTTACGACGGGCACGGCGTACATTTTCCTTTGCCAGTTCCCATCCTGTTTTAAGGCGTTGGGTCAACTCCTTCACGTATTGGGATGCAGAGGTGACCGTCTCATCAGCTTTATCATCTGTCCAAGTACGTAACAGTGCCTCTAAAGGTCCTTTTATAGGTCTACCAAACAGCAATGTGGCAGGAGGCATCCCAGTAGAATTGTGGGGTACTTCGCGGTAAGCAAATAGTGCTGCGGGTAAGTATTGATCCCAGCTCTCTGGTTTTTCCTGCGCAAGTTTCCGAAGGATGGAAATAAGGGTCCCGTTAACCGCTCCACCTGGCCATTTGCCTGGGGGTGGTAGGGAGAGGTGTGGATATGTCGGGCCTGAAATATCCTAAACACTTCCTCGGTGAGTTTTCCTCGGAATTGGGAACCATTATCTGTCAGGATCTGTGACGGAAACCCTAGCCGAGTAAATATGGTGAGCAGAGCCTCAGCAACATGCTTAGAATCACAGGCGGGCATAGCAATTGCCTCTGCCCACATGGAGCAACAATCCACTAACGTGAGTATATAACTGTTTCTCTTTTTGCTACGAGTAAGTGGACCCACAATATCCACCGCTACTCGTTCGAAGGGTGTGCCCAAGATTGGCATTTCTCCCAGAGTGGCTGGGGCCGTCCAGTGTTTCGGCGCTGTCCTCTGGCACTGCGGGCATGATTTCACATATCTCTGGATATCGGCGTTGATACCTGGCCAATAATAATGACATGAAATACGCTGAATCGTGGCACTTATGCCCATGTGGCCACTAAACGGAAGGGCATGGCCCATTTCTAGGACCTGGGCTCGGTATGCTGATGGAACCACAAGTTGCCCATGTTCCTGTCCTCCATTTCCTGCTTTCCGATGCAACAGCCCATTTTTCTTGTAGAAGTCTCCCTTTTGGAGAGGAGTGTGCGCTCTCGGTAGTTTTTTGTAGCAGGGTGCTAGAGATTGATCCTCCGTTTGTGCCTTTTTTAATTCCTCAGGAAGGATGTTGGGTGGGGATTCCAACTCCGTATTCCGTTTGGCCTGTCCTCTAGTGGTGACAGCCGCCACAACCAGAGGGTGAATGGGTTTTCCCAAGAACACATACCTACACCCTAAGATCAAGGGATAAATAGGGTCGTCCAAGATCGCTGCACGGATTTCCCCAGTCACATATTTTGATTTGACCTTAATCTTGGCTATGGCCAAACGCATAGGTGCTGCACTTTTAGTAGGTCCTTGTATTTCTATAGTGTCTTCTGTCATCTGGTCAGGCTTGACTAGGGATGCACAGACAACTGCGTCGAATGCAAGGCCTGTATCATAAAGGCAGGTCACCTCTTGGTCATTTACGAGGACTGTCTCAACGACCGGGGGATGTCGGGGTTTGTCCAGAGGTTCTTCCGGTCCATTTCCCCTTGCGGCACTTTTACGTAAGCAGGCAGCATGATGAGGTGGGTTTTTCCGGTTGCACTCCTGCGTATTGTGGGTGATGGTTCTACAGTGCTTACACCATTTTTCCCCTTGCCTCTGCTGCTGGAAATTAGATCTCTGAGTAGTCTTGTAGTCTGGCTTGTCATGCTTTTTGCAGTTAGTATACGGTGGTTTCACTTGGGGGTCCATGTGTGACTGAGCTGTCTGTCTAGGTACGTAATCTGGTTGTTTCCGTCTGGGTGGTGGATTCTCTGATAGTGCTGCCTGATATCGTTCCGCTAACTGGACTATGGATTCTAAAGTGCTGGCCCCATTCTCTGTCAGGAATCTTCTCATGTCGGAAGTCATGGTGTCCTTCAGTTGTTCGATCATGACCATTTCCTTCAGGCCTTCCCAATCATGAGTAAAATTCCCTAGGGCACCCCACTTCTCCACGTAGGAATCCAGTCTCGCAGCAAACTGAGCAAAGTTCTCTCTGACTTCCCTCCTAGAGTTACGGAACCTCTTCCTATAGGCGTCAGCATGTAGCTCATAACGAACCAATAGTGCCTTTTTCAAAGAGTCGTAGTCATCCTGTAAACCTGGAGGAAGCTTGCTATACACGTCATAAGCAGTTCCTCTAAGCCCTTGCGACAGTTTCAGGTTCCATTTGCTCTTCTCCAAACCAAACGTGGTGGCAAACTTCTCAAATTTTTCGAGATACCTATCGATCGAGTCGGCTTGTTCCGAGAAAGCTTCAAATGGAAACGTCAAAGGTCCCAAAGTTGACATGAGTGAGGATGGCAAAGGTCCGGTGCCCCCTGCGTGCAAGGAAGGCATATCATCTGACCGTGGCGATAGGTTGCCTGAGGAGGTAGATGCGGTCGCACCGGCTACTGGTTCAACTCTTTGAGCTTGTCCCTGCATCTCTAACTGCTTCATCTTCAATGCATGCTCGCGTTCATCTCTCTCGCTTCTTTCTCTAGCATCTACAGCTTTTATCCTCTCATCTATTTCTGCTAACTTTATTCGCTCTTCTCTTTCAGCTTTCGCTGTTTCTCGAGCGTAATACTTATCAGTCTCGACACTGACATAATTTGCAAGGTCCACCCCACTATAACCTAGATCTCGACCGGCCTCCCCTAGTGCTGCCTTAAGCTTAACTATTTCAGCCATCTTTTGCAGTTAAAGTCCACACTGAGTAAGCTAGTGCTACCTTCCAATAGTATTTCTAGCAACAAGTAAATACTAATTATTTATCCGACTGCTGTAGAATGAAATTACTACAGTTATGGAGACTTAAGGTCTGTAATTCAATGAAATACAAAATCAAGAACTAACTTAATTAAACACAACATATATAAAGGGATTCACCAATCAATGCCTGAATTTCTAGAAAAAATGTTTTCTGTCTTTCTAGCGCTCACTGTGTGAAAATACATGTGTTAAAATGGTATACTGTAATGACTGAATGGATGATACTATCCCAGAGGTATGATAAAATACATAAGTTCAAATCCCGGACCGAGACACCAGTGTCACGTAGCGTTTAAAGGATAAGAGAATTATTTAGAGGAAATAATAGATCTGATGTGGAAGATTTGGCTCAAGGAATCCCTGCTGGGTTTTCCCACTTCCGAAGGGTGACGAAGAGGGTAAATTCTCCTAACTCGACAGGTCTGGAAAAGATTGTAAGGAGATATTTGGTCTCTCGCTACCGTCGTCCCCTTCTCAGTTATCTATTATTATTATTCTTTAAATTATATTATATTTTACGAGCCCCCCCTCCCTTATAAAGGAAGATAAACATAGACAATATTCAACATCTAATGGAAGGAACAAAGCGTGGGGTACAGTATATACACCCAATTGGTTTATTGCAATAAAGTGAATAGATGGTGAATGATAGTATTGTCGATGGAATTAGTGTCTGCTGTATGTATTATGTGTCTCACAATTCAAGTGTTTTTCATCATGGATGACTAAACTAGGCATTGATGTAGTGAGGTTCCTTTTTCGTGGACTTAGCTTTTCAGCCCCTGGCTGATAGTGAAGTGTGGTTAGTTCTCCGGTCTCCTGACGTTGCCCCGGTAGGTCTTGAATGGTTCGGATTTGCCTTCTCTGTGCTCGACTCCGTATTCTGCGCTGAGATTGGACTGTCGTGCAAGGCTCCACCATAGACTACTCAAAGATGGACGCTAACCCGCAATTAGACACGTGGCTTCAGTGCTTTTAATGCGAGAATTCGCCGATAATTGGGTTAGACCTAGCTGTCTCAAGGGTTCCGGGCAAGTGAAGATTGCCCGTGTTTGGCGCACTTTTAGCGGGACATTTCCGCTTGGACACGTGATCCATAGCGTGCATCATGTGACATTAGCGTCAAATAAACGCTCCAATCAATAGCGTTAAAAGTCACGTGGGGTCTTCCTAAAGTGGCATAAACTGGTTTTATCAGCTTAAGCAGTCTTAAATTAAAACAGGTTCCTAGCTACCGAGGTCATTGGTCAACAATGACGTCGTATCTAAAAATAGCGAGGAGAAAATACTGAATGCTAGGAGAATTTCCGCCAGTGACAATTCCCGGGACTTTGCGATCATGCATTGAGGATGAGAAAAAAACGATGTCACGTAAATAATAAAAAAAATGAAGAGAAGATTGGGCAAGTTGTCACAGATGGTATAAAGAAAGCACTTGGCCCCCATAAAAGTAAGACGGCACCGCTAAAAACCATCAGCGGAGAGAAGCTAACCGATAAGGGTAAGCAGATGGAGAGGTGGGTCGAGCACTACTCTGAGCTTTACGCTAGAGACAATACCATTATGCCTGCAGCCCTTGATGCTGTCAATAGTCTGCCAACTATGGAGGAGCTGGATGCCGAACCAACATTACAGGAACTCAGTAAGGCCATTGATAGCTTGGCCTCTGGCAAAGCACCAGGCAGTGATGGGATTCCTCCTGATTTAATCAAATGCTGTAAGAGCACGCTATTACATCCCCTGCATAGGATGCTGTGCCAGTGCTGGGAAGAGACAACTATTCCTCAAGACATGCGAGATGCCAAGATTGTAACACTGTATAAAAATAAAGGAGACAGAAGTGATTGCAATAACTACAGAGGCATCTCTCTTCTTAGTATTGTTGGTAAGGTTTTTGCCAAAGTCATCTTAATGCGACTACACAAGTTAGCTGAGCGCATATATCCAGAGGCACAGTGTGGATTCCGAGCTGGCAGATCAACAACAGACATGATCTTCTCTCTCCGCCAGCTTCAGGAAAAATCAAGAGAGCAGAAAAGACCATTATATATCGCCTTTATAGACCTCACAAAAGCATTCGACCTGGTTAGTAGGGATGGACTCTTTAAAATCCTCCTGAAAATAGGCTGCCCTTCTAAAATGCTGGAAATGATAAAGTCATTCCATGACGACATGAAGGGAACAGTTCAATATGCTGGAAGCACGTCACAGCCCTTTGATATACGAAGTGGCGTTAAACAAGGCTGTGTTCTGGCTCCGACCCTCTTCGGAATCTTCTTTGCCTTACTCTTGAAACATGCATTCAGAGATGCAACTGAAGGAATATGCCTTCACACTAGGTCAGATGGCCGTCTGTTTAATCTTTCAAGGCTGAAGGCAAAAACAAAAAATCAGAAGGGTCACTATACGAGACTTGTTGTTCGCTGATGATGCTGCAGTCGTCACTCAAAGCCAACAGGAGCTGCAGAGCTTGATGAATCGCTTCACTAAAGCATGCAAGGACTTTGGCCTCACAATAAGTCTAAAGAAAACGAATGTGCTGAGTCAGGATGTGGGTGCTGCACCAGTTATCACTATCGATAACTATGAATTGGCAGTGGTGCACCACTTCACATACCTAGGGTCTACCATCAATGACAAACTCTCACTGGATACAGAAATCGACAGCCGCATTGGCAAAGCTGCAGCTACCTTTGCCCGCCTCACAACGCGTGTTTGGGGAAACTCTAAACTCACAATGAAGACCAAAGCTGCGGTATATAATGCCTGCGTCACCAGCACACTCCTATATGGCAGCGAGACCTGGACGACCTTTGCTAAGCAAGAAAGAAGGCTCAATACCTTCTATTTGCGGTGTCTACGCCGCATCCTCGGCATCTCGTGGAAAGATAAAGTGACAAATGTCGAGGTGTTATCACGTGCTGGCCTTCAAAGTATGTATACGCTGCTTAGACAGCGCAGACTTCGCTGGCTTGGCCATGTTCGCCGCATGGAAGATGGTCGCATCCCAAAAGATATCTTTTACGGACAATTAGCAGATGGCAAGAGAACAGTTGGGCGACCACAGCTGAGGTTCAAAGATGTGTGCAAGAGAGATATGAGGGCACTGGACATGGATCCAGCAACATGGGAGGATGAAGCTGCCGATCGCACTAAGTGGCGATGCTATTTACGGCACCACCTCAGATTGGGCGAAGAGAGGCTCACACAAGAAGCAGAGGTGAGGAGAAAACGTCGAAAGGAGCACCAGGAAAATAAGCAGCTGAGGGCTGCCTCCTCAGGGGCGCATTCCCATAGTCAGTTATGACTGAAGGGGCTATTATTATTATTATTATATATTCTGTATATATTTAACAGAAAATGACTACCTGTACACTTTATCTGCGATCGACAATGTACGATGTTTACGTTTTACACCACTTCTTTTATTTGCTGAATCCATAATGGGGTTATACAGCAGCAAATAAATGATAAAATGAGAAGGAATGAGCAGGAATGCCTGTTAACACGTGCAAGCAAGACCCAACAGCTGCATCAAAACATAAACTGCTCCAGAAAACAGTGGCTAGCCAACGCGGTAAATTTAAAAATGCGCTCCGAAATCCATGCCGGAAATCTGAAGGAACCGGATTATCAATGGCCGGATTTTTGAATGTCAACTGTATAAGCTAGTATTATCACTTACAACTTTTCATTTAAACCTTAAGACTGATTAATTACTTTTTCAAAATAAATAACATAATGTAAACTTCATTGAATAGAACTTATTTGTTTGTTTTCAAATACATTTGACACTTTTTAACAACATGCCATTTTTAGTTACACAAATTTCAGTGCTACCACCTTTTAAATCATACAAATGTATTGTTATTTTAAGTAAAAAGACCAAGGTGATCTGTCATCATACCAGTGTACAATATTTTTTTCATTTACAAATTCAGAATATTTTGATGTAAAATAACCCTGAAAATGTATGGGAAATTTTTTTTTTAACTGACTGAAAATAGAATAAAAATAGACACTGGAACACTGCAGCAGTTAAAATTTTCTGTGCTACGGCTCCACTCCAGCTCCAGGCAAAAACCTACTGCTCCAGCCCAAAGCCCTTACTTACTTACTTAGTCGTTCCCCTTTTACCATGAGGTGTAGAGGTTTGGAAGAGAGAGCGCCAGACTATCCTATCGGCTGTCTTCCTCCTGGCCTGGTTCCATTCTAGTCCTCGGTCCTTCAAAGATTGTCTAATGTTGTCCTCCCAGCGGACTCTGGGTCGTCCTGGGGGTCTGGATCCCTGGCTCTTTGTTTCCCATGCTTGTCGTGGTAGCCGATCTTCTCCCATTCTGCAGACATGGCCAAATCATCTTAGTTGGGACTGTTCTATTTGGGTCTGCAGGGGGTGGGATTTTAGTCCTTGACGTATCGTCTGGTTGCATACCATGTCTCTTCTTGTTACTTCAACCACCTTCCTCAGATACCTCATTTCTGAGGTTTGGATCTGGCTTTTGTGGGTTGTAGTCATTGCCCATGACTCGCATCCATATGTCAAGACTGGGACATAGGTGGAGCGGTATACAGCCATCTTCGTTTTCTTCCAACCTCTCTCTTGCTGAGGAATCCTCGATTTATGGCCTGAAAAAGTCTTCCAGCTGTTGCTTTTCGAGTGGCCAACTCTTCTTTGATGCCTCCCTTTCGGTTTATAATAGCTCTGAGATATTTAAAGTGGTCGACCTGCTCTAGGACCTGTTCTACCAGCTTAATCTGATGTCTTCTTTCTTTTCGTGATATCACCATGGATTTTGTTTTAGAGCTGCTTATGACCATCCCTCTCTTCTCCAGCTCTTCCTTCCAGACTTGCAGGTTGGATTGGAGATTTAGCAATCAGGGCAACATCATCAGCAAATGCCAGCTCTGAAATACATACCTGTCTCATCTTCCAGTACCCCACTGAATACTTTCTTGTTCTCTCCTTACATGACTTGATAACATCGTCCATGAGGAGTATGAAAAGATAAGGTGACAGGATATCACCTTGTCTTACACCAGTGGTGGTCCTGAACTCTTCTCACTTATGGTTTGCTGTCCTCACATAATTTCTGCAAGACTTGTAGAAGCTCTGTATAGCATGAATCAGAGGTGCTGGAATGTTCTTCCTTGCCAAACAGTCCCAAAGTTTGCTCCAGGAGACCCTGTCAAATGCCTTTTCCAGATCTATGAAACAAAGATGGATCTCACTCTTATACTCAAGGACCTTTTCACTCAGCTGTCTGAGTGTGAAGATTAGGTCTTGAGTACTTCGGTTCGCTCGGAATCCGCACTGGATCTCATCCAATTGTGGCTGAGCTAGGCGTTAGAGTCTCTGCTCTAGGATTCTAGAGTAGATTTTACCAGGGACGCTGAGAAGGGATATGCCTCTATGGTTTCCACATTGTCGATTGTCACCCTTTTTGAAAATTGGTGTTATGATGGCAATCTCCCAGTCCTTTGGTATGGTCTTGTTGCACCATGCTGCCTGTAGGACCCTTAAGAGTAATAGGTCGCCTGATGCTCCCATGTACTTAACCATTTCTGTTGTGTATCACATATTCTCTATTTGTCCTGCTGTGTGTTTAGCTCCTAAGTATTGTTTCCATGCCATTTTCTTCTCTCTTATTTTCTCTTTGACTTCCTCTGTCTACCAAGGTGTCCTCTTTCTCTTGTTCCCAAGTCGGACTTATAATGCTTCTGCAGCAGCTGTCTTTATAATGTCCTTGAATTTAAGCCACAGGGTTTCCAAGTCATCAGGTTGTTCTTCTGTGTTTCTCAACACCATAGCAATAAGCCTCTGATATCTGGTCTTAATTTCTGGCTCTCTCAGCTTGTAGGTCTTAATACTCATTTCTCCCATTTGTTTACTTGGTTTCTTGCATGATGCTGGGCAATTCCTAGGCTGAGCAACTCTTTCAGTTGTTCTTTTAACTGTAAGCAGGTAGTGATCACTTCCAATCTCTGGCCCCCTCCAGACTCTAGCATCCCGGACATATTTGAATGAGCTCCTCCTAACAATGGCATAGTCGATCACTGACTTCTCATTCTTTGTTGGTTCACACCTAGTGTATGCATGTATGCGCTTATGGGGGAACTTTGTGTTGGTAATGATCAGATTCTGCTCACTGCAGAATCTAAGGAGTCGCTTTCCATTGTCATTGAGAGTATCTTCTCCATATCTTCCGATAACTCCACCCCATCAAGCATGGTCATTTCCAACTCTGGCATTGAAATCTCTGAGCATGATAATTTCATCCAGGCAGTCATCTACTGTCCTTTGAAGCAGCTCGAAGAATTCCTCCTTGACCTCTGCTCTCTCATCCTCATTTGGCCCATACACTATGACCAGGTTGACTATGGTTTCTCCTTCTTTTAGTTTTACAACCAGATTGCGCTCTGAGTTAAAGTCCCACCCCTTGATACTATCTTTCTGGTTTTTGCCCACAATGCAACCCACGCCCCCTTTAGCTCTTTCAGATGTGGGTACACTACTGTAGAGCAGCGTGTTGCCATCGAGATCCATGACTCCTTGTCCCTTTTTCTTAGTTTCCGTAATAGCCAGGATTTCTAGTTTTGTTTTCCTCATCTCTTCCACCAGCTCCTCTTCTTACTTACTTACTTACTTAGTCGTTCCCCTTCTACCGTGAGGTGTAGAGGTTTGGAAGAGAGAGCGCCAGACCATTCTATCAGCTGTCTTCTTCCTGGCCTGGTTCCATTCTAGTCCTCGGTCCTTCAAAGATTGTCTAATGTTGTCCTCCCAGCGGACTCTGGGTCGTCCTGGAGGTCTGGATCCCTGGCTCTTTGTTTCCCATGCTTGTCGTGGTAGCCGATCTTCTCCCATTCTGCAGACATGGCCAAACCATCTTAGTTGGGACTGTTCTATTTGGGTCTGCAGCGGATGGGATTTTAGGCCTTGACGGATCGTCTGGTTGCGGACCATGTCTCTTCTTGTTACTTCAACCACTTTCCTCAGATACCTCATTTCTGAGGTTTGGATCTGGCTTTTGTGGGTTGTAGTCATTGCCCACGACTCGCATCCATATGTCAAGACTGGGACATAGGTGGAGCGGTATACAGCCATCTTCGTTTTCTTACCAACCTCTTTCTTGCTGAGGAATCCACGATTTATGGCCTGAAAAAAAGTCTCCCAGCCGCTGCTTTTCGAGTGGCCAACTCTTCTTTGATGCCTCCCTTTCGGTCTATAATAGCTCCGAGATATTTAAAGTGGTCGACCTGCTCCAGGACCTGTTCTCCCAACTTAATCTGATGTTTTCTTTCTTCTCGTGATATCACCATGGATTTTGTTTTAGAGCTGCTTATGACCATCCCTCTCTTCTCCAGCTCTTCCTTCCAGACTTGCAGGTTGGATTGGAGATGTGCCTCTGATTTAGCAATCAGGGCAACATCATCAGCAAATGCCAGCTCCGAAATATAGACCTGTCTCATCTTCCAGTACCCCACTGAATACTTTCTTGTTCTCTCCTTACATGCCTTGATGACATCGTCCATAAGGAGTATGAAGAGGTAAGGTGATAGGATATCACCTTGTCTTACACCAGTGGTGGTCCTGAACTCTTCTGACTTATGGTTTGCTGTCCTCACATAATTTCTGCAAGACTTGTAGAAGCTCTGTATAGCATGAATCAGAGGTGCTGGAATATTCTTCCTTGCCAAACAGTCCCAAAGTTTGCTCCAGGGGACCCTGTCAAACGCCTTTTCCAGATCTATGAAACAAAGATGGATCTCACTCTTATACTCAAGGGCCTTTTCACTCAGCTGTCTGAGTGTGAAGATTAGGTCTTGAGTACTTCGGTTTGCTCGGAATCCGCACTGGACCTCATCCAATTGTGGCTCAGCTAGGCGTCGGAGTCTCTGCTCTAGGATTCTAGAGTAGATTTTACCAGGGACACTGAGAAGGGATATGCCTCTATGGTTTCCACATTGTCGATTGTCACCCTTTTTGAAAATTGGTGTTATGATGGCAATCTCCCAATCCTTTGGTATGGTCTTGTTGCACCATGCTGCCTGTAGGACCTTTAAGAGTAATAGGTCGCCTGATGCTCCCATGTACTTAACCATTTCTGGTGTTATACCATCATGCCCTGCTGCTTTGCCCATCTTGATTTTCTCTAGTGCTGCCCTCAGTTCTTCCATCTTTATGTCATCTTCACCATCATTGGTTTCCTCTTCTGTGTCAGTGGTTATCATTTCTGATGCTTCATCATGCTCACCATCCAGGAGTTCTGAGAAATATTCTTTCCATCTTTCCATTACTTCCTTCGGGGTAGTAAGCAATTTGCCTTGCTTGTCCAGCAGCTGTCTTTATGATATCCTTGAATTTATTCCAGAGGGTTTCCAAGTCATCAGGTCGTTCTTCTGTGTTGCTCACTGCTGTAGCAATAAGCCCCTGATATCTGGTCTTAATTTCTGGCTCTCTCAGCTTGTAGGTCCTAATGCTCATTTCTCCTGCTCGTTTACTTGGTTTTCTTGCGTGATGTTGGGCAGTTCCTAGGCTGAGCAACTCTTTCAGTTGTTCGTTTGATTGTTAGCAGGTAGTGATCACTTCCAATCTCTGGCCCCCTCCAGACTCTTGCATCTCGGACATATCTGAATGAGCTTCTCCGAACAATGGCATAGTCAATCACTGACTTCTCATTCTTGGTTGGTTCACATCTAGTGTATGCATGTATGCGCTTATGGGGGAACTTTGTGTTTGTAATGATCAGATTCTGCTCACTGCAGAATCTAAGGAGTCGCTTTCCATTGTCATTGAGAGTATCTTCTCCATATCTTCCGATAACTCCACCCCATCTAGCATGGTCATTTCCAACTCTGGCATTAAAATCTCCGAGCATAATAACTTCATCTAGGCAGTCATCCACTGTCCTTTGAAGCAGCTCGAAGAATTCCTCCTTGACCTCTGCTCTCTCATCCTCATTTGGCCCATACACTATGACCAGGTTGACTATGGTTTCTCCTTCTTTTAGTTTTACAACCATAATGCGCTCCGAGACAAAGTTCCATCCCTTGATACTATCTTTTTGATTTTGGGCCACAATGCAACCCACGCCCCCTTTAGCTTTTTCAGATATGGGTACACCACTGTAGAGCAACGTGTTGCCATCGAGATCCATGACTCCTTGTCCTTTTTTCTTCGTTTCCGTTATAGCCAGGATTTCTAGTTTTGCTTTCCTCATCTCTTCCACCAGCTCCTCTTCCTTCCCATTTATACTTCTTGTGTTCCAAGTTCCATAAGTCGTAGTCCGTAGTCCGTTCCAGTTCGTCGCCTTTAGAATCAGTCCGGTTTTCTCTCTTGTAGTTCGCGTAATCATGATTTAAAGCAAACAGGTGATTGGCCTGTTGTGCCTTTGCATGGTGGAGGGGCTGCCTCCTTACGGCCTCCATGCAGGCCGCCCTCCTCCTTTTTCATCCGGGCTTGGGACCGGCATTAGCGGAGTTCAGCTCCTCTTCTTTCCCATTTATACTTCTTGTGTTCCAAGTTCCACAAGTCGTAGTCCGTTCCAGTTCGTCGCCTTTAGAATCAGTCCGGTTTTCTCTTGTAGTTCACGTAATCATGTTTTAAAGCAAACAGGTGATTGGCCTGTTGTGCCTTTGCATGGTGGAGGGGCTGCCTCCTTACGGCCTCCATGTAGGCCACCCTCCTCCTTTTTCAGCCGGGCTTGGGACCGGACTAGGCAGAGTTGCCCAAAGCCCTGCTAACTATAACTCAAGCAGCAAGCGCTCTAACCACTATGACACACATACACACTATAAACCCACCTTAAACTTTTCGTAGTGAGTCTCACTCTGGCAGTGAGCCCCCTTGGCTGACTTCTCGTTGTTGTAAAACTTGTGACAAAGTTTACAAAAGTAACCAGTCACAGGGATGACGTAGTTCACACCTGAGGTACAAAAACATGGTTCTAATAAACCAGCTTGTGCAAGTTATCTGAGGCTATCAGACATGTTACAACTGAATGACATGTGTAACACACTACTACTTAAATGTAGAATTTTACAAGACAAACACCAAATGTTCAAATTTTTTGGTTGACCCTCATTATGTTATGTTGCAAGAGGCACTTATGTCAGCACGTATATGGGACTGGCAACATGACTAAGCATTACAAACTGCTATGAAAACCACTACTGTAAAGCACAAGATGTGCTCTGGCATAGGTTTCCATCAAAGAGGTCAAATGCAGTGATGACCCCAATCTCAGATAAAAAAGTGCGCAACGCACGGTATGCAACTTACGCGGCGTGGGTGATATATAAAACATTTTTTTTTTTTTTTAAATATTCTTTCACGAAATTAGTAGCGCTCGACAAAGTGCGCAAAAATTGGTGTGCATGATCCCTCACCTGATGTACAAGTCATGAAAACTTGAAAGTTTTTGTTAAAACCACTTATTATCAGGGAACACTCTGGGAAAAATCCACGCACTTTTACACGAAACGTTGTCATCAAAAAACTTTTAAATTGAATCTAAAATAACATAATTCTCACTGTGTGTACGTTGGTCACAGCTGAGGAATGCAACCGTGTTGAAAAATTGTATTGTTTCCATTATATATACTCTTTCGAAAATAGTTACAATCAACAAAGAAAAGCGTTCAAATGACGGTGTTCGTGAACAGTTTGATTACACTGTATAATGGAAAGAAACCAAAAACACTCTAAGAATGTACTTCTATCTGCTCATCCGGGAACGGAAACAGCATACTATAATTAAAAACCCGTGAAGTTTGACGGGTTATTGCTAGTAATCTCATAATGGGGTGGATATCACAACAGCTGGTGGTAATAACCATTTTCTTTTTTTTAAGTTTACACAAATGAAAAATGCAAAAACAAGGCACGTGAAAGTAACCTAGGGTGATTTTAAAAGTTCGATTAAAAAAAAAAAAAAAAAAGAGTAAACAATGTAACAAGTGAGAAGATAAATTTTGTTTTCCTCTGAATAAATCAACTGTGGAGACTACACATGGCTGTATATATAAAATAAACAGTGTATGCACTGTTACATCTAATACAGAGGCAACAACACAACACACATACATCTAAAACAGGGGCAACAACACAACACACATACATCTAAAACAGGGGCAACAACACAAACATCTAAAACAGGGGCAACAATACAACACATATACATCTAAAACAGGGGCAACAACACACATACATCTAAAACAGGGGCAACAACACACATACATCTAAAACAGGGGCAACAACACACATACATCTAAAACAGGGGCAACAACACAAAACACATACATCTAAAACAGGGGGCATCAACACAACACACATACATCTAAAACAGGGGCAACAACACAACACACATGAGCAAATGTTAGCTCTCACTCAGTAAAATGAGAGAATACTCGTGGTAATGCATGACAAACATGATGATACAAACCAGACAAAGTACACAACTGTTGTCCCTACCAGACAGGGCAACAACATTACAAGTAAAGTGTACACATGTAATGTTACATTAAAATTCAATGCTGTTCAGCACCAGACACCAGTGCTACTCTGACACCCTTTGACAGCTTGGACAACAAATCAGTAAATGACTAATAGTATTAGGTTACATCAACCGTCTTATTTCATCCAAATGGACACTTCACAAAGAGAAAATTTTTAACATCAGATTTGGGATATCTAACAAAAGAAGTGATTAACATGGCAAGATGGGAGCGAATAGTGTATGCAATAACAATAACTCAAACACGTCTAGTCTATAGACAGTACAGCTTGAACCATCTGCTTGTATAACATGAAACTCAACCAAACATGAGCCTTATATTTCAGGACATCAGCTAAAAGATACGAGAATAAAGACAGTTTGATGGAGCAGGCCCATACAACAAATCCTACTGACCACTAAGGCCATCTGCCATAACACGGGCAAGACACTCTGGAATAGCCACGTAAACTAATGCCTTTATGATAAACTAGCAATAACCCGTCAAAATTGACAGGTTTTTAATTGCAGCCATCTTATCATTTTGATCCATAATAATAAGTCTGCAATACTTTAAATTAAAATTTTGCCTAATCCGCAGCTTCCTTTTATTCTCAGAGCCGACGCCTGGGCCCGCTGATCAGTCTCGATCATGAAATGGGCGCCTATTAAATATCATTGAAGTTTGGTTACGCTCCATATGATTGCAAGCAATTCATTCTCAAGAATGGGATGCTTGGTTTCCGTAGGTGCAAGTTGTCAACTAATATGAGGATTAGGCAATTTCAAAATAGGTGCCTTAGAAAAAATACACTTTAATGTAGTTTAAGGTATCAGAACAACAATCAAAAACTTACATTTTAAGGTTATTTTTAAGAAAATGATGTTAAATCCGTTTCCCGAATTAAACTGGAAAGAAGAGTATCTTGACTGTCTGTTGATTTAATCTGCATTTCCACACCTTCCCATCTCCAGTTCATGTACTGTTTATCAATCGTGTTGTTAGCTTCTTTCCATAATCAAACTGTTCATGCACACCTTCATTTGCGCACTTTTCTATTTTCAAGAGAGTACATTAACTTTCAACCACAGCTAAGGGGGTGCAACTGTGGTTGAAAGTTAGACAATAATTGTATTGTTTCTCTTATATGTGACTGGCCGACCGACGTACTTACGGCGGGTATTATGGTATTGAAATTATGAATTGCACAACAGAAATTATGAATTGTACAACAGAAATTCTGCTATAACTTTATGGTTAATGCACCGAAAAAGAAAATTCTTTTGAGATTTGAACTGCAACTACAAATACATGTAATTACAGTAGTGGGAAATCGTTATCTTTGGTATTAGACAAGGAATTTATGATTTTGTTGGAAAATTCAAACAACAGTATTGAAATCCTATGAAAGTTACAAGAGGAAGTGTGCTAAGGCATGGACCTCTGAGAAAGCAAGGGTTACACCTGAGATTAGGTATATAAGCCTGTCTCAGACACAGTTCCTTACTTCCCGAAATCACTTCAGGATCTGACATAGCTGAGAAGATTGACTCTTATCGTTTGAAGTCTTAAACCACAACACAATAAGATAACCAAGAAGAAGTCATGACTGACCGCTACTGTTGTCAGTTTGTTGATCAAAGCTTCAAACAGCTGCAGACTTCAAAGTACCACTGTGTCTGAGGGTAATGTCTATAAGCTTAAAAAATATCTTAGTGAATTAACCCTTTCCAGTCCAATTCGCCCAAAAGCGCCCGGCAACAGGTTGCTTATTTTGTTGCTAAGCGACATCGGAAGGCCTGCGCATGCGAGATTTTTTGTGTTTCCGTCGGATAGATGACGTTTCAAAGTTTATTTCGATTTCGATCACATTTTTCTAAGTTGAGTGGTTGATTTTTTGTGATTTAAAAAAAATTACACTGTGTAAAAATGGTTTTTCAAGCCATGGTGGAGATTTTCAATGAACTTTGAAGGATTAGATCTACGTTTCTGTATTATTCCGATAGTGAAAATGATTAATCCTACTTCGATGTGGACTATGACCCAGTAATCGACGATAGTGAAAGTAGGAAAATCGATGTAGTAAAATTACAGACAATGGACATAGAGAGGCATATTTACTTGTATGGAATTGTTCCAGATTTATGAACTCCCAGGGACTAAACATTTGTCTGATAAGCAGCGGCGTATTATTTGTTTCTTCTTTTTTATACCAGACGATGGACATGAATAAACCAAGAGCTGAAAAGGGTTGGTTACATTGTCTCAGTGTGAGCGTAATTAAAACCAACATCTAACAAGCATGAACCGTCAAACTCGTGAGCAGAAAAAAAAACGTGTTCAATGCTGTAAGAATTAAGGAAAAACGAACACTTGTAGAGTTCTAGAGACAGTTTATGGCTGTAAATTGTGTTCTTATCGTTAGTGTAATTTGTTTCATATTCAAATTTTCAAGAAAAACTGTTAATAATGTGTATAAAAGCTTTCCAGCGCAAAACTATCATAAAGGTAAAGTAATTTTTTTGGTTTTGAAATTTTTTTAAAGTGTGAAAAACATTTAAATGTGACATTAAAATATACAGGTATTAAAATATGTCCATTTTACTATACAAATAAATGTGTTTTTGTGTTATTTGAACTAATATTCTTCTTCTTCCGTCCTTAGCCACCGACCGTCAAAGCAGTCAGTGGCCATTACGCCTAGTGGCGTCTTAGGGCAACAGCAGATAGGTTTTCTCTGCCATTGTTTCCCATCACGCCTATTGGCGTCTTTAGGGCAATGGCAAATCAATCCATCTGCCGTTGTTTCCGTAATCGAAGTGACTGGCAAACGGGTGATCAGCCCGTTGGCTTGAACTAATATTAGTGTATAAATAATTTTTTAAATATAAGAAATATTTAAGAAAAAGAGTTATGTCCCTTCGCTTGGTCGTTTGAAATATTAGCAGGAATGTGGACTGTAAAGGATTAATGTACATTTAAAATTGATAAATATTTAACATTAATGTTATGCTTAACATAAATCCCCATGTCAATATCTTGCCTTATGCCCGAAGGAAGATGGCTACCACGACTATAACCTCAATCCTGGACAGCACTGGCTCAACTAGAAGTCCTTGTTAGGACTGACGAATTCCAGCAATAAAAGCTTAGACCTTTTTAGGGCTTTGCTTTTGGGTACTGTGCTCAATGAGTTCATCTTCTCTTTCTTATCTTTTATTTCGGCACATTTTGTCGATGTATTGTAAGAGAAAAATTTGGCTAACTTTGGCATATCGCTAAGCCAAAGCGGAGTAATCGTGATTGGGCTTGGAAAATGTCTTGAATTAATGTTAATATTTTTTTAATGTATCGTATTGTTGTACGATGTACCCCCTTTTGACTGACTTAACCACAGCTTCAAGACAGTGTTTTCGAAATGAGGAATCTGATCAATAGTGGCCAGTCAGCATCAGAGGGGCGTCTTGATTATAAACCACAGATACCATAACCTGGTCATATTTTGCAGTTTCAACTAGTGGTGAAAAACGTGACACAATTTTGGAAATTGTGAACTGGTTAACAGTGGACTATCACTGTTCCTAGCATAAGCATAGTGTCTTCAATTGGCAGATGATTTAACAACCGAGGGAAGTCAGCTACTACAAAGTGTCAAACAAGATAAGTACAGCTTTTCGTGAAAACACAAACCAAGACACCCAAGCCAACAACATGATGAAAACAACCAAATAGTTGACTATATAATTCTTTTTTTTTTTGTGTGTGAAAATTTATAAGATATTGATATACTAAGGTGATAAATGTTTACTAGACATCATTAATCAATCAAGTACATTGATTTGTTTATAACTGCAGTTATTGAATTATTTAAATTTCCAGTTATAATTTTGTTGTGGTCAAAGAAATTTCAATTCAAAATTGGTAGGGAATAAATATGAGCTACACTCAAACATTTATATAACATTCTTGGAGCATAAGATAGGTCTAGCGAGAGGGTGACTAACTACACAGCTTTCATCTACAGCTACCATCTAAAATTCTGCAGTTAACAACCTGACTTGTCCTATGCCATCCCTACCACTAGTTCTGAGAACTAGACTTTCTAATTTTCTATCCAACATCCATCTCGCCACATGTTCAATAACAAGACTTACACTCTCCATGACCCTGGTGACTCAGGATAACTTTGTGCTGAGCGCATGCGATCAAATGCCGGCGAAGCATCTTTCAAATGGATGCCCTATCAACTGTTGATGGTAAGTGACACACATACCATGATTGTAAAGGGAAATCACAGCTAATATAAGATTACCAAGCTCTGACCCTCGTGGAAAGTGCTTTTATTAGTTCAAAACCAATCAAACCTTCACGGCAATCCCACTGGCGACTCTGGAGAACAAGAAGGATCAAGGTTTTATAGTGATCTATGGGGTCTATGTAGGGTTCGGGCCCTGACGTCCCACCTACATCAATGGATATTGATGCGAACACACAGCCTCTCATATCCAGGTGCAGTGATCGCAGCGGAAGCTACTGTCTTGTAGTAAGCTTCTAGCATATGGCCTCTCCTGCACAAACGTGTCCATAGCAGCACCTTCATTAGGTGACCCTGTTCTCAGTTTTTGCTATAGGGGTGACCGAGTGCCTGGCAGTATAAATGGGTCGGGGAGTTGTTTGGGACCCCGCCCAAGATGCAGGTGCAATACCCACCGGCGTGTGGACCATGCTCTGGCCAACACCAACCCAAACCCCACTCATGGGTTAAATGCTACTTTCTCTCTTCTCTACTTGCCTACCAAGCTTTTTCTGTCCAATCCCCGATACACCACACCAAGGATCCTGAAGTAGCGATGGTAAAATACAGGTCTTTACCTAGAAGGGATTCGGGCCCTGCCCATCGTCCCAGCTGCAGCAAGCGTTCCATGCGACCTGACATTGCACCCATCGTCAGATTTTATCAAACTCCTGAGACACGGGAAGCAAAGCCACTAATACTCAATGGAAATTTAGAACCACTGTGCTGGGGAAAATCGTGAAGGCATAGGATGCAAGATGTGACACAGCCACAGCAAAAGCTCAGCCACAGAACGAAGAAATGAGGCCTGCATCATGAGCGCTTGTGCATCTCTGTGAATCCCACCTGAATCCCCAAAGCGAAGTGATCTTTAGAGCCAAAAAGGTGAGTGGCCAAGCAAATCAACCCAATACTCATGGAGGAAGACATACCCATTGCACTCTTTGGGAGGAAGATGTCTGCAGAAAACTCCCAATACCTCCAATGCCAGTCAAACAACATATTCCATATGAGCTCAAGCATCGCCTCGGTTACCAAGCCCTGCGCAACAGAGATAAATCCCCTGCTCCTTGTGAAAAGTCAGCGAAGGGGAACCTTAACATTTTACAGCTAAATATAGCTGGACTACAGAACAAGACAATGGAGCTTACAAAAATACTACATGAACATCAAGTACATGTAGCCCTTCTCCAGGAAACAATACTTCCATGGAGACAAATTAACATCACGGGTTATACACAGTACAAATGTGAATGCCTGAAGTGTCAAGGCATCATGACCTTAATCAGAAATGATACCCAAGTCACAGTAACCAACAACCCTGCTGCGGATATCGACCACCAAATAATAAAGCTATGGGGCAAAGATAACACCAAGTACATACAGCACAACATTTACTGTCCCCCGACCTCATCAAAAGGTCTGCCTGAGTTTGAGCCCATACTAAAGAAAACTAAAACTGTCGTAGCTGGTGATTTTAATGCTCACATTCCTGCTCTAGGATACCGGCAGTTTAACAGTAGAGGTTGAGGAGCTGTGCAGCAGTACCAACTTAATGCTACTGCAGAACTTGGAAACTCCACCAACACTCCTACACAGGGCATACGGCTTGACCAGCCGGCCAGATCTGCCATTTGTTTCAGCTGACATAGCAGAAAATAGTATCATTAAAGTTTTAGGAGATGTGGGAAGTGACCACCCCCCGTTTTAACAACTATTTTAACACCACAGATGATGCAGAAGTCCCTGGGTAAACCATCCTGGAACTTCAGGAAAGCAGACTGGGACTGCTACGGCCGAGAAACTGACGCTGGGTTCAGTCAAATCATTAGAACTGGTAACATTAATACTACATACAACAACATATGTACCACAATCCTAACAGCTGCCAAAAAGTGCATCCCAAGGGGGAAATATAAGAAGTATAAACCTTACTGGACATCTGAACTAGTTGAAGCAGTCAAAGAGAGGAGAGAGGCTAGAAAGAAGGCTGAAAAATACCCTATCACCCTAAATAAAACAGAGTACAACAGGTGGACAGCAAAAGTAAGGTATGTCACCAAGAAGAATAAGCGGGAGACTTGGAAAGAAAATTGCAACAAACTAGATCTAAAAAGAGAAGGGAACAAAGTTTGGAGACTCCTCAGTAATCTCGAGGGAAGCAAGAAAAAGACAAACCCAACACCTATGGTGGATGGAAGTGGTAATGAAGTAACATCAAGCAGCAAGAAAGCCGATGTCTTCAACAATTTTTATGCCAGTGTAAATTAACACAATAGAGAAAGAAACTAGACAAAGTGCTCCTAAAGAACCCATCCACGCGTAACATAGATCAGACCAATATTGCTGCATTCGATGATCCGTTCCGCCCACAAGAACTGAGAATGGCACTACAGAAACTGGCCAAAAATAAACCTCCAGGACCAGATAAAATTAAAAATGAGATGATTTGTCAACTAGGGCCAAAGGCAAAAGAGACACTTCTATGGTTCATCAATAGAACATGGAACGAGGGACAGTTACCATCAGCATGGCTGACAGCAACCATCATACCTATTTTGAAGAAAGGGAAACCACCAGGAACACCAAGAAGCTATAGGCCCATATCCCTCACTTTATACTTAGGTAAGCTGGTCGAGAGAATGGTAAACAACAGACTATACTGGTGGTTGGAAAGCTGGAACCTTCTTGACAACAACCAGGCAGGCTTCAGACATAAGTGCCGCACAGATGACCCCCTCTTCAGGTAAACACGAAATGTGATGGATGGCTTTCAAGAGGGAAAAAGCACGATAGCTGTGTTCATCGACCTTGAGCAAGCCTATGACAAAGTTTGGAGAAAGGGACTTTTGCTAAAGATGAGAAGAATGGGAATAGGAGGGAACATAATTAGATGGATACAGGCCTTCCTAAAAAAATAGAACCATAGCTACCAACTATGCTGGTGCAGGCCTTCCTAACAAATAGAACCATAGCTACCAACTATGCTGGTGCAGGCCTTCCTAACAAATAGAACCATAGCTACCAACTATGCTGGTGCAGGCCTTCCTAACAAATAGAACCATAGCTACCAACTATGCTGGTGCAGGCCTTCCTAACAAATAAAACCATAACTACCAACTATGCTGGTGTGCAGGCCTTCCTAACAAATAGAACCATAGCTACCAACTATGCTAGTGCAGGCCTTCCTAACAAATAGAACCATAGCTATCAACTATGCTGGTGCAGGCCTTCCTAAATAGAACT
Organism: Oreohelix idahoensis; assembly: GCA_024509875.1. Taxonomy (NCBI): domain Eukaryota; kingdom Metazoa; phylum Mollusca; class Gastropoda; order Stylommatophora; family Oreohelicidae; genus Oreohelix; species Oreohelix idahoensis. Next base: position 453,870 of record JAMPIV010009348.1, on the reverse strand, counting down.
GTGACCGTGTGGCCAGAAAGGTGTAATTTTAGATTGAGTAATTAGTTGTCGATCTTGTCTACAGTGTACCATGCTGGCATTCTATTGCTGCGTGAGGCAACATCGTTCCTAACAAGGGCAATTGAAATCTATAGTCACTTTTCTCGGTAAGCATTTGTCTTCTCGCGTTAGTATCGAATGCAGTTAACTTTTGAGCTGTGGTCATTTTTGCGCTGGACTGCGCATGACTTGTCTTGTTGTTTGGTCGATCGGTTTCCGCCCACCACTAGTGGGTGTGAGCGATTTGGAATGGCGAAAGAGATGCCTCGTTGAAGAGGGGATCTCCGCTTTTTTTTTTGTTCTGTCAGGGATGTGTAGTCCTCTTATGGATATTTCGTTTAGTCGAGATAATACCTCTAGTGTTTTCCCACATGTCGGGAGGCGTGATATTTCTGTGTATTTCATGAAAGCAAGGTAAATTGACTTTTTCATTAACTCTATCGATTTTTGGGTCGTGAGCGATTTCGATTCATAGCCTGTCTCCGAAAGTCGTCGTCACGAGATGTTCTTTCCCAGCTCACATGTCGCTGCATTGTACTGCATCGGTTGATGCAGGTTCCAAGGACCATTACTTGCTACTTTGTTAAATGAACTAGGTTTAGAAAACCTTTATTATCTAGAGGATATTCTTGAGGACATTATTTATACTTCGGCAGACGTGTCTGTCTTGCTGAAGTCAAACTAAGGAGAGTGAACTGATCTCATACATCTGGTTATCTCCTGGCTGTTATAGAAAAGGATGGAGTTGTTCATCTGACTACATTTACAGCACTTTGAAATATAACATGCATCTGACTCATCATTGTAATGCTGTCTACCGTTTATTGCTGTATTGAATGTTGCTGTGATAATGACTGTTTGATGTGCCTACACATTTGCGTAACCATTTTGTCACTGTGGCGTCCACAATAAATAATGAAGAAAAACGTCAACGGCTGTTTCAAGACTCATTGACTTTATACGTCGTGAGTTTACTGACGTCCTATGTGGATTGCCCTGTTATTGTTGCATGAACATTGTTTTGACTGAACACATCTACACACTACACAAAACCAGACATGCGGATGCCATCCATCATCATATGGCATCACGCATCATTTGGTGGCCATAAGCTGGTTTGATTCTGGTACCAGCAAACACGGGGTCCCTTACCCACTTCATTTTCAACAAGAATTCATCAGCATCCTTCAAGAAATTAACATTCTTCAATACAGTCAACATCTTCAAAATTTTCAAAGTACTCGGCGTTGCCCGGTAAAAGTCAAAATTTCAACTTTTTGACGGAAACAAGAATTTGACAGTACCCGGCGTTGTTACATGTTGCCGGATAACTCGGACTGCTGTTATCTTTTTACGCAAGTCAAGCAAGTTGCTGCTGTCAAGGTTCCAGTGCTGTCGTTTTTTTGAGAAGGTCAAGTGCCGGTTGAAACGGGTTGTTTTCTGAAGAAGGCCAAGTACCGATTTCCATCAACTTACTTTTGGATTAGAAGGTCAAGTGCCGAAACAACTCAACACACAGTATTTCAGAAGCTCTTGTACCATCGTGTTAGCAGTGGAAGCAGTTCAGATGTGCCATCATCGTTGGAGCTTCGCTCTTTAGGACGTTGATTGACATCCGTTTTTCTGCTGTTCTACGATTGGAAGCCTTTAAGTTAAGTGGCCTGTTTGTATGTAAACTGTGCCCTTATACTTCTGCTGAGTCTTCTGTGTATCATCTCATTCTATATGTTATATGTCTATATGTTATTTGTATATTTATATGTTTATATTTCAGCGGGTTCTCGGTTGGGTGGTGTCTCCGTTAGATTATGCCACGTCATAGAGATCGTCTATTGTGAGCGTTTTCTGTAGGGTTTGCAAATTTCCGATACTGGAATTTGCTAAGCGACTTCTGTTGCTATTTATGTTAGCTGTGATGACATGTTTTAATATTGTTTTCGTTATTATTTCACATTCTTTAGTTTTGTTGTGATTTGTTTGTATTTGTTAGCCTACTCTTGTCTATAATTTAGTTTCATACAACATTTTTTGTTTATACACTGTGGTGTCATGTATTTTGTTTAATTCTATCGCAGATATCGTCACATTTTTTGTGATATTTCATTAATTTCTGCTTTATTTTTAGTTGATTTCTGCGAAAGTTTTTGTATTGTTGCTGATCTTTGTTATTGTTTACATTGTTATTGTTTACATTGTTTGTATTGTTTACATTTTCAATGTTTACATTCTGCATGTGTTTACATAGTCATTGTTTACAGTTATAGTAATTAGTTAATGGGCTATGCTAATGCACTGTTACTACTATACTGATGATAAATGAATGATGAATAGTGTCGTGCACTATTGAATGAGAAGTGCACTTATGATCAAGATTTGAGTGCTGATATTTCATATACAAGTTCTTTGATTGGAGACTTGTTTCCCACAGAGACTGGGATAATATAATGTGATGTGAATATACAAGTGCTTAATTAAGACTTGTTACACTTAGGTTTGAAATAAATTAGTTAATTATTTCAGGTTTTGGACTCATATGTTAGACAACATGTCTACATTTGAGCACTTTATTGAGCAGGGTAAATTGCTTGGGAAGACTGGTGATAAGTTAGAAGAATTTGCAACTGCTCGATATGATAAAGCAATGGAAGCTGAACAAAAGAAACTGCATATGGAAGCTGAACAAAAGAAACTGCAGATGCAGGTGGATGAAAAGAGATTCCAAATGGAAATGGAAAAACAAAAAAGGGAATCAGAAGCTGAGGAAAGAAAGCTACAGCTAGAGGCTGAGAATAAAAGACTTGAAAAAGAAGCTGAGAATAAAAGACTTGAAAAAGAAGCTGAAAATAAAAGACTTGAAAAAGAAGCTGAAAATAAAAGACTTGAAAAAGAAGCTGAAAATGAAAGACTTCAAATGCAGGCTCAAGCTGAAGAAAGGAAGTTACAAAGAGAGTCTGATGAGAGGAAAGCAAAAATGGAACATGAAGAAAAACTCTTAGCTTTAGAGTTGGAGAAATTGAAATTGACGAGCATGAGTAATGGTAATGATTCAAACAAGGGTTCATCTTCTGGGAAGGCTAATAATGATACTTTTAAGATTAAGTTACCAACATTTAGTCCTTCCAGTGATGACATAATGTTCTATCTGGACAGATTTGAACAAGCATGTACAGCTCATAACATAGACAAAGCAAAATATGTTTATCAGTTATCAGGGATACTGACAGGTAAAGCTCTAAGTATATTAAATATGGTGGATGAACCTGACAAGAGCAATTATGAGGTTGTCAGGGCCGCTTTGTTAAAGAAATATCAGCTTAACGAAGACGGCTATCGTCTACAATTTAAAAACATGTTACCTGAAAATGGAGTTGAATTCTCCGAGTTTATTGCAAGAATACGCATTACTTTCTCACGATGGGTTGAACTATCTAAGACGGAAAAAACTTATGAAGGACTTATGGACTTAATACTTAGAGACAAAGTCATGTCGTCTGTCAATGAGTCTTTCCTTGCTTTCCTTCATGAACGTAAACCTAAAACAATAAAAGAAATGGAAGATTTCTGTTGCCAATACGTAACTGCGCACCCACACATAACCATGGGTAACTCTAAGGTGAAAGAAGGTTTACCAGTTGCTTCGGCAGCTCCGTATGGTCAAAACTTTGCTCGTAGATCCCAACAAAATTTTGATAGAAAGGGCAGCGGTAATTTCTGTCAAAATCATGGAAACCAATTTCATGGTGATTCTTCTTCGAAGAATTGGAGACAACCTGATAGTGGTCGTTACTATCACCCTAATAATTATAAGCATTTCAAAAGAGGATATGGTAATAGAGGTTATTCCTGCCGAAGACCTCAGAACCAAACAATAGATGTTCGCATCAATGTGAACATGATAGTAATCGTGGAAACTGGAATTCGAACCAGTATAACAATTACAATAGAGACAATAATAACTGCAGAGATAATAATAACTCTGATAACTTCAGAGGTAATAATAGTCGGGGTAGATCTCAACACAAAAAAAAGAGATATCAGCAGGCTAATGCTGTACAACAGGAAACTGAGGGAGCCTGTAATCATGTTGTTGATAGTAAAAACTTTGACGCTGTCACTGGTTCTGCTTTTGACTTTGAGAGAGCAAACAAATGCCCCCCAAAGCAGTAACTTTATTCGAACCGGGTACCATAAACTACTTTGAGTTGTGGTCACCCACTTCCCGCTCTTCCTGCTGCTGTTGCGCTTGACGGGAGGGGTTCTTTAATTCTACATAAGGGTCTTGTTAATGATACTCCGGTCTCACTACTTTTCGATTCGGATGCACCACTATTGGTGTTAGACAATCGCTTGTAGATCCATCTTGTGCTACAGGAAGGGTTATTAAATGTGTCACATTTGGCGGCACTCTAGAAAAATATCCTACTGCTGTAATTCGCATTGCCTTTCCTTTCTTTACTGGAGATGTGCATGCTTGTCTCTTACCTAATCCTATTGCGGACCTTATTATTGGTCGTATTCACGGAGTTAGGGAGTGTACCCCACAGCAGATTGCTGCTTGGGAAGATAATAACATGCAAGCTACAAATGCATAGTTACAAGAGCACAAGCTCTACAAACACCCGAAACTTCACTGAATAGTGATAATGAAGTTGATAGCCAAGATAGTCACTTAGTAATTACTCGTGACTCTTTCATAAAATTGCAAGAAGAAGATCCTTCTTAAAAAAATTCTTCGTTCTTGCGAAGAAAGGTGATCCGAATCAGGATACAAATAGAAAATCTTGGATTGCAATGAGAAACGGCGTACTTGTACGTATGGTACAAGATTCGACTACGTCGGCACATTCGCAAATTCTTGTTCCCAAGAGCATGAGAGTCCAAATATTACAACATGCTCATGACTCGCAATGTGCTGGACATATGGGTTTTGCCCGTACGAAGTCGAGAGTCCTTGCGGCTTTCTTTTGGCCTTTTGTCAATAAGGACATTCGTATTTACTGCCGATCGTGCGGGGTGTGTCGGGAGGTCGAATCTAGAGGACCGCGACATGCTGCGCCTATCCAGGCTGCTGACATTCCTATTCGGCCGTTTCAGAAAATGGCCATAGATATTATTGGCCCTTTTAAGGTCAAGTCGGCCAGAGGACATCAGTTTATCCTTACATGTGTCGATATGTGCACACGTTGGCCAGATGCTATTCCTCTTAAGAGCATATCTACTACAGATATCGCAGATGCTCTTTGGTTGATATTTTCTCGCTTGGGGTTCCCCAGAGAAATATTGTCAGACCATGGCACTCAACTCATATCTGACACTATGTCACAGGTAATGTCACCTTACATATTGAACGATCTCTCAGTAGTATCTACCATCCTATGTCTAATGGGTTAGTTGAGCGTCTGAATAGAACGCTCAAGACTTTGCTTGGTAAGATAACTGAAGATCAACCTCAAGATTGGGACAGGGTTTTACCCGCGGCTCTCTTTGCCTATAGAGAAGTCCCTAATGAACACACAGGATTTTCTCCCTTCGAACTTGTCTTTGGCGCGCGTCCACGCGGCCCTATGTCTTTATTACACGATCTCATCACTGCCGATGATATTAGCGATGAAACTCAATCCTCATATGAGTATGTCATTGCTCTTAGACAAAAGATCATTGAGGCATGTAAGCTAGCAACTGCTTCATCAGAAATTGCTAAAGAGAAGGCAAGGCAGTTTGCTAACAAGAATAGATGTCTACGACAACTTTGTCCAGGTGACAAAGCATTCGTCCTACTCCCCAGTAGGGAAAATAGACTTCTTATTGCATGGAAAGGTCCGAATGCAATAGTCTCTCGGATTTCCGATGTTGACTATGTGGTCGATATTGATGGAAAGCATAAAACTTTCCACATAAACATGCTTTCGGAATTTCACGAACGTCCGGACTATTTGCTGCCTATTTTCCAGGCAACGGATGATTGCTCCTGCACCTCACGTCATTATTCATCCCCTGTCTGTCATCAGGATGAGGAAGCTACCTTTCTCTGATGTCAATCTTCCCCTTCCAGTGGTTCCATTACATTCCACGGAATCTTGGAAAAACGTTTCTGTTTCTCCTAATCTTTCTGGTGACGAACATCGACAAGTCTCGTCGATGTTACAAACATTTCAGGATGTTCTCACTGACAATCCTGGACACACAGATGTCATAGAACATGACATAATTCTTACCGACAATAATCCAATTAGGGTTAGGCCGTATCCTATTCCTATACACTTTCAGTCGCAAGTGGAAAAGGAATTGGATGAAATGATTCAATTAAATATAATTGAACCATCGACTTCACCATATTCTTCTTCCATGGTTATTGTCCGGAAGAAGGATAAGAACATACGAATTTGCGTTGATTATCGCAAATTGGATCAGGTCACAAAGTTCGACGCTGAACCGATGCCTTTGTTAGAAGATCTACTGATTAGACTTTCTAATTCTAGATTCTTCACTAAACTTGACTTGTCTAAAGGTTATTGGCAAGTGCCTTTAGCAGAGCATGCCAAACCTCTTACTGCTTTTTCTACACCTAGGGGTCTATTTCAATGGAATGTTATGCCTTTTGGTCTCATGAACGCCCCTGCCACTTTCGTTCGCATGATGCGTCAAATTCTGTCACATCGTTCGGATGTCATCGCATACTTAGATGACATCTGTCTCTTCAGTGATACCTGGGAAGATCACTATTTAGGGGTATATGACTTACTGTCCACTCTACGTGAGAATAATTTGACAGCAAAACCTTCTAAAGCTTTTGTTGGTTTTGGTGAAATCTCTTTCCTGGGTCATCGTGTTGGTCATGGTCTCTTGAAGACAGAAGACCACAATACTTCCAAAATACTGAACATCTCTGTTCCTAAAACGAAGAAACAAGTTAGGAGTCTCTTAGGTTTAATTCAATTTTATGGGAGATTTATTCCAAATTTATCTTCGATCATGGCACCTCTCTCAACATTGTTGAAGAAAGGTTCGCCTAATCTGGTCCGTTGGTCTGAAGAATGCCAATCTTCACTAGACCAAATCAAGAATATATTTTCTTCTCCTCCCATCTTAAGATTACCTACTCTTGATAGGACTTTTGTTTCTTTTCCGAGTGGATGCTTCATCCACTGGGATTGGAGCAGCACTGATGCAAGAATATGCAAATACTCTGCATCCTGTTATGTACATTTCTAGAAAACTAAATGCGGCAGAGAGGAACTACTCGGTTTTAGACCGTGAGTTGTTAGCGATGGTTTGGTCAATTCTAAAGCTACAAAGATTCCTCCTGGGCGCACATTTCATTCTAGAGACTGATCAGAAAGCTCTTACAGCTATTCAGACTAAGAATTTGAAGAGTTCGAGATCCACTCGATATGCTATAGCTCTTCAACCTTTTCACTTCACGGTACGAGCTATCCGTAGTGCGGATAATGTGATGGCTGACATTTTGTCTAGATGCCCACATGACTCCAACTAATACTTCTGTCCTATATTTCTTTATATTACAGAGTCATAACACACCTATATTTCTACAATAGATTAGCACATCTGTACTTACTTTATATGTACACACTATCGTGCTTTGTTGTCATCTTCTTCTGTTCGTTTTTTAAAATGATAGAGGAGGACTGAGTAGTTAATATAAGGGCCGTTAGTTTACTAAACAGCCACAATTATTAATAATGTATTGTACCTTATGAAGCATATTAGTTATTAATTAGCATTATATTGCTTGTACTTTCTCAGAGTGTCATTGTTGAGCTGAGGACTTACCTTACGAGTTCTAGATTGTGTACTTACCCTCGGAATACCAGAGCATATGTCCTGGATCGTCATGTAGTTTAACTTTACTATGTACTTATGTCATTACATGTCAAAGAATGTACTATTTAAATTTTCCTATCAGATTTGTACATCCATTTTTAAAGACAATATTAGAGTATGCTGTTTAATGATGATTATAGTAACTTGCATACGTATATTGTGTTTACATGCTAACGTGATGTGTGTTGGTGACACCTCCCCGATGTGAATATTTTTTGAGACATATTTATTTTTCTGTTGAGTATATCCTCACCAGACACTCTATAATTAGCCTATTGTTTGGCAATTTAATTAATTATCAGCGCATAATTCGTGCGTTTTGAGCCGCTTATCGCTTGCTCTTTGATATTGAAAAAAAAATATGTTCCACATTTTTTTTTTATAGGGAGGAGGTGGTGATATGTTGCGTGATAAATTCTCGCAACATCGTTTTATTTCAATATCTGTTTTATAACGCAAGGGCAACAACTGCTTGAAATCTATAGTCACTTTTCTCGGTAAGCATTTGTCTTCTCGCGATAGTATCGAATGCAGTTAACTTTTGAGCTGTGGTCATTTTTGCGCTGGACTGCGCATGACTTGTCTTGTTGTTTGGTCGATCGGTTTCCGCCCACCACTAGTGGGTGTGAGCGATTTGGAATGGCGAAAGAGATGCCTCGTTGAAGAGGGGATCTCCGCTTTTTTTTTTGTTCTGTCAGGGATGTGTAGTCCTCTTATGGATATTTCGTTTAGTCGAGATAATACCTCTAGTGTTTTCCCACATGTCGGGAGGCGTGATATTTCTGTGTTTTTCATGAAAGCAAGGTAAATTGACTTTTTCATTAACTCTATCGATTTTGGGTCGTGAGCGATTTCGATTCATAGCCTGTCTCCGAAAGTCGTCGTCACGAGATGTTCTTTCCCAGCTCACATGTCGCTGCATTGTACTGCATCGGTTGATGCAGGTTCCAAGGACCATTACTTGCTACTTTGTTAAATGAACTAGGTTTAGAAAACCTTTATTATCTAGAGGATATTCTTGAGGACATTATTTATACTTCGGCAGACGTGTCTGTCTTGCTGAAGTCAAACTAAGGAGAGTGAACTGATCTCATACATCTGGTTATCTCCTGGCTGTTATAGAAAAGGATGGAGTTGTTTCAATCCTGACTACATTTACAGCACTATGAAATATAACATGCATCTGACTCATCATTGTAATGCTGTCTACCGTTTATTGCTGTATTGAATGTTGCTGTGATAATGACTGTTTGATGTGCCTACACATTTGCGTAACCATTTTGTCACTGTGGCGTCCACAATAAATAATGAAGAAAAACGTCAACGGCTGTTTCAAGACTCATTGACTTTATACGTCGTGAGTTTACTGACGTCCTATGTGGATTGCCCTGTTATTGTTGCATGAACATTGTTTTGACTGAACACATCTACACACTACACAAAACCAGACATGCGGATGCCATCCATCATCATATGGCATCACGCATCAGCGATTTAAATGAAATACACCTTTGCCATCCGTGAAGAAGACAGACGTGTGAGACGCAGAAGATATAACTGGAGACAGCCCTCGGTTGTTAGACATACTGGCGCTGTCTGACACCAGAAGAAAACACCTTTTTGAGCACGAAACCGTAAGAAGTGTGCAACGGATATCGTGGGATGTAACAGCCCACTAGTGGGCGGACCTCGAGTTGTGTCGATTAGGAAGATAATCTTGACTAAGACGTGATCTCATGTCATCCATACTGAGCATAGGACTCCTGATTAGCCCCCTAGAGGGATGGGTGGAGCTTTCCCTGACATTTTTGACGTGGCTATCATGTGGTACAGGGGTGGAGATGTAGATATAAACTGAAACAGTGAGAGGCTTGGGTCAGAGCTGAGAAGAGCCAGATCGTCTTCATGTGCGGTATGCATCCTCAATACGATACACCAGTGAGGTAGAGGATTTGATACGCATATGTTGCGTCTGTGCTAAGAAAACTAACGACATTGAGGTATGCTTGCATATGAGTACATTTTTATAATACTTAACGTAAAGTAATATTAGACGTTTCAGGTTTAGTTTTATTGCATTGTAGAGTTTGTCTATCTATAACAGTTTGATAGAAGCTGACTGGTGATTTATGTGTTTTTAAGTGTAATTTCACATATATCTCATCACTATTTTCAAGAGTGAGACAAGACTGTGTGTTAAATGGGTAAAGTACTAAGTGAATTTATAAGAGGAATTCTAGTGTCGCATTGCGCTGTATACAAGTGTGTACTTTATACCATTATTTGTGTAGTGTGAAGTAATAGTTATATTGCATTCTTGTGAGCCGTAAGTGTGGTTAATTTTATATCAGTGATTATTGTGAGAGGAAGATTAGCGTGCCCTCTAGCTCCGTGAGTAGCCTATGCCTATTACATTTAGTATAGAGCTGTAAGAATAGAGTATATATATCTGCTTGTTCTTTAGAGCAGCTAGGCCTCTAAGATACTGATCAAATGTGATCATTTAGACCAGTGAGTTGTGTATAATATTTCATCATAGATAGAAGTTCTTCATTTAAGTTTTTTCTCGCCTGGTGATGTAGTTAGCATTTAGTAGGAGTATGAAGGCGTTATTGTTGACTGAGATATGTTTATTGTATGATTACACACACACACACACACACATGGTCATTTAAGTGCATGTACTTGCATATTTTCACTCATATGTATGTATTATTACGTAGAGGATGTTTGTCCATTTAGTACGATGCTAGCTACCAACTATGCTGGTGCAGGCCTTCCTAACAAATAAAACCATAACTACCAACTATGCTGGTGCAGGCCTTCCTAACAAATAGAACCATAGCTACCAACTATGCTGGTGCAATTTCATGGAAAAGAACGCTGGAAGAAGGACTGCCTAAAGGCTCTCCTTTAAGTTGCACCCTTTTCCTCATCTTCATTAATGACCTTGCGAAACATCTGAATGTGTCGAAGGCGCTGTTTGCTGATGACCTTGCCATCTGGGCTACTGATAAATATCCCATTCTGGCAAAAGCCAAGATCAACAGAGCTCTCCTTACAATGTCAGTATATTGTGAACTGTGGAAACATAAAATCAATATGCAGAAAACTGTATACACCACTTTCTCCCGCAGCCACAAAATAGCAAAAAGACCTATCAACATCAAACTGAGTGGGGAAACACTAACCAAAGAGGAGCACCCAGTCTATCTAGGAGTAAAACTGGACAGACAATTGAAACTGGATGGACACATCTACAACCTCAGGGAAAAAGCATGTAATCGCCTAAACCTCATCAAACTGCTAGCTAGTACAAATTGGGGAGCGGATAAACAAACCCGTCGTCAACTATATCTCTGCTATGTGAGATCAGTGATAGACTATAACCCCCCCCCCCCCCCAGACCATTGTGAGTACTAATACCATCTCATCTCTGGACCGTGTGCAGAACCAAGCTCTCAGGTTAATTTGTAGAGGGATGAGATCAACACCCACAGCCGTACGTGAGATAGATGCCAATATAGAGCCACTGGATATTAGGTGTAAAAGAGCACTGACTGAAGCTGCAGAGAGATACAGGAGACAAGAGAAAGACCATTGTTACGGTGTTATTTTAAATGACGGCGTCTGCTGGGGTTTAGCCATGCGCAACGTTAGGGGTCATTAACATTTATAGAATATGTCGATATTTTACGGTATACTGAACGCGAAATATATGCGGAGATTATGACGCATTCGCGTTGGGAAGGTCACGCTGGGTGACTTGGTTACATGGCCCTTGTTACGCTATCCGTCAAGCAAGAAGGTCGTGTCTTGTATTTCTTCCAAGGAAAAAAAGGCTGAGTATATAGCCTATATTAGATATATGAATCGATGTAGAACTCAGGGTCAGTTCGGATATTAATCTAAGTATGAGATTAATTAAATCAAATTAAATGATGGAAGGAGAATCGCATTATGATTCAAATTGTAGCTGTCAAGAACTCATGTGCTCATTTCTGGCTGTTGACTACAACAGCGCACGTATATAGCCACGATGTTCTTCTGACATATTGTTTTGACACGGACGGACATGAATACTATGCATGTAATTTCTAATGACTATATATGAATGTATACCGATGTGAACTGTCTTCGTGCGTCAACTTGTAATAAATATTGGACTCGAATCGAAGGCTTACCCACATTCCTTTGATTACGTTTGATTGCTTCAACTTGCATTGTTGACGGTCCTTTGACCCGATGAACTCTTTCTTGTAAGAAGTTTATAGTAATAATGGATGAGTTCGTACGGAATCGGGGTTTGCTTGGACACAAGTTGTGTAATGATAAATAAGCAAGCATCCCAACTAAACTTATAATAATCGAACGAAGGACCCTCCAACACCAGTAAAACCACCCACGCAACAACCACTCAAACAAAGTACTTATTGACACTTGGAAACAAACACAAAGACTGAAACAACTATCTCTCCTGGACATAGCCAAAGAGGAAAATGATAAACACCATCTCCCGCAAGAGAGAGAATTGGAGAACAAATACTTTGGACCACCCCCTTGGGAAAACTTCCATCAACCAACTGTCAAAACGCAACTGATAGATAAAATGGCCAACAAGGAAACACTACCCACAGTCTTGAAGGCGTGTGCCTTGGATACCATAAACAGCTACTCAACATCAGCAATCCAGGCCTACACAGATGGTTCTGCTTTCAAGACCACCTCTTTTGCAGGATATGGCGTCTGCATATGGTACCTGGATGGATCCTCATGAGTTCTGCGACTCGTGTGGTGAAAATTGTTCAAATTACGAAGCGGAGGCTGAGGCCATCAAGACAGCCATTGAATTACTACACCAACAGTTTGACCTTGTGGAACAAAAGCCATCAGATAATGTGATTTTCAGTGACTCCATGTCTGTTCTGGAAGCACTTAAACAGACTCTAAATGAAAACAAAGACATTTTTCTTATAGGAAGAGCGGTTCAAAACTTGATCACAGCCTACTCCATCAGTGTAACCCTACAATGGATCCCTAGACAGAGTGATCTAACTGGAAATGAGACAGCTGATAGACTTGCAAAAACAGGAGCCTCTAAACAACAAAAGGACAGACCCTGCAGCATGAGAACAGTCAAACAGATTCTCAGAAACAACACAAGGGAAATCTGGCTGAACAGATGAGCAAACAAGCCGAAATGTCTTTAATGAAATGACATGCTCAAAAGAGAACGACAACATAAACAGACTCAGCAGGAGAAATCAAAGTCTTATAATTCAGTTCCGAACAGGATACGCCAGAGTCAATAGCCATCTTAACCGTATCAACTCTCAGCACCTACCCATGTGTAGACACTGCTCTCATCCCTATGAAACAACCAGACACCTCCTCATGGAGTGTCCATCACTCACAAATGCCAGGAAAAAACTTTTACAGACACCTCTGACAGTCATCAACTCACTATATGGAACATTAAAACAACTGCAGAAAACCTGCACTTTTCTAAGAATGGCATTGGGCTGCCAAGGGTAGACATGCTCAGCAGCTCTGGGATATAGACAACAACAACTACATAGTGATCTATTGGAGAGCAAGTCCATGCAAAGATACAACAAGCCAATCACCTGTTTGTCGTAAAATTTGATAACAGGAAATCAAAGAGAGACGTAGTGCTCTCTGGCCAACCTCTACACCCAAAGTTAGAAGAGAAATGACTAAGAAGACACTCTCCATTGACACATAACAACAACGATAACATAACTACAACAATAACTGAGACAAGATGAACTTTTGTCGCTATAATAATCTGTAATGCCATTTAGATGAATATGTTGTTCTTTCCTGTCTCCAGTTTTCTTCTCTGTGTGCTTGTGGGTCTCCCTTAACCAGGGGGTTCCAATAACAAGCTCTGTCTTGTCATACTAGTTGATTTCCACAATTTCTCACTTCTTGTTCCACTTGTTATTTATCTGGTTCCTTACACCAACTCCACACTGATGATCATGTCCAATCATGTGGAAGGACTGGCATGTCAACCTACCATACCACCAATTGTGGTGAAGAAAGCTTGTGACCTACTAGTTACAAGATATCACCCACCTCAAGGTGCTCTTACTTACCAACAGGATTTTCAGGATTGTATTCTGGGATGGTGAGGTCCTCATCATCTTCTTCCTGCTTCTTATTCATAAAGGACAAGGAAAAAGAAAGAAATATTGAATGAGAAATGAACAATGTGTGAAAATAGAGACATCCTGTGGTAAAGCATGATCATGAACTAAACATGAGAAAATGTGTTGGGTCAATCAATCAAATAACCCATCCCTTACTGTTATCAGCTTCAGCATGTGTAACTAAACTGTATGGGCTTGAATAACAACATTTTTCAAACTAGGAGGCTTTTGTTGTTATTTTCCTCAAAAGCTATGGTCCTATACAAAAACTGTTGTGAAATTATAAAAATTAAATCCAATACTTGTGCTAAAATGAATTTTTTAAAAAACCCTAAACATGAACTTCTTAGGTAAATATAAAACAAAAATGTAAACACAGTTTTATGGAAAACACAAAAGTTTTGAAACAGAACAAAAGTCACCATACTGACCATCCAGCCCCTTTTCTCAAGGCAGATCAAACAAAAATGTCCCAGCATTACAGACCAGAATTTTCTTTTGAAATTAACAATTGAACAGTACACACTTGCAAAATTACACAGTGTGTATATGTGTGGGGGTGTGACAGGGAATCCACCATACAGCCAGAAGTTATTTTGTTTCACAAACAAACCAAACATCAGCCTGATGACACAGGAGACAGCACTCTCAAGTTCTGGCACATGACAACATTTTCTCCTTTTTAAGAAATAAGGCTTTTGATACTGGGTGCCACTATGTACCATAATTTACTAGATACTTTTAAACAATTGACTCAAGTAACCCTGTTTAAGTTAAAAATAACAGTCATTTTTAAAACTGTGTTTAAATATGATTACATATACGGAATATATATATATATCTTTTAATGCTAAATGGACAAATTATAATTCAAGATCATAAGATGGCCCTATCAACATTTTTAAAAACGAATGCATCTTTACCTTTGATCTCCGCTCTCTACTTCCACTTCTGGACCTGTCTTCTTGTTTCTTGCCATACAGTTCAGCGTTCTAAGATCAAGAGCAAATTATCACTAATCATAATTACCAGAATGGTCATTCATAAATCAGTCAAATCTGATCATTATCTATCTCCTCCACTCCACAGCTGGACTACAACATCCACTTCAGACTCTTGTCAACTGGTTTACCTGCCTTTCAGCAGATTCAGGATCATAGCCTTCAACCAGTTTTCTTTATGCAACAAATCTTTGGCAATCTGTTAAAGTTCTTGTATGTCTTCATTATTTTTGTCTGTCTGTAGTACTTTCCTCATGTGCTTTCAGGTCTTTTTTTTTTTTAAATTAAATGTTTAAATGACTACCCCCCTTTGAAAAGGAAAAGAAAATTGTCAGGATTCACTGCCCTGTGATACATAAAAGATGACTTCCTAAACACATGTGTCCTATCAACTGCCAATATCATATTTGTCTCATACTGGAGGCCATTGCAGTTTCTTGGTTATCAATCCTGTTGCCCTTCATGATACAGAGCCATGAACAGGACTTGACGTAATAATTGACTTGGAATGTACAGTATTTCTGGACTTATTTGTAAGAAAATTCCTTCACACAAAAAAAAACACAAAAAAAACATACATAAATTAGTCAGTTCTGCTACCGTGCCATGTATTTTCTTCTCTAGTCCTTTTATCTTCAATCTTTCTTTATACCAATAAATTTAACCTTTCTCATTGTCTGCTATTTCTAAATACAAACAACACTGCTCATAGTACAAACAGTTTGGTTTTCTCCAATGTTAACTATACTGTTCAAAAAAAGAAACGCATAGCTATTGAAGGCACACACATAGCCATAATTTTGACATTCAATAACTTTTTTAATTTAATGAGTTCATTGTTCAAATTGCACACAAGAATACCTTAGGGTTCAACCAATCAATTGACAGTTGTTTTGCATCTGGGTCACGAGAGTTTTTTGGCGTACGGGCTTTCCCGTTAGTATGGTGTGTGGCCTCCTCTTGCATCGATCAGCGACTGGCATCTCCTGGGCATGGATGCGATCAGACGTCTCATGTGGGCCTGTGGGATGGCTGCCCACTCTTCCTGGAGTGCCTGGAACAGATCACGACGATTGGCTGGAGCAACGTCTCGGCGACAAACACGTCTATGCAGCTCATCCCACAGGTGCTCAATCGGCCTCATGTCTGGAGACAGGGATGGCCAGGGAAGGGTGAGAATGTTGTTGGCAGTCAGGAACTGCATGGTCAACCGTGCACAATGGGGTCTGGCGTTGTCCTGTTGAAACACAGACCTTTGGGCAGCCAAAAGTGGAAGGACATGGGGTCGAAGAATTTCACTGACGTATCGTTGCACATTCAAGCCTCCTTCAATGTGCACCAATTGACTCCTTCCGTTGTAACTGATCATTCCCCACACCATTGCACCTCCACCACCGTGCGGCGGAGCTTCATCAATGCAATTTTGGGCAAAACGTTCATTTCACCTATGGTAGACCCTACGCCGTCTATCATGACGCTGCAACAAAAAGAAAGATTCGTCACTAAACCAGACACGTCTCCATTGATTGTCAGCTGCCCAGGGACGATGCTGGTTGGCCCAAAGAAGTCGATTTTGGCGATGGCGGCACGTAAGGACAGGTCCTCAGTGAGGTCGTTGTGCCCAAAGTCCAGCGTCATGCAGT
The DNA here is from genome assembly GCA_024509875.1 of Oreohelix idahoensis. Lineage (NCBI taxonomy): Eukaryota > Metazoa > Mollusca > Gastropoda > Stylommatophora > Oreohelicidae > Oreohelix > Oreohelix idahoensis. The sequence continues at coordinate 437,169 of JAMPIV010009348.1, read as the reverse complement.
CTATTCCGGACAGTTTGATCAGACACATGACGTCCTGCAGGCAATGACTGGGCAGTTGAGGAAGCTGTTGTAAACCTGTCTATGAGGTGACGAAGCCGAAAAAAGCGATCCTCCGCTGCGGTTGTCACTCTGGGTCGTCCACTGCGATGCCGGTCTTCAACTGAGCCAGTGGCTTGGAACTGGTGCCAAAGTCGACTGATGGTACTCTGATGCACTGCCTGGCAACCTGACTTTGACTTTCGCCTGCATGCAGTCGGCCAATAGTAATGTTCCTTAAATTTATCGATAGAGACACATAAATGTCTGCTTGAAAATGAACTGAATTTTTTTTGTGTAGCGTTGTTATCCTTTTATATGGTTTCAGTTGCGTAGTCAGTGAATAGTGTTCCCCCCAAATTTTGTTGCTTTCACGTGCGCGCAACATGAGCTGTGGTCAAAAACTCCGTCATAAACACTATTGACCACTGCGTTGTAACGATTAACACTGTAAAGAACATTTGACGCTGGTTTAATATACCCTAGCACCAAATTTTACTTACAAACTCATAAAAACGCGCCCTCAGATAGCTATGCGTTTCTTTTTTTTGAACAGTATAGTTTGTTTTAGCTCCGATAAGGAACCTTTATTTCCAAACCAAGCCCATATTATACTACAAAATATGGTCATATAATACTTCCCCCATAAATATCTTGCAGTTGTTAGAAACGTGTTTTTATATGAAGATCTGCTTTATAGCCCCCCCCCCCCCCCCCCAAACAAAAGTGAACATAATACTGAACACATATTGTAAAATGTAAGGCAAATCAGTTCACAAGAGTGTATTCTTAAATCTAAACAGACCTATTAACAGCTTTGGTAACGAATGGTTCCCATTAATACTGACATTTGAATAATAAAGACAAAACAAAAACAAACAAAAAAATACCAAAGGCTAGAAAAAGTCAAGAACTTTATTTTCATTACTTAAAATTTTAAGTTCTTTCCTTATTAAAATGTCGACATGTACATCAGCAGATTATGGTTTTGTGGACAATTAACAGAGGCAAATAAACTAAAAAGCAAATATAATGAACACCTTATCCCAGCATCTCTCATCTCACCTTCTTATGTTCCTCCGTTTCACGATGCTCCAGTACCTCAGTAAAGTTGGTGAAATCATGGACATTACACCAGCCACAGCCTCTCTTCACCTGCAACTGTCTTTGCTGGAAACAGAAAATTCAAACATAAACGTACAGGGACTTGCATGTTTGATATCAGCAGATGTATTAACCTTTAGCACGCTGCATAAAAATTCCAAAAATTTGTCCTGCCACTGCATTCTTTTTCACAACGCCCCATTTTTATAGTGGGCGACTAGTAAATTCTAGTTTTTTTGTTTTTTGGTCAATTGCTATCATTTTTGGATTGTATAGAAATGAATGAATGATGAATCTGATGCTGTAAATTTTGTTTGTGTACATGTTAGATGAGATAGGAAGAGAGGAAAGGAAAGATGAAAAAAAAAATTTTTTTAATAAAAAAAATTTTTTTTTAAATTAAAAAAAAAATATCCAACAAACGAAGAGTCCATATCCCTTGCATCTCAATGAAAGTCATTTGACAAATAGACCAATACAAATCAAATGACGATCTTTTCGTTACACCCATCATCAGTAGCAAAGCAACAAACGCCCTCGTCAGCAGTGACATTCGGCCGTAACTCTAAACCTTTCCGATAAACCTAATCCAAACCCCTAAAATTATACATACTAGCAATGCCATTCTACTTTCGTTTCCATCTCAGCCATCAAACATATTCTGAGAACCGATATCAGCGATTATAAAGACAAAAATCTCATCCCCACCGCATGGCGTCAGAATCCAATAAAATTAGAGCGAAAATGGCCGCATGTTCGATGCCGATTCATTTCGATTTAAAAAATTCACAGAAAATAAACGCGAATACATCCATTACTAACAAAAAATCGGAAACGGAAGCTAACTCTCTCCCAGATAAGTTTAAAACTTAACATCCGGGGGTGATATCACGTGTACACACATCCTAATGCTAGAAAACGAAGATATCTGCAGGCGACATATGTTGACAACAGCAGAGAGAGGATGGGTTTCTGCAGGCAACACGTCGCCCGCAGCGTGCTAAAAGTTAAGACAGCATCTAACAACTCAGGCTGGACAGTTTTCAAGAATGATATAATTACTAAAGACACATACATTACAGATTACATATATGTATAAATCCATGGGTTTCCATCAACTTCCATTAAAGGGTAAACTCCAAAATGACCATTATAAAATAAACATTCTTGACTATGGAGCCAATATTAAAATTAATCTCAGTATTTAAAAACAATATACACACAACACTGCTACTGACATCATCCACTCATCCTCTTGTAGTTTCATGTAGACCTTATGGTTACAACTGTTCTTTGCCACCCATTTCTATTTTCGGCAGTCTTTCAACTCTGCCCATGATAACCCACTGCTTTAGCTTCCTATTTCACTGTTCTCCAGTTGGCTTCCAGTCAAGGACATGTCTGGTTATACTGGGTAAATGTTTGCCTGAGGGTGTGTCCTATCTAACTCCATCATCTACCTGAAACATCCAGCTGCATTTTATTGTTGTCTTGTCCAGAGGTCTATGTTTGCTGCTACATCTGGCCATTAGATATGGTTCCACGGGAAGTATCTGATGGTGAGTTTGTATGTGATATTCTTAGTGACATGCAACAAGTCTTAATGTCTTGCTACAAGTCTGAGTGTCTTGCTACAAGTATGAGCTAGAGTTCAACAGATTTTACATTTGTGCTGACAAGCCAAAATTAATTTATCTGGAAAAAAATAAAAGCTATTGAGTTCCATGACAGGAGAGCTGAAGGGCAAATCTGGTTTGACTCATCCTGGCAATGACATCCTTGCTGGCGTGTCACCGGGTCCCACAACCTGCCATATATGACCTTGGTCACCAAGAAGGGTTGAGCATGAAGCTAGCTACCCCAACCATGTAGAAACTTTTAAGCTAAAAAACCTGAAGGAAATATTTCAACCAATAATTTAAATGATTCAATGCATCAATTCCAGCCGGAAGGTTCTCATTTAAGGATCACCATGACAGAAATAGCCAAAAGAAGTGAGGTTGAAATCTTGTTATTTTTCAGGAGGATAATGGCTCCCATTCTGTCAGGCCCTTCCTTGCTTCTGGCAACATTATAAAGACAACCCCTTCTGTGTGTGCATGCTGTCTGTTTCCAAGTTCACATTTTGATGATGACAAATACCGAGACCTGTCAAATGAAACCCAACCAACCTCCCGCACAGTTTTACCTTGTGAATGTTAGAGAATCTGTGTCTCTCCCATGGGATGGTCAAGCTGTTGTTGCAGATTTTGCAGAAGTAGTCTACGTCCACACTAAAAAGGAAGTAAAAAAAAATGTATAAGAACTTTTCAATAAAAGCAAACCCTAGTGCTGAGTAATAAATAATGAAAATAATCATTAAGAAAGAATGTCAAAAGTAGTAGTAGCTGTGTTGTGGAGAACTGGACTAAACAAGTACACAGTCACAGATGACTAGATGTGTTGTGGAGAACTTGACTAAACAAGTACACAGTCACAGCTGTGTCATGGAGAACTTGACTAAACAAGCACACAGTCACAGCAGTGTCGTGGAAAACTTGACTAAACAAGTACACAGCCACAGTTGACTAGCTGTGTTGTGGAGAACTGGACTAAACAAGTACACAGCCACAGTTGACTAGCTGTGTTGTGGAGAACTGGACTAAACAAGTACACAGTCACAGTTGAGTAGCTGTGCTGTGGAGAACTTGACTAATCAAGTACAAAGTCACAGCTGTGTCATGGAGAACTTGACTAAACAAGTACACAGCCACAGTTGACTAGCTGTGTTGTGGAGAACTTGACTAAACAAGTACACAGTCACAGCTGTGCCATGGAGAACTTGATTAAACAAGTACACAGCTACAGTTGACTAGCTGTGTTGTGGAGAACTTGACTAAACAAGTAGTCACAGCTGTGCCGTGGAGAACTTAAAGTACACAGTCACAGACGATTAGATGTGTCGTGGAGAACTTGACTAAACAAGTACACAGTCACAGATGACTAGATGTGTCGTGGAGAACTTGACTAAACAAGTACAGTCACAGATGACTAGCTGTGTTGTGGAGAACTTGACTTAACAAGTACACAGTCACAGTTGACTGTGTTGTGGAGAACTTGACTAAACAAGTACACAGTCACAGTTGACTAGCTGTGTTGTGGAGAACTTGACTAAACAAGTACACAGTCACAGTTGACTAGCTGTGTTGTGGAGAACTTGACTAAACAAGTACACAGTCACAGTTGACTAGCTGTGTTGTGGAGAACTTGACTAAACAAGTACACAGTTACAGTTGACTAGCTGTGTTGTGGAGAACTTGACTAAACAAGTACACAGTCACAGTTGACTAGCTGTGTTGTGGAGAACTTGACTAAACAAGTACATAGATACAGTTGACTAACTTTATCAGATTCACTTACAGAAGCATGACCTGGTGGTATGAAGTCATAAAGAAAAAAGAAGACTTCGATGACACACTTGTGTTCTTCAAGACTCAATGTCATTTATCGCCCAAGGTCAGTAAAAATGGAACAAGGTTGTGGACCAAGTTAGATGGTGCTGTATACCAGAGAAATGTGAAAGAAGTTATAACAGCAGAGGGACTTGAAATGAATGTGTGTGGTCCACCCTTCATCCTGCACTCTTCCCTACAAGGCACACTTCTCACTCTTCAACAACCTGTATTAATACTGCTCAAGGCAAGCACCTCAACATAAATCTGACAAGTACCAGAATCACTAAAACTATTCTGATATAAAAACACAATCACTAGTACAATGCTCACCCTCCATTCTTGCCCTCAATTTTACGGAGATGTTCCTCAGCCTGAAAGCGAGTCTTAAGCTGGTTACTCTTCAGCTGGTGCACAGTGAGCAAGCTATTCATGCGCTGGGCATGTTTATTCCCATTGAGATGGCGACGGAAACTGTCTTCATCATACACAGACACACTACACACATGACAGTACAAGTTACCATCTTTTTCTTTCTTTTCCTGAAACACGCGTATATAGCTTCAATAAATTTCAAAATATAAACAGAAAAACAACATATATTTTGTTGTGTAATTCAACAAATCTTGAGACAAATGGTAAATGACAATGTCTTGCTTCCTACATTTCTACTGTGTCAGTACAGGTTGGTAACCCAGAATCCGAAATGTCGGGGATGGCCGTTTTTCGGTTTTCCCCCAAAAATCGGTTAATGTAGCCTAAAAATCGCCCAGAGTAGCCAAATTTCGCCCCAACTTAAATTATGTACAGCTGTAGCAGAATTTATTTTTCAAAAAAATATTTTTTACAAACTTTAAAAATAGCCTACATTCATGCTCTAATCGTCGTCTTCAGCTTGGAGTCAGGCATATGTTGATGAAGGATCGCCTTCAATGTTCAGTTCTTCATGGTATATTTTAGCCTGTTTCATAACCAACAAACTAGTCAGCGGCATGCGTTCACTTCCCTCAGAACACAGTCAAGATCTTCATTTTTTTCCTCTATACAAAGTTTTTCGATCTGACATTAGTTTTTGGTCACCACTGTCCCTGTAAAACTTCAGCAGCTTGTCTTTCTGTTTTTTTTAATGTCATATGCTGTGGTAGTTCCTATACCATATTCTTCTGTAAGACGACGTACAAAGACACCACGATCAAGCTTCTGCAATAACTCTACTTTCTGCGCTATCATCGATAATGACACATGCTTCCTTTTCTGATTCCTACTGTTATCCATAGGATAATATGCAGCTCTTTTCGACATTTTCACAATGAAATTAAACTCTAAATCACAAAATTAGCGCACAAATATCCAACTCAAAATCACAAATAAGCTGAGAAATATCCACACATGTGGGCTGGTAGCAGTGCTAAAACACAACTGACCACGCTATGTTTGAACATTTGTATCACACAGTAGCGATTACGTCAGCATAAACTGTACTGAGTCTGCGCGTCATGGGCTGGAAACGTGATAAATTGAACATAGTGTGTGGTCAGTTCCTCGTATACCTGTAAATGTGTCAACACATGGCTGGAAGGAGTGACGAGAGAGAACTAACCACACTTTAAAAATTTGTTTCACGCAGTAGTGCTTACAACAGCCTATACTGCACCTTGCATGTCACTGCTGGACACTTGATTAACACATTAGCTACCGCAAGCCGGTGGGACCGGCTTATGAAATCCTATCATTTGGACCGCGAGCCATTCAGAGCGTCGATCTATGTTTAGTAATAAAACGAATGAAAAATGTAGTGAAAATCTTTCTGATATGGTTCGAGATTTTAAGTTGCCACCGGAAGACAAATTCCCAAAGCACGGTTGTTGTAGAACACTGGAAAATTGATATGTTCATATTTTTCAGCGTTTTGGGTTAGTTACCAATATTTTATGGAAGTGGTGTAGGTGTGATTATGTAAGCTACCAATAGTGTAAATATTAGTCAGTATGTCTGTCCTTGGGCTTGTTATTATTGTAATTGGATATACTACGCAATAATCACCTACAGAAAGGCATTTACAGCCTTAGAAACAAGCAACATGTTGATAAATTTTTTTTAAATTGAAACTTTGTCTTTCAATCAATTATTATTATTAATAATATTTACCATACCTGTAAACATATTTTTTTCTGCTTGTTTTAATAGTACATTCATTTATCTTTAAAATGATGTATAATTCATAAAAATCTGTAAGCAATTATGAAAACTACAGCTTAATCTGCACATCTACAGGTTGAAAATGGGAACAAAATTTAATTACGCCACAGCGTGTTTTCCAATTCGGTAGTTAATGTGTTTTTTTTTTTTTTTTGTCGTACGCCCGCTAATACTCGAGGCGAAATCTCAGGTTATTATTAATTTCTAACCTGACATTGATTTTACGTGAGTATCCCTTTTTTCTTGTACAGAGACAGGTGTCCCTCGCCATTCAGGCAGATACTCGCCGATTTAGGAGGTACCCATTAGAGCTGGGTCAGCTCAGGAGCCGCCAATCCCTGGTCGACGACACTCCTTCAAATGTTCTCGCCAGGTCTCGAGTTAATCCAGTCCAAATCCCGGTCGACGAAAAATCCTCAAATGCTGTCGCCCGGGTTTGATCCTGCATCACCCGGTCGCCAGAGCGGTGTTGTAACCACTTCGCTAGCGCGGCTCCTGTTAATGTGTTAAATTGTAGATTGCGTGTTTTCGGTTCCTTGCATACCAGTTTAGAAAAAAAAAATAATTTTTTTTTGGAAACTAAATGTTGCTTAAACTAGCCCAAAAATCGGCCAAAAATACTTCTGATTTTCGGAATATTTTGGTTTACAGATGTTTGGATTCTGGGTTACGCACCTGTACTTACTGTTTACATAACACAAACATTGTAAAGAAAATTCTAAATATCGGTAACCCTGATCAGTCCCATTATCTTTGTCTTTTCCCTGTGTATTTTCAGACCTAATTGCTGTGACCTCTCATCGAGTGTTTTCAATTTGTCCTGCATCTGACTACAGTTATGGGACAGAAGAGCCAAGTCATCAGCAAAATCCAGATCATCCAACTGCTTAGTCAGAGTCCACTGGATTCCATTTCTGTTGTGTCTTGTTGATGTTCTCATAACCCAGTCTATTGCTAGTAAGAAAAGAAATGGAGACAAGGGGCATCCCTGTCGCACTCCTGTTCTTATCCCAAATGGTTCTGTAAGCTGTCCTTCATGAAGAACTCTGCATGTCATGTCTTCATATGTTTTCTTTATTAAATTAATGATCTTCAGGGGAACCCTTTTCGTAGTCCACAAATCGGATGTATAGTGGTGAATTCCATCACAAGATGTAGAATTGTACACATATCTTGGTAGCAATATAGACAAAGTTGGAGGGACAGACAGTGATATCAAAATAAGAATACAAAAAGCAAGAGGAGCTTTCATTGCATTGGGAAATATATGGAGATCAAGAGAAATCGGATCCAACACGAAAATAAGAATCTTCAACTCAAATATGAAGTCAGTTCTATTGTATGGCTCTGAGACATGGAGAACAACAAAGACAACAACCAAAAAGCTACAGACTTTCATAAATGGGTGCTTGCGTAGAATAGAGGGATTAAAATGGTATGACAGGGTTACCAATGTGGAACTGATGACAAGAACTAGACAAGTGCCAGTGGAACAAGAGATGAGAAGAAGACGATGGCGATGGATAGGACACACACTGAGGAAACCTGTTGATAACATTACAAGGCAGTCCTTGTTCTGGAACCCCCAGGGCAAGAGAGGCAGAGGTAGACCAAGAAGCACATGGACAAGAGAGCTGGAAACAGAGATGAAAATGATAAGGAGAACATGGAAAGAACTTAAGATGATGGCACATGACAGGAGGACTTGGCATGTGTTTGTTGAAGGCCTATGCTCTGCTCCTTTGGGAGTGGAGGATTATGAATGAATGAATGATCAGTCCCACAACCGCACTGTCAAACATTAAAGCAATCTTCTATGTCACTATTTGCCAATCTCAGCTGCTGTGTGCTTTGACCTAACATGCAACAAAGAAAGAGATACAAGTATTTTTGCTATTAAAAGGAATAATATATCTAAAGACTCCATGCCTTTGTAATGGTTAACATATCAGACCTTGTCATATCCAGCTGTGATGATTACCTGCAGATGAGGTAGCTACTAAAACAGATATTACACATACACTAGAACATATACAATGAACTACAGTCATACCCCATTAATACGGTTGGGTTATGTGCCATATTCCCGCCTAAAGCAAAAATCACCCAAAAGCTTAACATAGCCTTTTTTTTTTAGTTTGCAAATGCATGTAGGGTGCCTAAAAAACATGTGCAATAAAGCTAGGCCTAAAATAATAATTTCAAAGTAAAACTAAGAGCAATGCTAAAACAGATAAAATAAATAGAGCTAGTAAAGTAAAGATGTTTATTTTACACTGTACTGTGCCTGCGCATCATGGGCTGAAAACATGATAAACTGAACATAGCGCATGGTCAGTCTCAGCCATTTTCTGCACAAACAAAAGGAGGCTGAGACACTTGGGAGTCATGACCCAGGTGGGCGCCCCCCCCCCCCCCCCCCCCTTATAGTGCAAAGGAGAACAAAGGGCCAAAACACTTGATCGGCGGGGGGACTGCTTCTGATGATCAGATTGCCTCCTGTTGTATCACTCTGTGTAGTTTCCTATCATAATTGTATGGTCAGACCAGTGACAATCAGGAAAAGAACGATGGACTTCTGAAAAGACAGATGACACTGGGAAAGACTAGAAACCGGCTGACCGGGTTAGCACCCCGTAAGCTGTATTCAATTGCTACAGGACCCAAAAATGATAGATGCCCCCAGGATTCACCAAAAATCCACAGGTGCCCCATTGGAATCGACCAGACCCGTTTCACGGACTTCGAGCTCTGAACAACGGCTGGAATTTCCATGTGCCTGTGGTAGGAAATTCTCTACTCAGAGAGGAATGAATATCCACAGAATGAAAAAGGGGTGTGGGGGTTCATAAGGCGGAGATCAACAGCGCTCTGTCTCGACGGTTAAGACATTAGAAGAACTCAGCCAGGAGTCAATCCACATTGCTGAGTACATTCAAGTTGATCTGCCCGATGATATATCACACACTTCTTGGACGGGAAAAGAGATGCAATAAAGTTTCCACCTGCCAGTCCAAAAGGGCTTTGGGAACAGCTGGACGAAGCCTTGTCAAAAGAGTTGGATAACAACCTGAAGCAGATGGGAGCCGCGGTGGCATAGTGGTTAGTGCACTGGCTTCCTAGCTCAGTGGTCTATGGTTTGATCCCCAGATGAGGTGGGATTTTTTAGGCCCCAAACGGCTCCTGGGTCGACCCAGCCCCCAAATGGGTACCAGAGCAACTCTGGGAAGGTTAAGGCGGCTGGCGTGATGCTGACCACATCACCCCTAGTGTGCCGATGGTCAAGAAAATATGGGCCTAACACCATATTCCCAATATGCCTCAATGGGCGTGTAACGGGATCCTTTACCTTTACCTTTTCTGAAGCAAATAACTTTGGAGAAGAAGCTGGAAATCTTCGGTGACATAATATATCTTCACTGTCGCAACGTGTTTGGAGTCAGGGAGGCAAGGTAAAGTAACCCACCGCAAAAAAAAGAAGAAGACAAATTAAAATAGATAAAATCAGGAAACAGAAGAAGCATGCCCGAAAACTGTTCAAGAACGCAGTGGCAACAGAGAAGGAAGGGTTATGACAGGTTTCGGAGCACCTGAAAGGCCAGCATAATGCCATTTGTAGAGCAGAAAGGTTGTGCAGGAAGACATGGAGGGATAGGGAAAGATTCTTCAGGGAGCCCTTCAAGTTTGCCAAAGAACTGTTTGAGCAGCCACGGTCGGGAACGCTAAGCATCAGGCAGGACAGAAGACCTAGAAAAACACCTTAAAATGACCTATTCAGATGGTCGCAAAGATGAGCCGTTCACCAGCATGGCAGGCCTTAGATGGCATAGTGAGCCAGGAGCTGAATTCAACACCAAGCCCCCAACACTGCAAGAAGTAGAAAGCATTGTTCAGAAAGCATGATGCAAGTCAGCTCCAGGTCCTAATGGTGTCTCATATGTTGTGTATAAGAGATGCCCTGAGGTGCTCAAACGACTGCTCCGTTTACTGAAGAATGCATGGAAAACCCAGCTTGTAAGCAAGGAATGGAGAAAGGTGAACGGAGTCTACATCCCGAGGGAACAAAATTCCACAGACATCAGTCAAGTTCAGGCCAATCTCACTACTTTATGTGGAAGGGAAGATATTCTTCTCAGTGATGGCTAAAAGGCTCACCACATACCTCCTGGAGAATCGGTACATTGACACTACCATCCAGAAAGGAGGTATCCCAGGTACACCAGGGTGTCTAGAGCATGCCACAATGATCTGGGAAGCAATTCAAAAGGCAAAGTCTGACACAGCAAACCTCCATGTAATCTGGATGGATCTAGCAAATGCGTATGGGTCCGTTCCACACCAGATGTTGTGGCAGGCCCTAGAAATGTATCATGTTCCACAAGAAATTGCAGCAATGCTGAAGCTGTATTTCGCAGGGTTCTCCGTCAGATTTTCAACAAGAGAGTACACAACGAAGTGGATTGACTTTCAAGTTGGAATTGCGATGGGATGTATCATCTCTCCGATACTATTCGTGTTGGCTATGCAGGTAATCCTCAATGCGGCTGACGGAGTGGCTATAGGTCCAACGCTCAGTGGAATGTGTCACATGCCTCCGCTCAAAGCATTCATGGATGACAACAATTCTGACATCAGATGAACACCAGGCCCGGAGGATGTTAGCACGCCTGGATGAACTAGTCAGCTGGTGCAGAATCAGCTTCAAACCTAAGAAGTCGAGAGGACTATCAGTCAGGAAAGGGAAGATAGCAGAGGTCATAATCATGGTTTCCAACCAAAGAATCCCTGTCATTAGGAACCTGTTAAAAGTCTTGGCAGGATGTAAGATGCCTCATTAAAAGACTCGAAGGCATTGCAACAGACAACAGAAATGGCAGACAGAGGGCTACAGATTATAGACCAAAGAAGACTCCTAGGAAAGTTCAAACTTTGGTGCCTCCAGTTCAAGTTGATACCTAAACTGCTGTGGCCATTGCTGATATATGAAATAAGCACCAGTACAGTGGAAGCTATAGAGCAGAAGGTCAACAAGTTCATGAGGAAATGGCTAAGGATACCACCAGGTCTGTCAAACGTTGCACTGTACTGCAAAGAGTCAAAACTTGTGCTTCCTTTCAAGTCAGTTGTTGAAGAGTACAAAGTGGGAAAGGCAAGGCTCACAATGATGCTGCGCGAGTCAACAGATGACGTGGTTAAGACCATTCAGCCCACACTGAAAACAGGAAGGAAGTGGAAGAAGCTGTTGATGCTGCCCAAGAGTCGCTCAAGCTGAGGGAGGTAATTGGATACACACAGATAAATAGACAGGATTTGGCTATGGAGACATCTGCTGGAGACTGGCTGAAATTCAAGGACATCATAAAGACAGCTGCAGCAGAAGCATGTGGTGAAGTTCAACTTGGGAACAAGAGAAGGAGGACATCTTGGTGGACAGATTAGGTTAAAGAGAAAATAAGAGAGAAGAAAAAGGCATGGAAACAATACTTAGGAGCTAAAAACATAGCAGGAAAAACAGAGAAATACAGAGAATATATGATACTCAGAACAGAAGCAAAGAACAAGGTGCTAGCAGCAAAATAGAAGTCCTGGGAAGAATTTAGAGAAAAGCTAGAAAGTGATGCGCAAGAAAACCACAGATTGTTCTATAAGACCCTACCGAATAAGAGGAAGGAAAAATAGTGCCCTCTTAAATTTATAAAGGACAAGCAAGGCAAATTGCTTACTGCCCCAAAAGAAGTAATGGAAAGAATATTTTTCAGAGCTCCTGGATGGTGAGCAAGGTCAAGCATCAGAAATGATAACCACTGACACAGATGAGGATACCAATGGTGATGAAGATGACATAAAGATGGAAGAACTGAAGGCAGCACTGGAGAAAATCAAGATGAGCAAAGGACATGATGGCATAACACCAGAAATGGTTAAGTACATGGGAGCATCAGGCGACGTATTACTCCTAAGGGTCCTACAGGCAGCTTGGTGCAACAAGACTATTCCAAAGGATTGGGAGATTGCCATAACACCAATTTTCAAAAAGGAAAACAAAAACCATGGTGATATAACGAGAGCAAAGAAGACATCAGATTAAGCTGGGAGAACAGGTCCTGGAGCAGGTCGACCACTTTCAATACCTTGGAGCTGTCATAGACCGGAAGGAAGGCTTCAAAGAAGAGTTGGCTACCCGAAGAGCAGCAGCATATGGACGAGGGACATATCCAGAGAGTATCAGAAAATCTCGAAGATGGCCGGATATAGTGCTGCATTCTTCATAGCATCAGGTTATTTTGATTGAACTGACCAAGCCATCTGAATCCAGATTGGACGAGCAACATTCGTTAAAAGCGGTAAAATATAGTGATCTGGCCGCGGGTCTGAGACACGATGGGTTCACTGCAAGGGTCATGGCTGTTGAGGTGGGCTGCGTGGCTGTGTCAGTGCATGATTTATTGACACTGTTGGGGCTGAGGGGACAGTCGAGAACAAGGGCACTGAAGAGGCTTAGTGAGACTGCAGAAAAGACATCATGCTGGCTGTGGAACAACTGCAATGGGCTATGGAACTCAGGACAGTAAAATCTAGCCCCTGAGATGGAAATTTTTCTAAGTCCGCAACACACAGAGTTTTTCATTGTATTGGTGAATGGAAGGCAGCTCTACAGGTAACCCGCGGTGCATATTATATGAGGTGTCGGGTGAAATTTCAGTTGCCAGCTCTTATGGTATCACACTTCGTTGGAACAACCACAATAATTTGTCTTCACTTTGTTAATTTCACAATTGTCTCCGGCTGGCGGAATTGTGGATTTTAAAGCTGCAACCAAGGTGGAATGGGTTCATTTTCTGCACAAACAACAGGAGGCTGAGACCCCCCCCCCCCCCCCCCCAAGTGTAAAGGAGAACAAAGGGCCGAAACACTTGATCGACAGGGAGACTGCTTCTGATGATCAGATTGCCTCCTGTTGTATCGCTCTGTATAGAGTTTCCTATCATCCAATACAAAGTAGGGAAGAAAATATAAATTCTTCTTCTGCGTTCAATTTGTAGTCATGCTAAATCTGCAGGCCTGTCACCAGGACGAAGTCCACGGTCTTGTCCAGATCCGCGCGGCAGCCCCATAGCTTCTGCTTGAGCTCAGCACCCCCGGCCAGGTCAGACGCCGTGGGTCATCATGGGTTGGGCAGTTTTGGAGAATATGTTTGGGGTCTGGATTTCTGTTCCACATGGACATTTATTTGTAAGAGATATCCTGAGGCGATAGAGATGGCCCAGTAGTCTGCAGTGTCCAGTTCTCTGGAGGAATATGATGGTCTGTTGGTGTCTGTTAAGTTGGTGGATTGGGTTATTTCTGCTGTATGTATCACCTTCCTCCTTCCACTGATTTTTGTACTTGTTGTGGATGAATGCATCAAACTTTTAGTCTTTCTTATGTGTTCTAATAATTGTTTTGGTTAAAAAGTTAGAATCCATTATAAAAAAATCAAAACAAATTATTAAATCAAAATTGTGCATTACACGTAAATGGTTTCCTTGGCGGTATAATCACTATCGATATCCAAAATTCATTTACATATAATCTACTGCAGTTGATCCATTGATAGTTTTGGACTATTATGTATGTGGCTGTGCTACTTGTAAAAAATCTGCCTCTTGACGTTACTAATTGATAAAAGTATACAAAAAATTAAGCACCACAACAAGTCTTTCGCTACCAGTTCAAAACACATGGTCCACTGGAAGTGTTTGCACGATTTGAACAAGTTATGGCAACTTATTTTCTAATTTTTCGTTGACATATCTCAAGTGGGTGCACCATGCGGCCATCGGGTAGATCTATATCTGGTGCACCATGTGGCTCATGGGTTAGAATGAGGTAATTTCCATTATAAATAAACACAAAAATATTACACTACATATACAATAATAAGTAACAAGTTTGTAAAAGTTTTAAAAATTGCCAGTAATACACAAAGAGATGCGCAACGAACAACTTCTGTAAACAGACTGAACGACCAAGAATAAAATGGCGCAGGCGCACTTGCTTCTCTTTCTCTGCTGTTGAGTGCGAACATGATGACAAAAATCAGCAATGAGCGAAGAAAGCGCCGAAAATTATGAACATGAATTTGATTGAAAAACGCCAGAGTCCAGTCTATGCATGTCTTGGCCGCTCAGTTATTTTTATGCAAGTAGTAGGCGATAGATCCACCAACTCCATCTTGGTTTTTCTAATTTAAGCCCCAATGCTGCATTCAATTTATTTTCTGTTTCTATACCATAAATGTCTGACGAGATGAATCACTGAACTGCAAACACAAATACACATTGTGTGTGTGGATCTACTGAAAATCTTGGTTACAACGTCCATATCAACAAATAAAGCTGAAAGAAGATTTGAGTAAACATATACTCCAATTTTTCCTCCATGTATGCCGGCAATTAATTAAAAATAAAAAATGACATCAGTTGGTAAAATTCAATATAAATATCACTGTGACATCATCATCTGATCCACTACAGTAAAAAAAATATACCTACAGCATGATCAAAAATGAACATCTGTGATGAAAGTTCAAGGTTATACAACTTATGACACAAGGGTGAAGGCCACCTAATTGTGTAAAATGAACATCTGTGATGAGAGAAAGTTCAAGGTTTTACAACTTATGACACAAGGATGAAGCCACCTAATTGTGTTTCAAGTTTTCACATAATTCACACTCAGGCAGCTGAGTGAAAAGGCCCTTGAGTATAAGAGTGAGATCCATCTTTGTTTCATAGATCTGGAAAAGGCGTTTGACAGGGTCCCCTGGAGCAAACTTTGGGACTGTTTGGCAAGGAAGAACATTCCAGCACCTCTGATTCATGCTATACAGAGCTTCTACAAGTCTTGCAGAAATTATGTGAGGACAGCAAACTATAAGTCAGAAGAGTTCAGGACCACCACTGGTGTAAGACAAGGCGATATCCTGTCACCTTATCTTTTCATACTCCTCAAGGCATGTAAGGAGAGAACAAGAAAGTATTCAGTGGGGTACTGGAAGATGAGACAGGTCTGTATTTCAGAGCTAGCATTTGCTGATGATGTTGTCCTGATTGCTAAATCAGAGACACATCTCCAATCCAACCTGCAAGTCTGGAAGGAAGAGCTGGAGAAGAGAGGGATGGTCATAAGCAGCTCTAAAACAAAATCCATGGTGATATCACGAGAAGAAAGAAAACATCAGATTAAGTTGGGAGAACAGGTTCTGGAGCAGGTCGACCACTTTAAATATCTCGGAGCTATTATAGACCGAAAGGGGGGCATCAAAGAAGAGTTGGCCACTCGAAAAGCAGCGGCTGGGAGACTTTATCAGGCCATAAATCGAGGATTCCTCAGCAAGAAAGAGGTTGGTAAGAAAACGAAGATGGCTGTATACCGCTCCACCTATGTCCCAGTCTTGACATATGGATGCGAGTCATGGGCAATGACTACAACCCACAAAAGCCAGTTTCAAACCTCAGAAATGAGGTATCTGAGGAAGGTGGTTGAAGTAACAAGAAGAGACATGGTCCGCAACCAGACGATACGTCAAGGCCTAAAATCCCACCCGCTGCAGACCCAAATAGAACAGTCCCAACTAAGATGGTTTGGCCATGTCTGCAGAATGGGAGAAGATCGGCTATCACGACAAGCATGGGAAACAAAGAGTCAGGGATCCAGACCTCCAGGACGACCCAGAGTCCGCTGGGAGGACAACATTAGACAATCTTTGAAGGACCGAGGACTATAATGGAACCAGGCCAGGAGGAAGACAGCCGATAGGATAGTCTGGCGCTCTCTCTTCCAAACCTCTACACCTTTCGGTAGAAGAGGAACGAACGAACGAACGAACGAACGAACGAACTTTATTTTCAAAGGGTTGAGAATTGGGCACGCAGGCCCGTCTGACATTCTGCCCTTCCTTTCTCTCACCTTTCATACTGAATTCATTTATTCTCATATGCATTTTACATATCAAATTCAAGGAATTCAACGTTGTAAAGTAAAATAATAATATAGCACACTCATATTAACATTAATTACTTATAAGCATGACATAACATATGTTGAAAAGTACAAACATTATCAGAGATAGATAGATGAGATAGATAGATAGATAGATAGATAGATAGATAGATAGATAGATAGATAGATAGATAGATAGATAGATAGATAGATAGATAGATAGATAGATAGATAGATAGATAGATAGATAGATAGATAGAACGAACGAACAAACTTTATTTTCAATGGGTTTAGAATTGGTCACGCAGGCCCGTCTAACATTCTGCCCTTCCTTTCTCTCTTCTTCCATAGTTAATCTATTTATTCTCACACGTATCCTAAATGTTACTTAAATAATAAAATAACAAGAAAGTACAATAAAATAAAATCCCAACATTGTAACAGTACAATAACAGTTACACAAATTTACAGATGCGTATCATAATTTATACTAAACAGGACAAAATTAACTTTAAAACCTACATATGATGTTATGTAATAATAATAATAATAATAATAATAGCCCCTTCAGTCATAACTGACTATGGGAATGCGCCCCTGAGGTGACAGCGTAATTATTTAAGAACATAACGAAATTAGGGTGGCATATAATCTGCACTCATGATGTATTTGAAAAGTCTGTGATTGAATGAATATGGACTAAGAGTATTTTTTAAGTCGTGTGGAAGAGTATTCCACAGATGAGCAGCAGAAAAAGCTAAACTTTTCTTGAATAAGTCGAGCCTAGGCTTGGGCATGTGTAATTTATTTAAGCGTTGACTGCGTCTTCCGCTGTATTTGAAAATAGGCCACAGATACGTTGGAGCATTCTGTGACAAGATTTTGTGAATAAATTTGGCTTTGTTGAAGAGAAGGCGCTTTCTTAGTGGTAATATGTTAAGATATGTATATGCGTCTACACACTGTGTGAGGTTTTTGCCTGAAATTAGGCGCACTGCACGTTTTTGTAATGAAAAGAGTCTTTTAGTGTTGGACATGGTGCAGCCATCCCAAATTGTGGAACAATAGTCTAGATGTGTTTGTATCTGGGATGTATAGAACATTTTTCGTGTCTCCTCATCTAGGAAATGTTTGATTTTAGCTAACTGGTAAACTTTTTGTGCCGTTTGTTTGGTCAGTGCTTGTACATGCGAATTCCAACTTAAATGTTGGTCAATTATGAGTCCTAGTGTTTTATATTCATTTACATTTTCAATTAAAGAGGTTCCAATGTAGAGCTGAAGTGTTGTTTTCGGCGAGTTTTGTAATTTTTGTCTAGTTGATATTATCATACATTTTGTTTTAGTGATATTTATTTGCATGCAGTTTTCATTGCTCCACTTAATAAGATTGTCTGTGTCGCTTTGTAATAATATTTCTAGCGTGTTGCAACTTTTATCACTAGTATAAATGGTACAGTCATCGGCAAATAGGTCGCAGGATGAGTGCTCGATGTGTAGTGGAAGGTCATTTATGTAAATGGAAAAAAGTAGAGGGCCGAGAATAGAACCCTGAGGAACACCAGTGTCAATAATAGTTGGGCTTGACAAGGAGTTATTGTACCACACTACTTGCTGTCTGTCGGACAGGAATGATTTAAGTAATGTCACTAGTTTAAAGTTAACTTTCATTGTTTCTAATTTTCTTATTAAAACAGCGTGATCTAACATATCAAATGCTTTCCTAAAGTCTACAAAGATTGCTCCACATATGTTATCGTTATTTATGTTTAGGTGCAAGTTGTCTATCATCTTAGTTAGAGCTGTGTGGCATGAATGCTTTTGTCGAAACCCTGACTGACTGTCAATTAGCAAGTCATTGCTAACTAGGTAATGTAGTGTTGCTTTATGTATGTGTTTTTTCTAGTGGTTTAGAAAGCGATGATAAAAGAGAAATAGGTCTATAGTTACCAAGATTACTGTTATCTGACGAGCCAGGTTTGAAGAGAGGATATACTTTGGCAATCTTAAAGGCTGAAGGAAAATAACTTTTAGCAATACATTGATTATATATAAAAGTTAGTGAATCACTAATAGCTGGTGCGGCGTAACGCAGTATTCGATTACTAATTCCGTCAAGCCCTGATGAGCTATTATCCTTAAGGCCAATAAGATAGTTATACACTTCATTAACTGTCATAAAAGGAATGTCGGGTGGAACTGAGTTTGTACATTTGTTTTTACAGAATGCTGAAAGTTTGTCTAAGTCACTACAGGAAGGTGGTATTGTGGATTTCAGACCGTTTATTTCTGCTTGAAAGTGATTGCTGAAGTCGGTGCAAGTAAATGAAGTGTTGGAAGAGAATGAGTCTGGTGCATTACGTTTTTTTTTCGCTAAGGTGTTAATTGCCTTCCATATTTCCTTACTATTTGATTTGTTCTGAACTATATTTCTAAAACGATTTTTCTTTTCTTTCCGAATTAAATATTGAACTTTGTTCCTGTATACCCTGTATGTGTTGAGGTCCTTATTTTTGTGCGCTTGATCTCTCTGCCTCATAGCCTCCAACACTTCCTGCGTGATACACGGAGATTTTAATTGTCGTTTGACGCGAATTTCCTTAGCTGGTACGTGCGTGTCAAAAACATTATAAAAAATTTTTGTCCAGTATTCAATAGCGTCATCCGGATCAGGAAGTTGGTAAACACGGGCGAGAGGTGCAGTTAGCAAGTCATTTAAAAATAATTCCTTACTGAAATGTTTGAAACTTCTAAATTTGATACTTACATGTTTATTTTTCGGAACTTTACATTTATTCTTTGACCATGTACAGCATACTGGATAGTGGTCACTCATTGCAATATTAGGGACAGAGCATTCTATGATGTTTTCTGGGCAAGTTACGTAGATGTGGTCGATTAGTGTGGTTGATGCTTGTGTTACTCTTGTAGGCTGGTTAACTATTTGTTTTAAGTTGTACAATAATATTATATTTTTCCATGTTAGATTTGAATTGTGTATATCGATGTTGAAATCACCAAGAAGAACAACCTCCTTGACTGTGGCAAATACATTGTCCATCATTATGGTGAAATCTTCGTACCATATAGGTCCTGCACTAGGATTTCGATAAAGATATCCCACCAGAAATGGGCCCTGATTCGGTAGCTTTATTTCCAACGACTAAGTAAGTAGTAAGTTTTCACATAATACACTGACAATGGCAAAACAAGACAGTCTCTTAAAATATGACAAGAAATTGTAACATCCACATTTTCTACACTGTCTTGTTTCAGTAATCTTACTGTCTTCTTCTCACGACTACATTTATTGTAACATAAGCAGTTGTCTGGGTATGCTGTAAAACTGTGACCTCTTCCTGACTGGCACTATCTCTATACATTTTCACTTGGTACTTTCTCTATACATTGTCCTCACTTGTTTAGGTCAAATAATTCTAAAATCTGTTAGTGACAGATGAATATTTTCATTTGAACAGACAGACATACACTTCTTTGTTGGACAGATGTGCTTAAGTACATTTATGCAACCAATTTGTTGAAGTCATGACCAAACTGCCTGAAGTGACACAGTAAACTATGTAGTACGCAAAACCTAGTCAAGCCAGTCCAACTTTAAATCACTGTTGTACCTTGGTGTGGAACGACCTATCATATTTTACTCAGACTAAGAGACAAGCAAACATGAAGCCATGTTATGCAGAAAAATCAGCACCAGGCTGAGGATAAATAATTGTTTTTTAAACCCCAATCTAACTGAAATATAAATAAAATGACAGCAACAAATGTCTAACCTCATCGTCTGTAGCAGCGGCAGATTCACCGTCACCCTTGCTCTTGTCTGCGTGATTTTTGTCTTGGTCCCTGGCTGAAAAATCAAATAAGATACGGTACAATCATTATAAAATGTCCACAGAGATAAAAATAAGTCATAAGTCTGGAACAACTAAGAAACAACAATGGATGCAAATGTAAAGAAATGTGATCATATTTCAAAGTGACACACTAAATGTGATAACTGATATTTAAAGAAATGAGGAAAAGTGATCAGGCCATGTTGGTTTATGTCAACTGTCAAGTTAGCTTTGACTTCTATGGGAACATAATGTACAAGAATTCCTCTGAATAGAAAATTTATTGCCAAACAAAAATGCCTTAGGAAAAAAATTGCCTGTGAAGACTGAAACAATGACAGCTATAGTCCTATCTTTGATTGCAATAACAAATAATTGAGAAGATAAAATAGATCTAAGTGACAAATCTTTTATAAAATATTGTGCTAGCTAAATCTGGACACAAGATATCAAAGCCTGAATCTGAAATATTAGAGATTAAAAAAACAGCTGTAATGCAAGATAACATTTTGTGTAAGCATGGGATGAGTCAAGCTGGAGTAATGAAAGAGCAGTTTCATACTTGCCAACAACTTCAAAATAGAAGAGCGTAAGAATAAATGAACTACAATTAAGATCACTAAAAAATAAATGAGATCCTATAAACTAAAAACAGGTGGCCAGTAAAAAACTGCTTCTCATTTTCAATTATTAGAAGATCTGTCTGACAGACTGTATCTAAGTAAGGCACCCCATACAGTTTGTGTGGGGAATATGAGGAGACTAGTTTCCTCCAGTATGTCATACGACTCACTGGCACACTAATATGAAGTTGTGCAAGGCTGGCAACATCATGTCAAACAAACTGCTACAGCAAACAAAAGCACATGAATGCATCGAGGCAGGCTTCCTGCCAGCGGGCCCGGCCCGGCTCTAGTGCTGGTTCCACTCTTCATAGGCAGCAAATAAAGGGAAACAAATTTAAGTAATACACAAAACATCAACTCCCCCACCCCCACCACAATAGACTACATCCTAATCCATGGATAAAAAGATCACTAAAAAAGCAGGTAAAAATGTGTGATCTGTAAAATGTTGGCAAGTACTTAAAACAATATGCTGGATAAAAAAAAAAAAGGAAGATGTTTTGGTCAGACCATTAACCTAAATGAGAGAATTCCACTAAATTTGGTTGACAGACATGTAAATGCTTTGAACAATTCTTTCAAATACTTGACGCTTAGAGGCTGAACGCATCTTTTTTTGAAGTCCTTGTTCAAAAGCACGATAGGAAGTTGTGGAGAAACATAATCACCCATGTCAGTTGGCATGGCACTTGAAGTAGTAGTAGAAGTACAGGAACAGAAGGAAGTCAGTTGGAAGATGAAAGTCAGGTGAAAGTCAGAAAATAAGATGACAAAGAAAGATGTGACCAGTCAATTATTGACAGTGCTGGGCAATAAGAAAATTGCATCAGCTCCTGAGAGAGTGAGAGAAGAGTTTACCTGAATCCCGACTAGAACGATTTATATCTCGGCCCTCACTACTCCTGTTGCTGTCAC
Organism: Oreohelix idahoensis; assembly: GCA_024509875.1. Taxonomy (NCBI): domain Eukaryota; kingdom Metazoa; phylum Mollusca; class Gastropoda; order Stylommatophora; family Oreohelicidae; genus Oreohelix; species Oreohelix idahoensis. Next base: position 415,021 of record JAMPIV010009348.1, on the reverse strand, counting down.
GCCCTCGAGATCTATCACGATCACCACCTCTCTGGAGATCCAAGGTAGAATGATGAAAGGAACAATGGTGACCCATAAAGGGGAGAAAAGCATGGAAGGGAAAATGTCATTGAGTGGACAGCAATATACAGTTATTCTCTTGAATGTTTCTAATCTTGGACATATGCAGCAGCCTGCCATCATGAAGGTCTACATGAATATGAACATGCTGAATCTACCCACAGACAGTATAATAAAATGAACCAAAGAAATCATTGTTAAAATTACAAAATTATAAGTCAACATTTGGAAAACAACATGTAAGTTTGAGAGAAGCCTGACGTGAGGATAAAAATAATATGTAATATGAAAAGTTATTTTTAAAAGTTAAAGATGAAATTGAATTTTTTAGTTACACTGCTCCCAAGATGAGTAAGCTAATGGAAAAATTCAAATAGCTAGAAACTGGAAACCTCGGTTTTTTTTTTTAGTCATTAAAATAATAATAATAAAATATAATATGTAAGTAAAACGAACAGCATGATTTGTGAATGTATTATAAATAAATAATTGAAAAAGTGGTCACAGAAGACAACATAATAATAAAGACAAAAGACAGCAGCTTGAGATTGGTAGAAATAGTTGTTGTTGTTGAATATCTACAAGAAACTCAACAACTGCATCAAGGCAGCTTAACAATGCTGTAGTTTAGTTAGGCTCCACTAGAGCTGACATAACTGCTTGTCAAACTTCAATGTATCAATCAATTTTTGCACATCAGAAGCTACAATGTCACCATAAACCAAAATCTCACCAACATCAAGTCAGTAAGTTTCCTTTCATAAATATAATAAATACTGATGGAAATAATAATATAATCACCATCAATCAGTGGTATGTCATGACTGCAGGCTCGATCACGTCTCTCCAAAAATCTACACATCTATGGCAACCTTTTATATTCTCATTTATTTGTGTTACTCTCCTCTTCCCATGCCAATCTGTTTGACCGTCCTTTCATGTTTTCTGTCTCTATTTTCCTTCTTTATTTTTTTTCCTGTTTCCACTTTTTTCATCACTTCTCCAATGAAGGTTGACTGCCTGCTTCTTTTCTTTGTAATTTAGTCATTGCACTTATTCATTAGGTCTTCTCAAACATTCTACACCTGTTTTTTTTTATAGCTATTCAGCCATCTCTGCCTCTACAGACTTTCTTATTTGTATGCTCAATGTCCATGACTCACTTCCATACAATAAATATGCTCAGTACAGCACCTCAACATCTGTTTCTTGTGCTCAATAACACATTTAAACTGATGACATACAAATATATCTTACTAAATAAATAGCACATTTATAATGCTGACATTTGGCTGCACTATTCCTAAGCCTATTGGTTGTGATTTTCTTTTTTCTCCCCAGTCTACTGCAGCTTAATATACTGTCCCACTATTAATAACCAGAGTTTTTGGAATTACAATTCCATGTAGTCAACATTTGATAATGGACATGAGAGACATCAATTCATTGATCACACACACATCTGTTATCTGTGGGTTAACACCATTTTTCTTATGCAACTCTGTAAACAAGGGCAAGAGCTTGACTGTCATTTTCTGAGGCTCTCACTGACTTTCAATTGAAGTCATTGTTTTTGTCCTTGTCAACTGAGCTAATGTTGACATGGGGCTTTGTGTACCAGCAGCAGCAAAAGGAAGAAAGATCTGACTACAGAAGAAAATTCAGTCCATTTAGAAAATTCTTGTATTTCTATCCTTTAGAGTTTGAAGAACAATAATAACCATCTCCTTAACTTTCATTGAAAATCTTGAAACAAACTTATATTGTATCAGCAGCAATGTTTACCAGAAACCTCATCATGTAAAACAAATTGCTACTGACACTACACCTACAAGAGCATGAGGGCTGTCAGGCAGGCTTTCTGGAAGAGGCCAAGCTGTAGTGGTGGCTCAATAAGGAGCAAAAAGAAATGAATGAATGAAATGTGTAACAAAGCAGAAATAAATAAGTTGTAGAGAGCTTATGTTAAAGCACATCATTCAAGAACCAAGGACTGAAAACAGCTAAACAGACAGCCTTAGTGAAGGAGCACTAAAAACAGATTTGGACTAAGAATAAACAAGCTCCAGTGAGATGTAGCAGCTGAAGTGGCAAGCTGTCAGCCACAACAATGTTGTCAGAATTCAGAAGCACACTTGTGAAGAACTGTGAGAAACAGGCCAAGCACAGCATACAATTCTTGCTGGGTACTGTTCTGGCTCTCACCCCCGAAGAATTGCGTCTCCTCCGTTTAAAGTCCAAATCTCTGCCCTGTCCGCCTACCCTTTTACGGTCATTTCGTGTGCCTCCCATGCCACCAAAGCCCATCCCTTGTTGCTGCAGATAGTGCATGTTGCCCAAAGATCCAAGTCCTCCTAAACTGCCCAGGCCATAGTCGCCTCCACCACCTCCAAAACTGCCAGCACCTCCAAGGGCAACTTGCTGCTGTAGGAGTTGTTGAGCAAGCATCAGTTGGTTCACCTGAGAGTTGACCATTGGCTCAAATAAGCCACCACCCATGCCAGGCCCTTCACCCAAAAGTCCATCACCTCCACCTAAGACAAGTAATAACAAAATTATGTTAATATGACAAAATAAAGCTCCAGAACTTGTTGGCCTAAAACACTGAATAAAGCTACAAGCATTTGCCTTGAATTTCAAACAGGTTAATATTCTAATGTATGTATACATAACCCAGAGAGCTTGCTCACTAGAAATAAAGCTAGTGTTAAGGATCAAGAATAACTAACGGGCAATAAATGTTTGGATTTAACTCATTCTACCCAAATGGGCATATGGCGCGCTAAGGTGATATATGCCACATTTGAGCGGAAAATTATAGAATATCTGGTGATAAGTCAGTTTAAAATTATTTCATTACATCCGGCACATGTGCGTGAATGTTTGTGAGCGAAAAAAAAAATGTATGAAGTTAAAATTGTGTGCTTTATATCCATTGCTAGAGTCGCTTTGGATCTAGCCGCAGGCCGCGTGGTACGCTCGCTTTATAAGATTCCGAAATTGAACAAAACATTAGAAAATAAGTTCAAAAATAGAGAGTTCAAATAATTTAAACACTTCCTGTGGACATTGTATTTTGAACTGGTAGCGAAATAATTATATTGGTGCTTAGTTTTTGCATACTTTTATCAATTAATGATGTCATAAGGTTATTTGTTTACATGTAGTGTAGTCACATACATAACACTCATAAACTATTAACAAATCAACCTCAATATATAATTTCAAAATGAATTTTAGCGATATCGGTAGCGATAATAACCTATTTTCGATTCCGATAAGGACGTTGAACAAACGTGATATTTTTAAGTAATAAATTAATTAATTTGCATGAGACAGGAATATGTAAGTGAGATTCCAGTTCAGCAATATGTGACTTCACAAAAAAATGTATATAAATTACAATTTTCATTTGTTTTTTTATCAAACTTCTTGAATTAGTTGTCAACTGGATATATGTTTTAATTCTTGGTGTTTAACTACCAAAGGATTAAGTACAGCTGAAATATTTAAATGTATGTGCATAATTTTTATTCATTTTTTATTTTCACAAGATATAACAAACAATTATAACATCACATAAGAACTCAACAGTATGTCACAACATTCTGCAGCCAATTTCCTAAAGTTTGATGCCATAATACATATATCTGCTAAATTAATATGTCTTCTGCCTGTTTTTAAAACATCACTTGTAGAAAAAAAATGTCTGCATATTGGGTCCTGTGTAAAACCAAAAAAATACCTGGGTCAGAATGAGTTAAAAAATATATTAAAAAAACCCAGATGTTTCTAATCAAGGCACATTTACAGGGGGTCTATAAAGTTATGCAACATTAAACTTTAATAACTTTGATGCATACAGATAGTTGTTGTTGTCAATATGCCATTGCTGCTGAGCATGCCCACTCTTGGCAGCCCAATGCCATTCTTAGAAAGGTGCAGGTTTTCTGCAGTTGTTTCAAGGTTTCATATAGCGAGTTGGTGATTGTCAGAGGTGTCTGTAATAGTTTATTCCTGGCATTTGTGAGTGATGGACACTCCATGAGGAGGTGTCTGGTTGTTTCATAAGGATGAGAGCAGTGTCTACACATGGGTAGATGCTGAGGGTTGATGCGGTTTGGATGGCTATTGACTCTGGCATGTCCTGTTCGAAACTGAAAGATAAGACTTTGATTTCTCCTGTTGAGTCTGTTGATGATGTCGTGTCGTCTTTTGAGCAGGTCATTTCATTAAAGACATTTCGGCCAGTCAGCTTTCTTTTATGGGCTAAATTCGTATGATATAGTGTTCTTCTTCTGTCTTTCGCTGACTATTATATTCTGCTGCAACAATGGGTTCACTTTGAGTTTTGTGCATATTAGAGTGAGCCTTCAGCAATAAACGTCATATCTTATTCAATGTGTTCTATTATTTCTTTGAATTCTCATTAGTATGACAAGAGTTCTACATTCTGACCAACACGTTGAATGTAAATGGTCAAATCAACACAACAGTCTGAACTGTAACTTTATAAACTTCATCATCGAATAAGTCTCGTGTGGACGACTTCACATATATTATTAATAGCTCCAATAATAATACAGTAAGAGTTTCTCAATTAACATGTTTTCCACACTGAAAGAAACTTGATACATCACAGTTTGTAGTTTAGCATGCACACGACATTGTGCGTTCATTTTTAACCATCATAATGATTGTTCAGTATCCTTATCCAAATACTTGACACATTACCATATTTAAGCAGCGTCAATTCATCTCTGCTAATTATTCCATTATTGCTTAGGATCAATGCCTAACATTCACGTCAGAACTTTGTATAATATTTTCAATTTTGGCATCATTCGCCATGCTACACTAGCCATGTCGCTTTCATTAGCGTTATACATTAACTTCGCGTTCGTAATTCCCGAATATCGCATGTATAAATCCTTGCGTTTTATCCCTAACGCTTTACACAATTATGGACTCACCTGTCGTTATCGACATATTATTATATCAGCTTTAAAAGCCCACACATCGACAGTTATATACATTGGCTAGTGGCTCTGCCACATAATTCTAAACACTGCCATATGCCCGAAGGCTACACTAAGACTGTGCTTGTTACTAGGCTTCATGCGTCATCCAATGCTTTACACCTACCCGTTTGCCCATCTGTTCAGCCAGATTTCCCTTGTGTTGTTTCTGAGAATCTGTTTGACTGTTCTCATGCTGCAGGGTCTGCCCTTTTGTTGTTTAGAGGCTCCTGCTTTACCAAGTCTATCAGCTGTCTCATTTCCTGTTAGATCACTGTGTCCAGGGATCCACTGTAGGGTTACACTGATGGAGTAGGCTGTGATCAAGTTGAGAATCACTCTTCCTATAAGAAAGATGTCTTTGTTTTCATATGAAGTCTGTTTAAGTACCTCCAAAACAGACGTCACAGAAAATCACTATGTCTGAAGGCTTTTGTTCCTTAAGGTCAAACTGTTGGTGTAGTAATTCAATGGCTGTCTTGATGGCCTCAGTCTCCGCTTCATAATTTGAACAATTTTCACCACAGGAGTCACAGAACTCATGAGAGGATCCATCCGGATACCATATGCAGATGCCATATCCTGCAAAAGAGGTGGTTTTGAAAGCCGAACCATCTGTGTAGGGCTGGATTGCTGATGTTGAGTAGCTGTTTATGGTATCCAAGGCACACGTCTTCAAGAATGTGGGTAGTGTTTCCTTGTTGGCCATTTTATCTATCAGTTGTGTTTTGACAGTTGGTTGATAGAATTCTCCCAAGGGGGTGGTCCAAAGTATTTGTTTTCCATTTCTCTCTCTTGTGGGAGATGATGTTTATCATTCTCCTCTTTGGCTATGTCCAGGAGAGATAGTTGTTTCAGTCTTCGTGTTTGTTTTCAAGTGTCAATCAGTACTTTGTTTGGGTAGTCTTTCTCTTGTCTCCTGTATCTCTCTACAGCTTCAGTCAGTGCTCTTTTACACCTGATATCCAGCGGCTTTATATTGGCTTCTATCTCACATACGACTAGGGTGTTGATCTCATCCCTCCATAAATTAACCTGCACATTGTAAACTGCATGTGAAAGCATGCACAATACAGTTCAAATTGTTAGGCTTCAACATAATCGCCATCTTATGAGGCGCATCGTTCAATTCAATTTTCCAGCTCGTTAAAATCTGAATTTGTGATCCTGACCATAAGTCCATCCAAAGACTGTGGTTTTGATCAGCAGACAATAGTTTTAACGTTGTAAATTATTCTTTTATGTGCTGTTGCTTTTTTGGTCATTGGCCACAAACTGACAAAGCAATCAGTGACCATCACGCCTGGTGGCATCTTGTTTCCACTTTGCTTGGTTGACAGCCATCCCTGGTGTGGTGCCCCAGTTCATGCTCAGCATCTCTGCCTCCACAGTTCTCAGCCAGGTGGCTTTTGGCCGTCCTTGCTTTCGCTTTGCTTCTGGAGTCCATAGCATGGCAGTTCTGATGATAGTCTCTTCTGAGGATGTGGTCAACCAAAATTCCAGCGTCTACCCGATAAGATGATGCACGTCTTCTTGGTGGCTCAGAGTTAGCATTTCTTGATTGATGATGGTATTCGGCCAGACAATTCGAAGAATTTTCCTTAGGCAGGTTGTGTGGAAAGAGAACAATTTGGACATTTCCTTTTCTGTTATTCTCCAGCATGCTGCGCCATACAGAAGTACAGAAATTATCAAGCTCTCATACATTTTTAATTTAGCGATTGTACTATACTGGGAGGATTTCCAGATGTTGTTTAGGTTGGCAAAGGCTACTCTGGCTTTATTCAATTGGCTATTGATGTCTTTGCTTGTTCCACCATCTGGTGTTACTATGCTTCCTAAGTATGTAAATGTATTTGTATTTTCTAGCTCTAGGTCCCTTATTTTTTATGGGTGCAAAGTTTCTTACATTCAGTGTCATGACTTCTATCTTCTTGAGATTCATGATTAGTCCCACCTGTTGCTATGTTTATTCAGCCTGTCAGTTTTTTCTTGGATGTGTTGATGTGAGTGTGTGAATAGTGCAATGTTATTGGCGCATTCTAGATCCTCCAGTGTTGAGAATGTTGTCCATCTTATTCCGTCTGGGGGCTTCCGCTGTTGTCTGGCGCATCCAACCAGTATAATAATAATAATAAATTCTTTAAGCGCCAAACACGGCGCATAAGGCAGAAACCAGTGCTCTCCAGGTTGTTCGTTGTGACGCCACTCCTCTTAGCTCTTGCACATTATTTAGGCCCAACGTTCTTCCTTCTCTTATTATTGTTCTTCTGAGTGTTTCTTTTGGTCTTCCTTTTTTCCGCTTACCCTCAGGAACCCAAGTGAGCGCCTGTAGTGGTATTCTGTTGTTTTGCATTCGTAGGACATGACCGATATATGACCATCGTCTTTTCCTTATATAGTCGGAGACATATTTCTGCCTAGAGTCTTCTCTTATTTGTCGATTAGTCTTGAATTCTTTCCAACTGATGTTCATGAGTTTTCTAAGACATTTGTTCTCGAATGTATTCAGCTTGTTCTCCAATGATTTTGTTATTTTCCAACTCTCACAGCCGTATGTTAACACTGAGATAACATTTGAATTAAACAGACGAAGCTTGGTATGTATATTCAATGATCGTAATTTCCAAATGTTAGATAATCTATTGAAGGCGCTAGCTGCCAAAAGCAATTCTAGTATGGATTTCTCTTGTTGTGTCACCATCCTGAGTCATTTTACTGCCTAAATAATTGAAACTTTCAACTTTCTGTAGTTTTTCCCCGTTCAAGATGATATCAAAGGTCTCGTTAGAAAAGTTCATAGCTTTAGTTTTAGAGGCATTTATTTGGAGACCAATTTTAACCGAGAGATGACACAAATTATTTATTGCTTCTTGGGATTGTCTTGTTGTTGAACTTAAGAATGCTACATCATCTGCGAAATCCAGGTCCCCCAGGAATTTTCCATTTGTCCATTTTATACCCAATTGTTCATTGTGGGTATAGTTTCTCATAACCCAATCAATAGCTATTCCAAAAAGTAGTGGTGACATAACCAGTATATGATAGTTAAAAACATAGTGGTTGATAAGAGACTTCCCTGCCGCACTCCTGTTTTTATATGCTGTTTACAGTGAGAAAAGTTATTAAAAGTTTAAAATTGCACAAGGACTTTATAGACCCCATGTATAACTAAGCTTACTTAAACATTAAGCAAACTAACCAACACTGTCGTGTCTACAGAAGCGTATATTAAATACACTATTCCCTGAACAAAGAACAAATATGAAGTGGTCCAAGAAATGTTAAAGGTCCATCACAGCCAAACTCTGATCTGGAGATGATACTTAACCTAATCTAATCTTTCTGGAATACCTCAAAACAAAGATACTTACTTAGTCGTTCCTCTTCTACCGTGAGGTGTAGAGGTTTGTAAGAGAGAGCGCCAGACTATTCTATAGGCTGTCTTCCTCCTGGCTTGGTTACATTCTAGTCCTCGGTCCTTCAAAGACTGTTTAATGTTGTCCTCCCAGCAGACTTTAAGTCATCCTGGCGGTCTGGATCCCTGGCTCTTAGTTTCCCATGCATGCCGTGGTAGCCGATCTTCTCCCATTCTGCAGACATGGCCAAACCATCTCAGTTGGGACTGTTCTACTTGGGTTTGCAGGGGTTGGGTTTTTAGGCCTTGACATATCGTCTGGTTGCGGACCATGCCTCTTCTTGTTACTTCAACCACCTTCCTCAGATACCTCATTTCTGAGGTTTGGATCTGGCTTTTGTGGGTTGTAGTCATTGCCCATGACTCGCATCCATATGTCAAGACTGGGACACAGGTGGAGCGGTATACAGCCAACTTCGTCTTCTTACCAACTTCTCTTTTACTGGGGAATCCTCGATTTATGGTTTGAAAAAGTCTCCCAGCTGCTGCTCTTTGGGTAGCCAACTCTTCTTTGATGCCTCCCTTCCGGTCTATGACAGCTCCAAGGTATTTAAAGTGGTCGACCTGCTCCAGGATCTGTTCTCCCAGCTTAATCTGATTTCTTTCTTCTCGTGATATCACCATGGTTTTTGTTTTCGAGCTGCTTATGATCATCCCTCTCTTCTCCAGCTCTTCCTTCCAGACTTGCAGGTTGGATTGAAGATGTGCCTCTAATTTAGCAATCAGGGCAACATCATCAGCAAATGCCAGCTCTGAAATACAGAACTGTCTCATCTTCCAGAAAAACAAAGATACAATAATTTAACAAATCATGTTTTTAGCATTTGGACAGCAGCAAGTCTGACCCAAGCAGCAAAAACCTCCAATATGGTGCTGTTTGAGCCTCCTCCAGTCATAAGTGACTGTGCAGATGTGCTGTGTGCAAGCAAATCGATCGTAATTTTTTTTGTTGCCATGTACATTTTATAGATGAAAATGTTCATATGTGTAAGCCCTGAACAATCTAGCCACTGTGCTTTCCATGTTTTCTCGATTGCTCTCTATGGGTGTTACATGTTAGTATTTATAAACACACATTAAGGGATTACTGTATATACTCGAGCATAGGTCGATCCGACAATAAGTCAACCCCTAGACTTTAGGACTTAAAAAGTTACTAAAATGAATGACCAAATTATAAGTTGAACGAGTTTCAGATGATCATTAGATACAGATATGGGATATATGCTCAATGTGAGCAACCCTGAGCCCATATCAGTAAGGAATCAGCAACTGGTACAAACAGATACCTTCACATACCTAGGATGCATAGTAACACCAGACGGCGGGGCAGGCAAAGACATCAACATCAGAATGAATAAGGCAAGAACAGCCTTTTTTAGCCTAAACAACATCTGGAAGTCCTCTCAATACAGCACAAGCACAAAATTAAGATTATATCAGAGCTGTGCTTTCTGTGCTTCTCTATGGTGCGGAATGCTGGAGAGTTACAGAGAAGGAAATGTCGAAATTGTCCTCTTTTCACACAACATGCCTAAGAAAAATTCACCGAATCTTTTGGCCGAATACCATCACCAACCAAGATCTGCTTACTCGGAGCAAGCAAGAGGACATGCACACCACCATAGCTGGCAGACGCTGGAGCTGGGTTGGCCATGTCCTCAGAAGAGACCCCGATTCCATCACAAGAACAGCTATGCTTTGGACCCCTGAAGGAAAACGAAAGAGAGGCCGACCAAAAACAACCTGGCGGAGGACTGTGGAGGCAGAGATGCAAAGAATGAACCAGAGCTGGGGCACTGTACGAAGGATGGCCACCGACCGAGCAAAGTGGAATCAATTTGTTGTTGCCCTACAAGATGCCACTAGGCATGATGGCCACTGACTGCTTTGATGGTCGGTGGCTAAGGATCAAAGAAGAAGAAGAATGGGATATATATATATCCCTTTTATCCATATTTAATGTCCCCACTATGGGTGCTCTCTTGAGGCCAGTCTGTCAGCTCTTTCATTACCGTGTACCCCTGCATAGCCAGGACGGTAGATCCACACCAGTTCCTGAAGCTTCTATGGTTGTTTTCCATTCATGCCGTGGCCATCCGTTTGAACCTTCTGAAGTACGGACTGAGAGTCTGACACAAAGACTGCCCTTGTTGACTAAGTCTCATACAGCCACCTCAGAGCTGCAGTAACTGCCTGTATCTCCATTCTCATGCTGAAGGTTGGAGTCGGAGTCATGTAAGCTTCACTCTGTTCAGCGACGATCTTACCTTTTACTCTAGCTCAGAAGCCCCAGTCTGATTTCTCACCACGGAGTACAGACCCACCGGTGTACACAATGACATCATCATCTCCCACATGATCATGTAGCAGTTGGTTAATTTCCAGCTCTGCTTTCCACTGCCCTTCCTGCCAAGCCTGATAACGACTTGCTGGGAGTTCATCCAGTCATCACATGACTTCACTCTTCCCCTCTGAATATATTTTCAACTGTGGTCACCTGTCGAATCGATGACTTAGCCTGCGCCATCGATGACATCCCTTTCTTTATTCTTGCTCCCTTGATGTCAGCTATGTTCCTACGCAGAGGGTGACTTCTGTCTGGGGTTATTCGTAAATAGGCTTTTGCCTGAGCCATCACATATCTGGATCTAACCGACAACACTCTTAAGCATGTACCTCACTGCCACAATGGGGGTATCTCATGTACAGCCCGAGACTATATGTATCCCTTCATTTTGAGTGTGTTCCAGTCATTCACACTGTGTTACAAACAGCACGAGTATTCCCAGCCCATAATCAATTACTGATGTGACTAGATGATGATATAGTAGAAATAGTAATCTCTGCACAGCGGCCATGGTTTTAAAGGCTGTCAGACCTCGCTTGCACTTTTGTATGATTTGCTCAACACGGAACTTGACTGAGTCGGGGGCACTTTTTTGAGTTCCAAAATGGCAATATATTTCTTGACTTATACTTGAGAATATACACAATTTCTTCTCTTGATATAACCATTATATCTGTCTTCTCACTGTTTACTTATTATAAAGATTGTAAAAATTCTCTCCAAAAGCAGAGCATCATAAAACTGTTAAAAAATGCAATGAAATGATGGAGGTTTGAAGACTTTAATCTGTATCAATAATACAAAAAAACAAATGTTTGTGATGCAATATTCAAATATTAAGTAATCCAGTTTGTCAGGTCTGGCAGGGTTAACTTTTCTTGTCCAAAATAAATGTACATGATCTGCCCACAGCTCTCCATTAACTTTTTTTTTTCACTTCACCATCTCCCTTTCCATTCACAAAAACCTAGCCCATGTTCACTATAGTGAAGCCAACACAGCTAGCTACACATAAGCCAGAATGGCCTATATAAGCCTAATATTTATGAACACCTGTGATCAAAACAGCATATTTATCAAGCATAGACAATTTAGGTGAAAAAGTTTTTTTTTCCAGCTGTATACATAGTATTGTAAATAATGGCAGCATGTGTCATGTCTAGGCAGGCAAGACACCGGACAGAAAAAAAGTTCAAGCAAGAAGTCGTTGACTGCTTTTCAATAAAATAATGCCCTGTCTAGTATGTCTGCACTCTCTGGTTCCCCAAATCATTCTCTCAGCAATGCCTCTGCTTAGATTTGTTTTAGCCTCTCTCCATCTGCCCCACTTCTAAGGTGTTTATGTTTTTTATTTGGTATTTCCTCGGTTTTTCCGTCCTTCCTCCTGTACATCCTCGTGAGTATCATAGACAATGACAGTCATACTGTATTGCATTTTGATTTTCTCAGCATGCTTGTGAGATCAACAACGACAGGGTTGCTTAAGGTTTGTCAATAATAAATGTAAAACTTGACCTGCCTAATCCAGTCCATCTGTAAAACCATCATGAGCAATCACTCCAAGTGTAGCTCAGTGGTATATGCACCTACTGTGCTGTTATTATCACATTTATGCAACGAATCAACAATGACTCTATATATTGTATTCTTTTGTTATCGCTAGAGAATTACGGCAAGTCAAACAACTACAAATTCTAGGCCTCCTAAGCAAATGAATGTTCCAGGAGCATTAAGTTTACTTGAAAACATCATTGGCAGTGATGACTTTATACTAATAGTTTATTTTTAAAATGATGTAAGCGATGCAGAGATGTCGGCCACATCAAATTTAGCTGGTCTGGTCCAATAGACCTATGGACAAGTTCAGCTCAAATCATAAAATAAGCCAGTGAAAAGTGTTTATATGACATTATTCTAGTTTATTTGTTAGACAATATAATATACTGATAGATAGTTAAGCAACCATAGTAAAGATGGCGTAAATTCAAAAACTTATTACAAATTTGTATATACTCAATGCTACATTTTCATACATGGATTACCTTAATGGCACAAAGCTAAAATAAATAGTTTTAAAGTTTTAACGACCACAATATTAACTTGCCCTCAGTTTATATTCTATTGTCATCTTTGTTTGGTGTCTCTTAAATTGTGTGCAATGCATTTTTTATGCAAACCAATTGCGCAAGTATTAACACTAACAAGAACATTGTATGATGATTCCTTAATTCATTTACATTTAACTTTATTTATATGTGCATGCCCATAGAAATAACTACAATACATTTATACAAAAGGATGGCACACTCTTGCTTATCAAAATTCTTCACAAAACAGTTCTGGCACAGTGTGATTAACAATTATGAATCAATGACATGCCTGAGGGCAGTAGCGTACTAATCCAAGAAGACCCTTACACAATTGATCAATGACAATATGTATCCCACAAATATGTAAAATCTGACAAACAAAACATACCATAACCCCGTCCACCTCTGTCTCTTCCTCCGCCAAGTCGATTTCTGTTCATTGTGGCTAGTATTCAGATTTTAAAAAATAAAGACCATTATAAACAAAAGAATTACACATCTGACCTAAATGCATAAAAACTCTGTGTAATAAATGTTACTGATTTCACAATAAAAGTTATGCAAGCTTGACCTTTTTCAATACACCAGCATAGCATGACTTGTTGCAATCACAACATGGTTCAACTGTACCATAGACATGCTGTGGAAACCATACTTAAAACTTGTGACCACAGAAAGATAGCTTCCATCCATGCAACGCTGTGTCACAAACACTGTTGGACAGCTCCTCAACAGGAGTTGTATAAGGTTCAATCAATTGATGCCCAATGAGGAACTGATGTCAAGCCTGAAAGGTTACGAATGAATGTCGTTTTTTTTTCAGTCCTCGAGGAGCGTGGGGCCACCAGCTGCTGTTAATCCTGATGCAGGATGATGTGCCTAAACACTGCCTGTGCTCTTGCACCGGTGGTTTCCACTATAATTTTTTAAATGATGAGGCTGACAGCCCAATAAACCACCTAATTTTAGTAACTTCTTACAACATGCCTGGCAGAAGAAATGATCTGTTCCTTCTTTTAAAAATGTTTTGTTGAAATTACTGTTCTGTGTCAATCTAGAGTGACAACAGTTTTACTGTGTGAACCAGGAGAAAGGTGCTTCAAAATCATCAAACAATGCCCTTGGCTATCCTGAGAGCATAGATCGCTGATCAGATGACTCTACGGAAGCTGTCACTCTGCCAAATCCTGTATAACCATATACAGTATAATGACAATTATCCCAATTAATTCATGATAAAGGTGGTTCAGATAATCAAACATTCAGATAACTGGATAAATGAAAAAACACTGATACATTTTTAAAAAAAAACCATTTATTGATTACTGCATACCTCCAAGACATATATTAATATTACGGTGTACTCTTATACAGCAATAAATTTAAATTTTTTAAAATCCTTTAAAACAGGTTAAAAATAAGAAATTAATCAATATACAGCAAGTTTAAATTAACATTTTCAAAACACTATTTGAAAATGTCCAGCAGATGAAACTCATTTCTTAGCTGCAAAGTCTTGCAAATGTTTCAGTGTAAGAGGCTATGGAGAATGGCATTCATCCTGTTTGCCTGACACTTCACTGTCATTTCAAGGCAGTTTAAGGCTTCACTATGGGAGGGAGTCAGTTCATACATTGCCTCTTCTACTTTGAAGCTATCAGCCTTATTCACAGTTTTTTTCTAACAGAGCTACCATCTTCACTTTCTAATACAGAAGCTAAATAAAGAATCAACTGACTATTCTTGTTAATGTTAGAAACTGTAGTCGCCCTAACACACCTTTCTTCACATTTTTTTTCTCCTGGTTCTCAACTTTTTCAACAAATTATTTCTACTTCATCCTCCATTGTCAGAACATATTTAACTGACAATATAAATCTTTTAGCATTGATGACAAATTAAAGTGGTTTGAAAATCACACAAAACACTAAACGCTGACTGAGACAACAGCTGGGAATAGACTGGAAAAATTGTCATGAGGATAGACACGACAAGTCGTGGTGGTGGTGGGGGCCCTTACATCAAAGACAAAGCCTACATTCTGTAGTTCTGGTGATTCACTTAATTGTCAATTCAGATATTGTGTTCTATTGTGGGTACTTCAGTTTTGTTAGTATATCTTCATGTGTTCCTAGGCCTTCCTTCTTAATTTTAGGTTACTTCAATGATGTCAGTGACAAACAAGTTACATCAGACAGTCAATTTACATGGCACATGTTAATCCACTCTCTATCAGTCATTTAGAGGGTACTAATTTCATTTTTACATCAGATAGTCAATTTACATGGCACATGTATCTACTTTCTATCAGTCATTTAGAGAGTTCTTATTTAATTATGTTGTTACATCAGATAGTCAATTTACATGGCACATGTATCTACTTTCTATCAGTCATTTAGAGAGTTCTTATTTAATTATGTTGTTACATCAGATAGTCAATTTACATGGCACATGTATCTACTTTCTATCAGTCATTTAGAGAGTTCTTATTTAATTATGTTGTTACATCAGATAGTCAGTTTACATGGCACATGTATCTACTTTCTATCAGTCATTTAGAGAGTTCTTATTTAATTATGTTGTTACATCAGATAGTCAATTTACATGTCATGTATCTACTTTCTATCGGTCATTTAGAGTTCTTATTTAATTATGATGTTACATCAGAGGTCTATCAATTCATATCCATTCTATCAGTTTGACAATGAGTTCTTGTATCTGTAATAAAGGTGACTCCCCTGTAACTCAACTGATTAACAGAAACATGGACAAGAGAACTCAACAGGAACTTGAACAGATATGGAGGATGACAAGAGTCAATGCCTTATAATACACAGTGAGCTGTAAACAATGAATAAACAGATGATTTATATGTTGATTTTCAACAATTTAGAGTTTTTCTGATGTTTACACATTGTCCAGGTAAGGCCTACTAACAGATTTATATCTGCTAAGTTTATGCATTGTCCAGGTAGGGCCTACTAACAGATTTATATCTGCTAAGATTATGCATTGTCCAGGTAGGGCCTACTAACCGATTTATATCTGCTAAGTTTACACATTGTCCAGGTAGGGCCTACTAACAGATTTATATCTGCTAAGTTTATGCATTGTCCAGGTAAGGCCTACTAACAGATTTATATCTGCTAAGTTTACGCATTGTCCAGGTAAGGCCTACTAACAGATTTATATCTGCTAAGTTTACACATTGTCCAGGTAAGGCCTACTAACAGATTTATATCTGCTAAGTTTATGCATTGTCCAGGTAAGGCCTACTAACAGATTTATATCTGCTAAGTTTATGCATTGTCCAGGTAGGGCCTACTAACAGATTTATATCTGCTAAGTTTACACATTGTCCAGGTAAGGCCTACTAACAGATTTATATCTGCTAAGTTTACACATTGTCCAGGTAAGGCCTACTAACAGATTTATATCTGCTAAGTTTATGCATTGTCCAGGTAAGGCCTACTAACAGATTTATATCTGCTAAGTTTACGCATTGTCCAGGTAAGGCCTATTAAGAGATTTATATCTGCTAAGTTTATGCATTGTCCAGGTAGGGCCTACTAACAGATTTATATCTGCTAAGTTTACGCATTGTCCAGGTAGGGCCTACTAACAGATTTATATCTGCTTAGTTTACGCATTGTCCAGGTAGGGCCTTTTTGTTAGTCTAAACAACATCTGCAAGTCCTCTCAGTACAGCACAAGCACGAAATTAAGATTATATCAGAGCTGTGTGCTTTCTGTGCTTCTCTATGGTGCATAATGCTGGAGAGTTACAGAGAAGGAAATGTCAAAATTGTCATCTTTTCACACAACATGCCTAACAAAAATTCACCGAATCTTTTGGCCGAATACCATCACCAACCAAGATCTGCTTACTCGGAGCAAGCAAGAGGACATGCACACCATCATAGCTGGAAGACGCTGGAGCTGGGTTGGCCATGTCCTCAGAAGAGACCCCGATGCCATCACAAGAACAGCTATGCTATGGACCCCTGAAGGAAAATGAAAGAGAGGCCGACCAAAAACAACTTGGCGGAGGACTGTGGAGGCTGAGATGCAAAGAATGAACCAGAGTTGGGGCAATGAAGGATGGCCACCGACCGAGCAAAGTGGAATCAATTTGTTGTTGCCCTATAAGATGCCACCAGGCGTGATGCCCACTGACTGCTTTGACGGTCAGCAGCTAAGGATCAAAGAAGAAGAAGTAGGGCCTACTAACAGATTTATATCTGCTAAGTTTATGCATTGTCCAGGTAAGGCCTACTAACAGATTTATATCTGCTAAGTTTATACATTGTCCAATCACTTAGAGATTTATATCTGCTGTTTATTTGGTCCCACATTTTCTAGTGTGAAAATGTTGTCTTTGCTTTTCAAATGTTTGTGGAGCATAGCTCTTCTATTACTATGCTTAAAACCACAGTGAAATAAAAGGTTAAAAAATTAATATAAAATGTATAAAGTTTGAGCTACATTGTATTCTCAGCAGTTCAATGGCATGGTAGGCCCTAGGTTAGCAATTCTGCCAGGCTCCTGAATCAGGGTTATAGAGCCATAGTCATGGAGTTGGCTGAAATGAAGGACAGCGGGATGTGTTCAATGACATACAATCAAGTCACCCATGTCGTTAGGGTAAGAATTGCTAAATCTAACCCTTATGCATGGAGGCATATCTGGAGTCATCTTTATATGACCACCAGCTATGCACAATGCTACAATATATGTACGTGGAAGTGAACCTATGTCTGTGAAGCTAATTACACCTTCACTGACTGTTGAAATCATCTACACACTTCCAGGGATTCCCCCTGTGGTGAAACTTGTTGAGAACCCAGCATTGCACATAAGCTTGGAGAAGTCACTGGAGCCCAGGCGTAATTCTTTGGCTTTGACTTGGTTGACTGCATGCAGAAGGATCTCACAATGGATCCAGTGATAGGCAGGGGAAGCTGAGAAGTGGCTCTGTGCAGGATGTGACAATTCCTTGAGAGAGCACAGAACCAGAGTTTAGTATTTTAGCTCTGCATAGTTGGAGAGCCCCCTTGGAAGGCGGGGAATGCACAGTATGCCACACACTTCTTACTCCTTGATTGGGACCAGATGTGATGATCCTTTAAATGCAAGCCAAGCTGGAGAAACTGGAGTTCATGACTTCAACTCAACACTTCAGAAAAGCCACAGGAAAAGTCTAGATCTACAGTGTAGATAATACCAAGGAGTCTTCAACTTGGTATTGGCTGCTAAAGAGCGAGAAGCTCAGCAGCCCTAGTTAAGCAACAACAACCCTAACCCTTAATACTGCCATCTCTGAATTAATTTTAAAGGATGTATCAAACACATGTCCATGTGTTCTTCATTTCAACCCAAGGAGTCAAGTTATTTTTGGATGCAGATGGACTTGCACAATTTCTGCAGCTGAAAACTTTTTTCACTGACTTCTTAATCCTGAACTGAATGTATTCCCTATCTCTCACCCAGACCCCTCCAGTCTATGTACCAAGGGCTGCGGCTCCCTAGCTCTCACTCCCCTCAGGCCTTCCTGCATGTAACTGCCTAGGTTTAAAGGCCTATAAGCTAGAGATGGTGGGAAGGCTTGAGTACATCAGTGTTCCTGAGAGCTATTATGGCAAATTTCGTAACCTTTGATCGACCTAAAAAAAAGCCCTGAACTTTACATGCACGAATAAATGAACAAAATAACAGGAATAACCTCTTAAGAACCCACAAAACCCCTCTACTTCTGAGGTACAGATAGTTTTAATTTCTTTTTATTTCCATGGTTTGGAAAATCAACACAATAACTGACAAATCGGAAAAAGTGCCGGGTGGTGAATGTAGATCAAGTAGCCTATAATCAAAGGATTTCTGGAAAAAGAGGGGGTGGGGCCGGAAGGACTGAAAGCCAAAACTAGTGAAAATCATTATTTTACATTACGCAGGCAATTTGCTAACATGTCACATGCGAGCAATTTTCAACCTCAGATGTAACAACCGTTCACACAACGTAATGTGTGCCAACTCATAAGCATGGAGTAATGGAGGCAGGAAGTCGAGAGAATCTTGGTCGACGCACAAACTGAAAGATTCACTACGCAGGTCTACATGATAACGACTTGGGCGTATGCCACCAACCGTTCTAAAATCATAAAATTGCACCATGTGCCATTTAAACCTATGAAACATCAAAAAGAAACATCAGGCAGAAACCTACCAATTTGCAATGCCAAATCACGTTAGTTGTATTTTGGTTTCAAAGAAACAGCTTAACGGTTCTAAGGTTCTTTATCAGAAATTGGGAGTTAGAACTGAGCATGCGCGACAAGTCTGCAGATTATTAACAACGGAATTAAAAAGCTGCATTCATTTTGTTATGTTTGTTCTGAAACAATTATTAAGAAGCCAGTCCGTCAAAGTAGATCAGTTGGAAACATGTTCTACTGCCACTTTCTCATATCGGCAGTTTTTCATATTATTTGGAATTGAAAACAATATATATCCTAATTATAACCCATCAGAGGTTGAACGGGATATTCTTCGTCCATTAAATAAAAAAATTAATTTAAAAAAAATCTACTGTTTGCGTCTCTTCCCAGCATTGACACATGTGTGTCTTCCAACTTTTAATTCGTTGAACAACTGATATTTGTGTCTCTAGTGGCAGGCTGTCAGTTTGAAAATTATCACTTGATCGATCTATTCCACTGGACAACAAATTTTGACTTTTTGTGTGTATCTGAGATTAAACCAAGTTACCTTTATGTTGTACCTCTACACCTCACGGTAGAAGGGGAACGACTAAGTAAGTACCTTTATGTTGTTTTGGCTGCTGAATATGGAAATGGCCGTTAAAACACGATTAGCTCTAGTTTTTTTTTTTAAATATCTATAAAACAAGTTTTACACATGTGCATATACATACCATATGATAATGCTCAAAGCGGAAATGATTCACAGCGACGCATTTTTGTCTGTCAATTAATATGAAACAAATATAAAGGTATGTTATCAGGCACTCGCAGGAAATAAAGAAGTAGAACACCAGACAACAGAAAAACAACAGACATGAGTGGCTTACCCAGGATTTGAACACTGGACCTTCCGTGCGACAACCCCGCCTAGCCATGCAAGCGAATCACACTATCCGCCCTGCCATCTACGCATCATCAAAAAATGATGTTTCTAGAACAAGAACAGGCAGGTCAACAGTGCGAAACCCGAGGATTGCTTATGTGTAATTTTTGTCTGTCGCTTGTAATGAGTTTCTGGAGCATCTCTCACAAGGGTCCAACAATAATCTGCTAGCATTGCTGCATTCCATTTCCCGTGGTACCTTTTTTCGAGGGTAGTAATGTCCTGATGAAATCGTTCCCCATGCTCGTCACTGACAGCACCGCAGTTAGCAGGGAAGAAATCCAGATGAGAGTGTAAAAAGTGTAGTTTCAAAGACATGTTGCACCCTAGTCTCTCGTAAGGCTGCAAGAGGGTTCTACAAGCTCCTGGTAATTGTCAGCCTTACTGTTTCCTACTGCCATCAATGGTACCTATACCTTGTAGCGGTATGGCAGCTTGTGTACCCTGACAATCCCCAGAGCTATGCCAGTGGGAGTTTTACTCCTGGTAGGTTCAACCAAGCTGGACTGGTGTAGTAAAATCTGCGAGAATAATCGCTCATTTCAGTAAGATTTTAGTCATAAAATGATAATAAATAAACCCGCCCGATTGTGTCTGACGGTTGGCATCTTCGACGCCAGCAACACTGCCTTTTGTGCAGTGCTAAAGCCTATAGAACGATCCCACGGTAAAAATCTAACACGCGTTTTAGTTTTGGTTTCGAAAACGTACTACAGTACTAATATTTAACATTTTGCCAGATCTGCTGCATACACAATGCAGCCTAGCCTTATAATTAACGATTTGTTAGAAATGTAACGCCAAACTGCTGTCTGAAGTAACGTAATCTGTCAACAGTAACGCAAAATTTGGTAGTCTTTTGGACTTTTTCTAAGTAGCAATAACGAGACGACTGTAATACATTAACGCAAAATGCTACCAACGCATGCCAAAACCCGCGTCGTTCTGCACGCGAGACTAATAGTATATACACGATGTGGCAAAGCCAACAGAGGCAAACACGCAGACAATTTTATTTCCTCCTCGCGGCAGTATTTCTGACGTCACTAAAACAAGTTAGTTATTTGAAAAATATATGTTAGCGAGAGATGAGAAAGGGGGGAAAGATGGCTGTCTTGTGTAAAATTTTTATTTGACGATTGCCGGTGGAAAAATTGAAAATCTAAACTATAATGAATCTGACCATAAAAATCATATGGTAATATAGCTTAAAGTCCACTGAGCAAGAATATGTTTTAAATAATATGATAGTATTAGGTGCAGATATCACAGCTACGGTGTAAACAGACACAACGCAACCACCGTCCTTTTCAGGGCGAACGAGGAAGAAGAAGATATGATAGTACAAGTATTAACCAAGTTATTGAGAAAATACTAAATGTCTACGGACACGTGACCAGACAGACTGTTGTTCCTGCTTGTTTTTTATAACGTTAGTGGGGACGGCAGCTTAGAAAAGAGGCATTGAGGTAAATTCAAATTTGCTTGGGTAACAAGAGTATAAGAGGAGAGGGGAGCGGTAGGAAAATTGTTACCAAAAACTAACATCTTTTTGTATTGGCATAACTAAAGCAGGCTGGCCAATCGACTACCAGACGCAGATTTTGTTTGGATTTGTTTTTGTTTTTCAAAAACTACATTTGAATTCTGGTAGTCGCAAGCTTTCGATTGGCCAGTGCAAATAAATATTAGCAAAAGGCTTTCACTATTCATTGCCAGTTGAACAAAACTTTTCATTCAAATACGCTGAGATCAGCTGTGTTAATTGTAAAATTAAATAAAGAAGTATTCACAGTCTGGACAGTGCAGAAGAAACTGAGGCTACTTCTTTGCAAGTCAGCGTCATTTGTTTATATTTCTTGAAATTTTGTGGTAAGAATGCTTTATGAATTCATATGTTTAAGCCCACTGCCAAAGTTAGATACTGCTATTGGGAAAAGTGAAGGACGTGCCGGGAGCAGACATTGTTGAGTCCTCACATTGAACTGTATCTAACGGATGTATGTTGTCATGATTGTGTTTTAATATTATTGCATTAGAATATTAGTAAGCCTCCGTGTTCCATGAACACTGTTCAACATGCCTGAAGCATTTATATTTAAAAAGGAAAAGAAGAGAAAATCATACAAAAGGAAATGTGGTTACTCCACATTATTTTATTGAAGAAAACTATGTAAACGTACAGTGGCGTATCTGCCATAGGGACCTGATGTGTGGTCACAGCAAGGGTGAGTCATGTAAAATTAGGGGCGAGTGCACCTGTAATGCACGCGAGACTGACCCCATAGCACCGTAAGAAAATAATAAATATAATAAGTGATCAGATATAAAAGGCCAGGGTGTCCTTTTGTTGCAGAGGTTTTATTTCCTGTTGCCAGCCGGTAACAGGAAACCTGCTGAGTGAGAATAAAGCCATCAAGTCTCCGACCATTCGTTTATGCTGTCAAAAGATAACGGGAGGAGCTTGGGCCTTTTGAGAGATCGAGATTTTCTGCAACTTCATACTGTATTATCATTATACAAAGAATCCCAGGTGATGTGTTAAGCATCTGGGTATATCTGACACTTTCGTTTAATAAACACTGGTATTTCAAATCATACTCAATTAAGTTTATGGGGTATGATGAAACTACAGCCCCTCATAGACAGTGACTCTCCCTCTTAGATGAATAAAGTGTAAGCTGTGAACATTCCAACAGGAAAGATATATATTAACTTTATAGTTAGTGGACAAAGAGTCCAGATATTTTAGTTGATCTTTTCTGTAAACTATCTTGTCCTCATTTTCAAAGACCTGTCCAAAAGATATGGCTGGACAGGCAGATTAAATTGTACAGAAAAAAAAATATTCATTTCAAAGAAAAACTAAACCACTGGTTTTATTCACTTCCTCATAGAAAATTAAAGTGTGTTGGTGTTGTGTACCATCATTTCATTTCTCCCCTAGACACTAGGTACATCATACACCAGACACTAGAGCCAAAATAGTGACCGTGTGAAATCTAGGGAGGTAGCGTTAGGTTCCCTGCACATAATTCATCATCGTCATTTATAGATTTAGGGGCCTACATGTGCTTGACCTCACACGGTTAATACAGACACGGATTAATTCTTTTAGGATACCATCATAACCTCCCCAGCAAATCAAACTTTGCTACATAAATTGGTAGGCTCGTCCGGGATTTGAATTTCTCCTAGTACTACATACATTGGGGTCTGGGTTAGCATTAACAACATTCTATTTTTTCCCAGCGAATCCCCATATATTATTACCCAAGATTTGGGAAGTGAAGAAAGTGTCAGAACCCAGAATTAATTAAATAAATTGTGTACTTAGTTAGAAACTTAGTACATTTTGTATTTATCAGGATGGCAAATCTGGCCAAGTTTCGCTCTGCGGCGGTGCAGACTGCCAGGGAAATGAATATGGAGGGACAAAGCTTAATTGACTATGTCACCTCAGAATGTGATAAATTTATTGCTAGGGAAGAACATAGGTTAGCTGAAGAGAGGAGAATACAGGTAGAAGAGGTTAGGGAGATTAAAAGGTTACAGATTGAGGCTGAGAAGGAGGCTAAGGATTTAGAGGCTGAGATAAAGAGGCTCCAATTTGAGGAGAGAAAATTGGAGGCAGAAGAAAAACGACTGCAAAGGGAGGCAGAAGAAAAACGACTGCAAAGGGAGGCAGAAAAAAAAGAAAAGAGATTGACTGCCGAGAGGGAGGCAGAAAAAGAAGAAAAGAGATTGACTGCCGAGAGGGAGGCAGAAGAGAAAAGATTACAGAGGGAGCATGAGTTGCGACTAAGAGAGTTAGAGTTGCAAGGCCTTGCTCCAGACAATGGTCACATCCCCTCTACCTCTGATGCTACTGCTAGTCAGGGGGCCTCCAACTTAGCCATGGGGTTCCATTTAGACTATTTTGTAGAAAAGGATGATGACATTGAGTCATATTTGAGCAGATATGAAGTATTAGCCACTACTTATGGGTTAGAAAGAGAAAGATGGGGGGTAAAGTTGTCTCAGGGTCTTCGGGGAACAGCTTATGAAGTGTTTTCCAAAATGAGCAGGGATGACCAAGACAACTATGACATGTTGAAGCAGGCTCGTCTGTTAAGATACGAAAAGAACGGAGAGTTTTATAGAAAGAAATTTAGGAATGCCAGGCTACTGTCGGGTGAGACCTATCACCAGTTCTCCGCCCGGTTAGAAACGTATATGGAGAAATGGGCTTCTTTGGGGAAAACCCAAGATCTCAAAGAGATGATACTCATAGAACAGATGAGAGAGTCCATGGCTCCAGACATGAGAAAGTTTCTCATGGAACAGGGCGCGGAGAGGCTGGGTGAGATAATTAATGTCGCTGAGAGGTATCAGGCAGCCCAGGCAGAGGTAGCTGGCATCAAGAAAAAACCAGTAGATCAATATAAGGCTCCTCAAAACCATAATAAATTTGATAACAGAGGTAAGCAGAACTTTGATAGGCCTCGAAATGATTTTAAAAATAAAACCTCACATTTCAATGACAGAAAGAATGATGAAAGAAAACCTTTTCATCAAGGTAGATGGTATTGTAAACATTGTAGGAAGGAGGGACATGACACTAAGTTTTGTAAAAGTAAACCTTCTGGATTTGCTGCTATGAAAAAGGGGAACCAGGAAGTAAAGGACAAACCTTCTGGACAGCAGGAACCTTATTACCCCCCAGTTTGTGAGTATGTTGTATGCAATGATGTCACCATAAGGTGCCTCTATGATACAGGTTTAGATTTTGATGCTGTCGTGAGCTCGCACTTGGTGAACCCAGATCAGTATACCACAGAAACAGTGGAGATACAAGGGGCGACCAAGGACCTACCACTCATGAAACTTTCCATTGCAAGGATAACAGTGAAAACTCGCTATGTGGAAGGGATAATCTGAGCAGCAGTGATAGACGCACCCATCTACCCTCTGATATTGGGGTGTCGTTATGTCTACTTGAGAAATCCCAAGAGACCTGTGGTCTTGGCAGCAGTCCAGACCCGATCACAATCCAGAAAGGAAGAAGATGAACCTATAAATACTCATCCAGAGGAGATGAGAAAGGCACAGGCTGAAGATAGGTCACTGAAGCCGTGCTATAAGAAACTCCCAAAGAGCCATACTCCTCCTAATAAAGGAGAATTCTATATGAAGAATAAATTTTTATATAGGAAGGCCGGCACTGGTTCAGCTGGTCACGGACAGCTGATCCTTCCCAGTTCATATAGAGAAAAGGTGATGGAGTTAGGTCATGCTATCCCCTTCAGTGGTCACATGGGGATTAGTGCAACAGGACAGCGTATAGCTTGTCATTATTTCTGGCCAGGGATAACGGAAGACATTAAGAGATATGTAAAATCCTGTCCCGAATGCCAGAGAGTAGCTCCAAAGCATTAGACTGCTCCAGCAACTCTAGGGGAAATGCCCATAGTGGGAACCCCTTTTGAGAGAGTTGCAGTGGATATTGTGGGACCTCTCACTCGGACCAAGAGGAGGAACAGTTACATCCTTACTCTGGTAGACACTTGTTCTATGTGGGGAGAGGCGGTAGCCCTGTCGTCAATCGATTCGAAACATGTGGCAGAGGCATTACTTACGATATTCACAAGGTTAGGATTCCCGCATCAAATCTTGACTGATAATGGCTCTCAGTTCAAGGGGAAACTAACAGAAGAGGTTTTCAGGTTGTTTCAAGCCAAGCACTTTCATTGTAGTCCGTATCACCCCCAAGGGAACGGCCAGGTAGAGAGGTTCAATGGGACTCTCATTTCTATCCTGAGAAAGCTGGCACATGAGAAACCTGATACGTTGGACCAATACTTGCCCGCCGCGTTGTTTGCGTACGGGGAAGTACCACATAATTCAACCGGAATGGCACCCGCAACCCTGTTATTTGGGAGGCCAATAAAAGGTCCTCTCGAAGCTTTGTTAAGGACCTGGACAGATGAGAAGGCAGAGGAGACTGTTACCTCATCCTATCAATATGTGAACGAACTGACCACTCGTTTAAAATCTAGTTGGAAACTGGCAAATGATAATTTGAGACAAGCCAGGAAAAAGCATGCTGCTTATTATAATAAGAAAGCTAAGGATAGGGAACTTTCTGTAGGGGAGAAGGTACTTCTTCTATTGCCAGGCAGCAACAATAAAATTCAGATCGGATGGCAAGGGCCATACACAGTTTTGGAAAAGGTATTCAGAACAAATTATACGATAGACAAAAAGGGAAAGGAAAAAGTCTATCATGTGAACCTTTTGAAGAAATATCTGGACAGACAAATCCAGGAAGGAACACACCTATTGGCCTTGTCTATCGCAACCGAAATGAAAAATGACCCTCTCTCCTCATTCGAATATCCACTGAAAACCAGTGAAACGTTTGCACAGGTGAAGATCAGTAATCACCTGACAAAAGGACAGAAGGAGAAGGTTCAACAGGTCCTTGAGAAACATACAGATGTGTTAACGGATAAACCGGGGCACACAAATTTGTTGGAATATGATATGAAACTACTAGACCCAGCACCTATCTGTATAAGGCCATATTCTATTCCGTTCGCTAAGGAAAAAGCTTTGAAAGAGGAGATAGATTATTTGTTACAAGAAGGGATTATTTCTCACAGTGAGTCTCCTTATAGTTCCTGTGTGGTTTTGTTGCGGAAACCATCGGGAGAACATAGACTGTGCATAGATTTCAGGAAACTGAATGCTGTCACAGAAGGTCAGGTGGATCCATTACCTGATACTACTCAACTATTTGCCAGGCTGAACAAGGCAAAATATTTTTCTAAGGTGGATCTTAGCAAAGGCTATAATCAAATTCCAGTAAAGCCTGAGGTTCGACCTTATTTAGCCTTTAGCACCTCGGAAGGTCATTATGAGTTCAACATGTTACCGTTTGGGTTGAAAAATGCCCCGAGTGTGTTTTCTAGGATGATGCGAAAATTATTGGATCCCCTGAAAAATCCATGTATTTCGAATTTTATGGACGATATCCTCATTGCCACGGAAACATTTGAGGAACACGTTACCTCTTTGAATATGCTGTTTGATAGACTCAGAGAGGCTAACTTAACCGCTAGGCCAACAAAATGTTGTATTGGTTGTAAAGAGTTGGAATTCTTGGGACATACTGTACATCAGGGTAGCATGACCCCTGATCCCAAGAATCTGGAAAAATTGAAAAGAGCACCTAGGCCACAA
Organism: Oreohelix idahoensis; assembly: GCA_024509875.1. Lineage (NCBI taxonomy): Eukaryota > Metazoa > Mollusca > Gastropoda > Stylommatophora > Oreohelicidae > Oreohelix > Oreohelix idahoensis. The sequence goes on along the minus strand of JAMPIV010009348.1, from coordinate 387,718 downwards.
ACAAAGAAAGATGTGCGATCTTTCGTGTCGTTGTGTGGTTTCTACCAAAAGTACATTAAACATTTTAACTCTATATGTGCTCCTCTGACGGATTTAACTCGCAAAGGTCAACCTGATACAATAAATTGGTCCGCACAGTGTGAATTGGCTTACCAGGAGTTGAAAGAAAAACTCACAAGCAGGCCAGTATTGCAATTGCCTGACTTGAATCAAGAATTTATCGTGAGAAATGACGCAAGCAATGTGTTCCTGGGCGCTACATTGTTGCAAAGGTCCTCCTCACAAGATGGAGAATTTAATCCAGTTGCTTATGCAAGCCGCAAGTTGAACAAGGCGGAAAAAAATTATTCAAAAAGTGAAAAGGAATGTCTAGCTTTGATATGGGCTATAAAAAAATTCCAGATTTATTTATATGGCAGGACATTTGTGGTCCAAACGGATCATTCACCTCTCGTATTCCTGTCACAAGCCAAGCATGAAAATTCCAGATTATTGAGATGGTCATTATTATTGCAGCCATACTCATTTCTGATTGAATATATTCCCGGCCCTCAGAACGTAGGTGCAGACTTTTTGAGTAGACATCCTTATGATGAAGATCAGAAAAACGCGTAAGACTTCATTGGGCTAAGTTATCTCGCAGATTATAACCTGCAAATGAATGCATGTTTTAGGATGGGAGGTGTGTAGTAAAATCTGCGAGAATAATCGCTCATTTCAGTAAGATTTTAGTCATAAAATGATAATAAATAAACCCGCCCGATTGTGTCTGACGGTTGGCATCTTCGACGCCAGCAACACTGCCTTTTGTGCAGTGCTAAAGCCTATAGAACGATCCCACGGTAAAAATCTAACACGCGTTTTAGTTTCGGTTTCGAATACGTACTACTAATATTTAACATTTTGCCAGATCTGCTGCATACACAATGCAGCCTAGCCTTATAATTAACGATTTGTTAGAAATGTAACGCCAAACTGCTGTCTGAAGTAACGTAATCTGTCAACAGTAACGCAAAATTTGGTAGTCTTTTGGACTTTTTCTAAGTAGCAATAACGAGACGACTGTAATACATTAACGCAAAATGCTACCAACGCATGCCAAAACCCGCGTCGTTCTGCACGCGAGACTAATAGTATATACACGATGTGGCAAAGCCAACAGAGGCAAACACGCAGACAATTTTATTTCCTCCTCGCGGTAGTATTTCTGACGTCACTAAAACAAGTTAGTTATTTGAAAAATATATGTTAGCGAGAGATGAGAAAGGGGGGAAAGATGGCCGTCTTGTGTAAAATTTTTATTTGACGATTGCTGGTGACAAAATTGAAAATCTAAACCATAATGAATCTGACCATAAAAATCATATGGTAGTATAGCTTAAAGTCCACTGAGCAAGAATATGTTTTAAATAATATGATAGTACAAGTATTAACCAAGTTATTGAGAAAATACTAAATATCTACGGACACGCGACCAGACAGACTGTTGTTCCTGCTTGTTTTTCATAACGTTAGTGGGGACGGCAGCTTAGAAAAGAGGCATTGAGGTAAATTCAAATTCGCTTGGGTAACAAGAGTATAAGAGGAGAGGGGAGCGGTAGGAAAATTGTTACCAAAAACTAACATCTTTTTGTATTGGCATAACTAAAGCAAGCTGGCCAATCGACTACCAGACGCAGATTTTGTTTGGAATTATTTTTGTTTTTCAAAAACTACATTTTAATTCTGGTAGTCGCAAGCTTTCGATTGGCCAGTGCAAATAAATATTAGCAAAAGGCTTTCACTATTCATTGCCAGTTGAACAAAACTTTTCATTCAAATACGCTGAGATCAGCTGTGTTAATTGTAAAATTAAATAAAGAAGTATTCACAGTCTGGACAGTGCAGAAGAAACTGAGGCCACTTCTTTGCAAGTCAGCGTCATTTGTTTATATTTCTTGAAATTTTGTGGTAAGAATGCTTTATGAATTCATATGTTTAATCCCACTGCCAAAGTTATATACTGCTATTGGGAAAAGTGAAGGACGTGCCGGGAGCAGGCATTGTTGAGTCCTCACATTGAACTGTATCTAACGGATGTATATTGTCATGATTGTGTTTTAATATTATTGCATTAGAATATTAGTAAGCCTCCGTGTTCCATGAACACTGTTCAACATGCCTGAAGCATTTATATTTAAAAAGGAAAAGAAGAGAAAATCATACAAAAGGAAATGTGGTTACTCCACATTATTTTATTGAGGAAAACTATGTAAACGTACAGTGGCGTATCTGCCATAGGGACCTGAGGTGTGGTCACAGCAAGGGTGAGTCATGTAAAATTAGGGGCGAGTGCACCTGTAATTCACGCGAGGCTGACCCCATAGCACCGTTGGAAAATAATAAATATAATAAGTGATCAGATATAAAAGGCCAGGGTGTCCTTTTGTTGCAGAAGTTTTATTTCCTGTTGCCAGCCGGTAACAGGAAACCTGCTGAGTGAGAATAAAGCCATCAAGTCTCCGACCATTCGTTTATGCTGTCAAAAGATAACGGGAGGAGCTTGGGCCTTTTGAGAGATCGAGATTTTCTGCAACTTCATACTGTATTATCATTATACAAAGAATCCCAGGTGATGTGTTAAGCATCTGGGTATATCTGACACTTTCGTTTAATAAACACTGGTATTTCAAATCATACTCAGGAAGTTTATGGGGTATGATGAAACTACAGCCCCTCATACACAGTGACTCTCCCTCTTAGATGAATAAAGTGTAAGCTGTGAACATTCCAACAGGAAAGATATATATATATATTAACTTTATAGTTAGTGGACAAAGAGTCCAGATATTTTAGTTGATCTTTTCTGTAAACTATCTTGTTCTCATTTTCAAAGACCTGTCCAAAAGATATGGCTGGACAGGCAGATTAAATTGTACAGAAAAAAAAAATATTCATTTCAAAGAAAAACTAAACCACTGGTTTTATTCACTTCCTCATAGAAAATTAAAGTGTGTTGGTGTTGTGTACCATCATTTCATTTCTCCCCTAGACACTAGGTGCATCATACACCAGACACTAGAGCCAAAATAGTGACCGTGTGAGATCTAGGGAGGTAGCGTTAGGTTCCCTGCACATAATTCATCATCATCATTTATAGAGTCAAGGGCCTACATGTGTTTGACCTCACACGGTTAATACAGACACGGATTTCATTCTTTTAGGATACCATCATAACCTCCCCAGCAAATCAAACTTTGCTACAACTGGTCTGCGTGGGTAGGGGTCAACAAAAGCTGGTACTCTGGTCCTCCAGGTTGGGGGTTTTAGCACAGGGCCGATACCCCTGTCTATGTAAAAAAAATCGCACGTTACGGAAACAACAATAAATGGAAAAACTTTGCTGCGGGTCTGACATCCGGAGTCTCAGGCTCGTATGACTGACAGTGGTGAAAGCCGAAAGGAAGCCACTGGCATGAAAACGGATGCCCCGACCGCAAAACACGAAACCAGAATTGGTTTTTGGAACGTCAGAACTATGAATGAGGCAGGAAAGCTGAGATAAATCACAGCAGAGATGAGGAACTACAAGATACATATCCTGGGAATAAGCGAGGGCAGATGGACATTTAGGGGGAGAATAAAAACAGCTACAGGGGAAACAGTACTTTATTCTGGCAGAGAGGATGGTCAGCACAACGAAGGTGTAGCCATTATCCTGAAGAAAGAAATGGAAAGGTCTTTACTGGAATGGAAACCCATCAACAACAGACTGATAAGAGCAAGACTAAGAGGGAGGTTCACCAACACCACAATTATACAATGCTATGCACCAACAAACGACAGCGATGAAGAGATCAAGGACGAGTTCTATCAACAGGTACAAAAAGAAAATGGAAAATACACCCAGGTACGATCTCATTATAGTAATGGGAGACCTAAATGCGACAGTGGGAGCACACAATAATTATAACGAAAGAGTAATGGGGAAATGCGGCAGTGGAACAGCAAATGAGAATGGGGACAAATTAATAAGCTTCTGCAGTATTAACAACCTGGTCATTGGAGGAACACTTTTTCCACACAAGGAAGTGCACAAGTTAACATGGGAATCACCAAATGGACGAGACAGAAACCAGATAGATCACATAATGATCAATGGCAGATGGAGACATGCACTACAAGACGTGAAAGTAAGAAGAGGCGCAGATGTGGGAAGTGATCATCACCTAGTAGTAGCAAGACTGAAACTGAAACTCAGAGCTGCTGGACCAGTTGCAGTCAAACAGAAAAGATACAGCATCACGAAACTGAAGGGTCCCCTCACCAGAAAAGCTTTCATGGTCGACGTAAAGAGAAGATATGAGATTATCAAAAGCCAGGGAATAACAGAGACCGATGATGTTGACAAGAGATTCAACACCATCTCAACAATATACAAGGAAAGCAGCAAGTCATGCTTGGGATTCCAGGAAAGAAAGAGCCAAGACTGGATAACACCAGATACGCTAAACACCATAGCGAAGAGAAAGGAAATGAAAAGAAAGAAAACAAAAGCTAAGTCTCCCAGATCAAAGGCAATATATAGTGAACAGTACAGTCAGCTGGACAAGGAAGTTAAACGTCAAACCCGTGCTAACAAAAGGACATTTCTGGATGACCTTGCAAGACAGGCAGAAGAGACAGCACTGAGAAATGAACAAAGCACAGTATACAAAATAACTAAAATCATCAGTGGAAAACGAGGTGCAAACAATATTACATTAGTAAGAGATAAGCAAGGAAATCTCATCACAACAGTAGAGGGACAGGAAACAAGATGGGCAGAGCATTTCAGAGAAACTCTGAATAAGGAACCACCAGAGACACAATTGAATGTTCCTGAGGCTGAAAATGATCTAGATGTTAATACAGACATCCCACGAAAAGAAGAAATCATCACAGCAATCAAAGGGTTAAAGAATGGAAAAGCTCCTGGTCATGATAACTTAAATGCAGAGCTATTTAAGACAGACCCAGAGCTAGCAGCAGAACTATTAGAACCACTATTTGCACAAGTCTGGAAAACAGGGACAACACCAACAGAGTGGAAAAAAGGAATAATTGTCAAACTGCCCAAGAAGGGAGATCTTGCAGACTGCAATAATTGGAGAGGAATAACTCTTCTCTCAGTTCCCAGCAAAATACTAGGCAGGATAATTATACAGAGAATCTCAAAAGCAGTAGACCACAAGCTGAGGAAAGAACAAGCAGGATTTAGAAAGAACAGAAGATGTGTAGATCATATATTTACTCTCAGGAACATTATAGAGCAGTGCTCAGAATGGCAAAGACAGTTGTACATTAATTTCGTTGATTTTGAAAAGGCTTTTGACAGTATACATAGGGACAGTTTATGGAAAATACTGAGGGCTTATGGAATTCCAAGCTGCATAGTGTCAATCATAAAAAGCCTCTGTGCCAACTTTACGTGTAGCGTTGGGCAGAGCGACCTAACCTTTGAGGTGGGGACGGGAGTGCGACAGGGATGCCCCTTATCAACCACTCTATTTTTAACAGTCATAGACTGGGTGATGCGCCAGACAACAGAGGGCAATCCAAGAGGAATAAGATGGACTACATTTTCTACATTGGAAAATCCGGAATATGCAGATGACACTGCACTGCTAGCACATTCACATCAACACATCCTGGAAAAAACGGATAGACTTAATAAGTATAGCCAGCAGGTGGGCTTGAACTTCAACCTAAAGAAGACAGAGGTCATGACGCTCAATGTGAGCAACCCTGAGCCCATATCAGTAAGGAATCAGCAACTGGAACAGACAGATGCCTTCACATACCTGGGATGCATAGTAACACCAGACGGCGGAGCAAGCAAAGACATCAACAACAGAATGAACAAAGCAAGAACAGCCTTTTTTAGTCTAAACAACATTTAGAAGTCCTCTCAGTACAGCACAAGCACAACATTAGGATTATATCAGAGCTGTGTGCTTTCTGTGCTTCTCTATGGCGCGGAAAGCTGGAGAGTTACAGAGAAGGAAATGTCGAAATTGTCCTCTTTTCACACAACATGCCTAAGGAAAATTCTCCGAATCTTTTGGCCGAATATCATCACCAACCAAGATCTGCTTACTCGGAGCAAGCAAGAGGACATGCACACCATCATAGCTGGCAGACGCTGGAGCTGGGTTGGCCATGTCCTCAGAAGAGACCCGATGCCATCACAAGAACAGCTATGCTATGGACCCCTGAAGGAAAACGAAAGAGAGGCCGACCAAAAACAACTTGGCGGAGGACTGTGGAGGCTGAGATGCAAAGAATGAACCAGAGTTGGGGCACTGTACGAAGGATGGCCGCCGACAGAGCAAAAGTGGAATCAATTTGTTGTTGCCCTACAAGACGCCACCAGGCGTAATGGCCACTGACTGCTTTGACGGTCGGCGGCTAAGGATCAAGGAAGAAGAAGACTGTTTCCTAGAAAGTTTGTGGCCACTTGGTCTGCACTCGATCAAAAACAAACTTAGCTGATGTATTTAAGACTTAAACAATTTTAAAACAATCGTCATCTAATTTACAATGTGTATGTTTGCGTATATGTTTGTATGTACGTAGGCACGTATGTATATATATCATCAATCATCATCATATATTTTCCTGTACGCTTCCTACATAGAACTGAGTCACCACTACAGCAGGTCACGTGGTAGAAAACCTGCACCAAGCATTCACGACATCTTTCAGCTGTGGTTTCTGTGCCAATTTGTTTTAAATGTATATCCTCCCCTGCTTTGCAGTAGTGGTCCAACAGTGGCCAAAACTCAAGAGTAACTAATATGGGCTTCAAAGGTATCTACCTTCGCACAAGATTACTCTTGGCAGAAATGTAGATAGAAGGGTGGTGACACTTCTATTACAAAGGAAGTCTTCACAAGATATTCAGAATAAGCGAGAACAATACTGCTTTGGCTGAGTATGTTAACTCTGTAATTCTGCCGACGCTTTTGTGAAGGATTTACGCACTTATTACTTTCAGCTCGTTTAAGCCCCCACTCCTGATTTACTCAGTGGAATTCCATTAGTATAGCTCTGTTTAGAGTGTGTAGTAATTTGACTGAGACAAACATGCAGTAGCTTTAAAATGATTAAACCGAATTTAAATTTGTAACATTACAAATAATAAAATGTAATAATCACTTTAGGTTTTAACAGTTGGAGATAATTTGAATAGTTATGAATCAAGAAAAGTTATCATCACAGTCTTTAAGGAATGTGAGATGTTACAAGAAGTTCAAGTGGCAATATATAATTGAACTTAGCTGCCAATGACGGTTCTGCTCCTTTTTATGGGTTGGTTCTTTTCACTCTGCTCACGCTCATCTCTGATCAAGGTTGTCGGGGGGTAACTCGTTTCCCAGATATGTCAAGAAGAGTCTACCACTTGGGTTCTTTGTCTTAAAGCTTAGGCCACGGTTCCCTTCTTGTTCCAGAGATAGTACTTTCTGCTGGTACCACCAATAACTATGGTAAAAGAATAGAACGAAACGCTCTTCTGAGTATGGCGTTTTCCACCCCATAGTTATGGGTTCCTATCTTCCCATACCACCATCCCAATTACTCAGACTTTACCCTCGATGAGAATTAAATTTAATCCCTCGGGATAAAACTTTCTTTACATTTAAATAGAATAGCTTTTATAGATTTTATATTTAAATGAAAAGGTTAATAATACAGATAGAGTCTGTTTACATATACATCTCCTCTGATTGAAAAACGTTCACAATATAAATTGATTTTTTTTTTCGTTTATGTTTTACACTGATTGAAAAGTTTGAAACTTGCATTACTTTAAAATGAATATTTTCACATAGACATTTGCACTGGTTTAAAGCTTGAAAACTTAAATTAATTTTAAAGTGACTATGTTTATTATGACATTTACACTGCTTTGAAAATGTAAGTATTATACTTAGAATGTGCATTATTTATTTCATCTTTCCCTCCCTGCTCCGCATGGAACCTGGGACTAATTTATACTTTTATTTCTCTTTAGGAAACTAGCAATAAAGCAATCACCAACCCGTGCAGTGGTGGTTTGTGAATCATCATTCTATACGCGGAGGTTGCCAGACTCAAATTACTTTGACATCCAATAGCGAGTTTCACATATTAAACTTCACATGGTATATACATATATATATATGTTAGTTCACATGTTAGTAATAAAATATGAAATGTAAATCACAACTTACGCCAATCCTGACTCACAGACTTTTTGCTCAGATGAATAAAAGAGACTTGAATCGGCCTCTTACACGCGTCTGGGGTGTCGTTAGTTTAATAAGTTCCCTCTCTGACTTCGTGTGTGTGGTCCTTCAGTTTCCTCAGTCCTGGTTTCCTTATTTAAAATGTTAGAGATTTCCTGGGCTATATTGTAAGTCCTGATAAATACTCCAATAAAAGGTGTCCGGTATTTTAATAAGGAATTCTGAATTCAAATTTTTCACTGCAACAGTCTGGTGTCTTGGCGAGCGATTTCTCAAGTGAAATAGCATGAGAAAATGATCAGATTATATTACCTGACTTCCCACGCCTTCTTTTGTTATGAGCTATCAAAAACTCCAATCATATTCAAACAGGCAGGTTATGGGGCAATTTCAAAATATTCCGACATCGGATAATTTTGAATGTAAGGCAGAGGTCAACTCTCCCATATATGGTAATAAGATGTCCGATGCCCTTGTGTACAAACTTACAAACACACTGGTAACCGCATATGACCATGTGTTCGAGATGTAGCAATCTTACTTTTATCTAAAGTAATCTTGTCATCTATGTCTGTCTGTAAGTTGTCTCCCATTTTCCAAGCTTTGGTGATGCGTGAACCCATGTCTTATCGGTGATTAAGCCGATAGCGCTGGCCGATGTACGTGTTAATCTGCCGCGCCTATAGCCAACAAATCTGGGCAGCGCCAAGCAAATGTGATTATTATCACCTACGGGGAGTGTCGAATGATTTGATAAAAAATATCTGCTACTTAGCAGAAAAATAACGAAGGAAGAAAGAAAGAAAGACAGAAAAGTTCGACAATTGAGAGCAAATAGTAAAAATCAGTACCACAAATGTACCGATACTGCCGGAGTGAAACAAAGATCGATAGGGGCCGCCCCGTTTTGTCACACATTGTGTCTCTCACGACCACATCTAATTCAATCATGTTCTCTACCATACCTCTAACCTCCAGCACATCTACTCTAATCATGTCCTCCAACAGTCTTCTCACCTCCAGAAAATCTACTCCAATCGTGTCCTCCATTGTACCTCTCACCTCCTGCACATCTACTCCAATCATGTTCTCCATTGTACCTCTCATCTCCAGCACATCCGCTCCAATCATTTCCTCCACGACACCTCTCCTGGTACACCCACTCCAATAGTCCTCCATTGCCCCTCTTACCTCCAGCACATCTACTCCAGACGTGACCTCCGTTGTACTTCCCACCTCCGGCATATCTACTCCAGTCATGTCCTTCATTATACCTCTTACTCTCAGGACATCTACTCCGGTCATGTCCTCCCTTATACCTCTCACTCCGAGCACAACTACTCCAATCATGTCCTCCACTTTACCTTTCACCTCCAGCACATCTAATTCAATCATGTCCTCTATTATACTTCTCACCTCCAACACATCTACTCCAATCAAGTCATCCACCGTACCTTTCACCTCTAGCAATCTATTTCAGTCATTTCATCCACTGTACCTCCTTCAGTTCGGTTAGTCTGAGGGAGACCACGAGTATGCATTTCCTCCCCTTCCATAGAAATAACCTCATCGTCTAAGGCAATTAAAGCTGTATTGTAAATTTTACCACTGTAACTCATTTCCATTTCAGGGTGTATTAACTGAGCCTCATGTTTAAAATCTTCTCTAAGATCATTTATGTATTTCATCCTTAGTGCTAGTTGTGACGTACGTCTAGTTTGACAAGTGAATTTTCCCTGATATGATGGATGATTTAAAGGGACTTTTAGCTTTTCATAACATTAGAACCCCTGAACATTTGTTGTAACTTTTCGTTTCGCCAGAGCGAACCGACCGGAACTCATTTAGATAGTGCGACCACGATCAAAGAGACAGACTGAGGGATTTCAGGGGAGACTATCGGCGCTATCAAAGACAGTAGTGGTCCCTGAAACGATTTCGCATCTCGGTGTTAAGCACGGAACCGATCGCAGCCAGAGCGAACGGGAAAAGCTGACGCAAGCAGCGAGCGAAGATACGAAGAGGCCAGGGGCGGCTTCTCTCTTTGGATTTGGCGGTCAGATCCCCCAAAGTCATGAGATCAAAAAAGCTGTCAAAGTTATCATGTCCCACTCATCTTGCATTCCAGTTGTAGATATACAGATCACTTAGAAATACACTTCATCATTCGCTGGCCAGAACTTGATAGAAGCACTAGCGATATTTCAAATCTTGCTAGATTATCCCATGGATTTTATACATATTTGCAGTGAATTCTATTCTGTGCAAAGCGGTAATATATATATTGTGTAAAGTGATCAGTGGTCGAGTTCATTCATTATATTTCATTGGATTTTGTGTTAATTTAAACCTATTAAATTAAACCGTCTCAATAGTTCCAGTTGTAAATATAATGATCTATCTATTATATTATTTCAAAAGATAATAGATGCTTAAATTAACTTTTAAAGTCGCGAAGGAATTTATAATTAATAAATTTAGTTAAGTCCTATATTTATAGATGTGTGATTTAACCACTAGAACTCGCGCAGTGTTTATTAAATACATAATTAAATACTCGAGTGTATAATAGGCTTAACGGGAAATTTATCGCGCGCTTAGAAGATTATTTGTTTTAAAGTATGATTATGTTGTTATGGGTTTTCTATCTTTTTCTCTAGATTGATCACCTTTTGCAATCCCAGCAATAACGAAATCTTTCAGAGTTTCCATACTCGGTTCTTAAACTTCCAGACAGTTTGATGAGACATTTTTTTTTAAGTAAATCTTGTGGTGGTCCGGTACGGCCTGGCTAGCATAATTACATGAAGGAAAGCCTACCCAAGATCATTTGATTATTATCATCAATCTAACTTACACTCTGTAAGATAAACTGGAAGATGAACAGTGCCAGTAGCGATAGTTTATATACTGCTCTATTGTGAGAGATTACCGATTTACCTGAATGTGACCGAGCCTAGTTTTTCCTCACTGGATTAAAAACTTTCCCGGTCAGTGGCTATCATCACGCAGTGAAGGATTATACCATCACCTCATTTTTCACCCCTATGTTGAACTGCGTCAGTGCCATCCCATAGACTCGTTTCTTTATAATAAAACACAAGAACTCTTAGAACTTCAAGTCCGGCGATAAGCGGGAATATTTGCTCTCAGTGAATCCTCGCATTATCTGGGGCGGGACATAGAAGGACTAGACAGTTGTCATACGTCAAGAGTTAATTATTGTGTTTATCATTCTAAGGGATTGTCTGATGCTGCAAATCGGTAAGTGTGTGGGGTATATGAGTGTGGATCCGCACAGTGTGTATGAATGACAGGAGATTTAATTTTTTTGCAACAAACCATTTGTTAACTTGCCTACCGGGTAATACGTTTCTGTATACCCGGCATTGTTCCTTTTAGTGGGATAATTTGTTAACTCTGTTTCATCCCCCCCCTTTTTTTTTCTTTGCTTAGTAAAGGGAAGACACCATTGGGATAACAGTAATTTTTGTCTACCACCATAACTAATATTGTAACACCTCTTTCAGAGTAATTAAATTAACTGTTGGGTTACATTACCTATGCTCCTGATAACTATCTATCTTGAGTCTGGGTTTATCTTTGTCTAATACAAGCGGGAAGGGCTTAGTCGATACCAATCTTCTTCACCCCCTCCCTACCTTGATATTTGCATTTTTTTCTGTACTTATGATAAATTTATGTAACACTTGATATTGTTTTTTTGAGATTTGATCTTTACGGTAAATAAACATCATAAACTTAAATCGGACTGTGTTGGATATACCCAAAGCCCAACTTTTCCCCTATTCGTTTAATATAGTTTGTATCTACGTCGTCTGTGTGTTTGAAAACACCAAATCGGTGTGCGCGCAGATGCTTGTCTGGAAAACTGGCAAATAATTGTTTGACCAGGAGAGTGGAAGAGAAGATTGAGAGAGACGAATTGTCGTAAATAAGTCTGTCTTTACTCTCCTCCAGCACGCTGTGAAGCAACTATTTAATCTCTGCATTTTCTATCACTGATCTTTCCATCATCATTTTCCACTCTAAACCGGACTACTAATTCTAGACTCTCTTTTCTCTCAAAATAAATTTACGACAATATTTGGCTGGCTCGCCGGGATAATTTTGAGATACATTTGATGCACACATATTTGTGGGCTGGTTCTGAGATCTTGAGCTACATTTGAGGCAATCGCATAGCCGGGTTAAAGATATTTTGAGTCTGATTTAGTCTGGGTCTAACTAGGTAGAGTGTGAATGATTTGTCTCTGTGAATTAGGGAAATAAATAAATAATTACACCCCTAGACAAACGTTCTTTAAGTATTTGGGTTGTCCACACAGCATATTTACAGGTTGTTTTCTCTCCACAGCAGTAGAAAGTACAGATAAACAAAAATATTTGCTATTTTATTATCCTCTGGTGGAGATAATTATATTTCTTTCTTTATAAGAGTTGCTGGGATTGCGTGATTGTTTTACAGTCACTAAAGGTTTTTGAAGTTAAAAAGAGTTGAGCTTAGCTAAAGACGGATTGTTCTGATTTTTAAAAATTAAGTTAACAACGCCTCATCTCAATAATTGACTTTAGGGACGGAGTTTGTTGTCAGAGATTTAAAATTTAGGGGAAATTTTTTTTTCCTTTTAAATTGTTTTTATATAAATTTTTCTCTACTGTTAGTAAAAGTAGATTCTTTTCCAGTGTAACTTACCATTTAGTGCCATAGTCGCTTGCGTTTAGAGCCTAAATTGCCAGATAATAGCAGCGATAAGTTTGCACAGTACAGGTAGGAGGTAACACAGGTAAATTTATACTTGTGTTTTTTTTTCTCGTAGCGGTTCAGAGTTCCTCCCCTTCGCGTTTCTTCTTACTAGTTCTCTAGGCATACTTCATCTTATTCTTTAACAATGGCAGAGAGGATAAAGATGAGGTCCATCTTGAGGCTGGAAGCGAAAGAGGCAGGATTAGATGCAGAAGCTGCCAACGCGTTTATCAACCAGGAATTGGAAATATATGACGCGGAGCAACAGAGAGCCGAAGATGAGAGGAAAGAAGTGGCAGAACGTCTTTTGGAACAGAAGAAAATTGAAGCAGAGATGGAAACTCGCAGAGAGAGAGAGAGAGAGAGAGAGAGAGAGAGACAAGGAAAGACAACATGAACTGGCGCTTAAGGCTCTAGAGAGTCGGGGCGCCTCTACTTCGACTAACGGAGAGCCGTCTTCGCCCCAGTCTCAATCAATGGACCTCTCCAGTACTCAATCTGCCCAATTAACTGCTATGTCGTTTTCTTTAGAATCTTTTCCTAGCCCTAACGAAAAAATTGACAGCTACCTAGAAAAATTCGAGAGACTCGCGAATCTTTATGGGTTAGAGAGTACCCGCTGGGCGCTCAAACTTTCAACGTCACTGAAAGGCAATGCTTATGACGTGTACACAAAGCTGGGACCGAATCAACATGATTACGACATGTTGAAGAAGGCCTTACTACAGCAGTTTGAGATGACTGCCCGAAAGTTTCTGCAGTTGTTCAGAAACAGCCGAAAAGAGAGCACGGAAACATTTCCCCAGTTCTCTTCACGTCTCACGGGTTATCTGACAAAGTGCATTGAATTATCTGACCTACCTCTTACATATGAAGGACTACTTGAACTTGTTCTTGTGGAACAGATAAAGTCAACTTTGTCAAATGAAACACGTAGATTTTTGGCGGAACAGGGGGTAGTCAGGCTTGAAGACATACTCAATAAAGCCGAACGCTATAGCAATGCAATGGCCGAACTTCCCAGCACTAAACGTAAACCCACAGATGAGCCATCTCGAAAACAGAATCTAGAGCAGTCATCCTATTCTTCCAATTCCTCTCAACATTTTAACCAACGAGATAATAATACCCAGAAACCTCCCCAGGAAAAATCGAAATTCTACAAAACCCGATACCCCCCCAACAACAATTCTGATCAACCCAACAAGCCTACGTGGCAGCGCGGCCACCAAGGTCAAGGAAAAGGGAAGACCCCTACACCAGGAACGTCTGATCAGGGCAAACAAACCGGTGCTAACCGCATTGGATGTTTGCATACAGCCTCGAAAGGTAGAGTCAATGTCAGTGATTCTCAACCTGAGGGGAACCGACCCTCAACTCGAGGAACTGTAATTTTGAACGGTACCTCTACTACTTGTCTTTTTGACACTGGATTAAGTTTTGATTGTATTGTCGCTAGGCACCTAGTCAAACCCGGTCAGGAGACAGAGGAAACCGTCAAACTTAGTGGAGTTTTCAGGAGTGATGCACCAAGGACGCTTCCTATCGCACTGGTAGAAATACACTCTGACTTTGTCAGAGGAGTTATTAAAGCGGCCATAATGGATGATCCGATCTACCCAGTTATCCTGGGATGTAGATATGTGTTCATTGGGAGACCTAAGGAGCCGATTGTGGCAGCGGTAACCACAAGAGGGCAAGCCAAGAAGGAGAGGGAGCCTGCGCCAAACTTGTTGCCGAATGAACTGAAGGAGGCGCAACAAAAGGACCCTACTCTGGCGCCCTGCTTAAAAAAACTGCCCATGGCTAAGGACCCCAGACACAACGGAGACATCATTTCTAAGGATGGTGTATTGTATCGTAGAACGGGCAACCCGGACACGGGGAATAACCAGCTCCTAGTACCGACGCAGTACAGAAACCGGATCTTAGAAATGGGGCACTCTCTTCCCTTTAGCGGACATATGGGTCAAAACGCCACTATTCAGCGAATAAAAAACCACTATTGGTGGCCAGGAATGAACTCTGACATTGTCAGGTATGTGAAATCCTGCGCCCAGTGCCAACGGGTAGCACCCAAGCACTTGACACCCCCAGTACCTATGGGGCAAATGCCAATAGTGGGTACTCCATTTGAACGGGTTGCTGTCGACATTATTGGTCCCCTGGAAAAGACCAAAAGAAGGAACAGGTTCATCCTGACCTTAGTCGACACTTGCACTATGTGGGCCGAAGCTGTACCGCTACCATGCACTAATTCCAAGCATGTCGCAGAAGCCCTTGTGCAAATTTTTACACGGTTGGGATTCCCTCAACAAGTTTTGACGGACAATGGATCCCAATTCCGTAGCCTGTTAATGGAGGAGATCTTTAAGATCTTGAGGGCCAAACACATCCACACAAGTCCCTACCATCCGGCCGGAAATGGGCTCGTGGAACGTTTTAATGGTACCCTCACCACCATGTTACGTAAGCTGGGTCAGGAGAAACCGGAAGACTGGGACCTATATATATCGGCTGCCTTATTCGCCTACCGAGAGGTACCCCAAGCGTCTACGGGATTCGCGCCAGCTACACTTTTATTTGGCAGACCTATTAAGGGGCCACTAGAAGCCTTACTTCGGTCCCTGACAGACCAGAAGGCTGACGAGACAGTCGTCTCTGCAAGCAAGTATGTATCTGAGCTTAAGGAAAGGCTAAAGCTAGGATGGGATCTAGCTACTACCAACCTTAAGAAAGCCCGCGCTAAAATTACTAAAAGATAGAACAAAGCTGCAAAAGAGAGAGAACTACAACCAGGGGAGAAAGTCCTATTGCTATTTCCAACCGGAAGCAATAAACTTCGCATCGGATGGCAAGGACCGTTTACCGTCCTTAAAAAATCTCACGTACCAACTACAAGATCTCCATCAAAGGAAAGGAGAAGGTCTTCCACGTAAATCTACTTAAGAAATATTTAGAAAGACCGGTGCCATCCTCCGAGCATCTCCTGGCCGTCGCCATAGCAACGGAAGACGAGGAAGATGATGATGGTTGCATGGAGTATCCATTGCAACCCACAGAATCCTTTAAAGATGTCAAGTTCGGCGACAATCTCTCACCAGAACAACAAACAGAAACCAGGGCTCTACTAAAACAGTACAGTGCAGTCTTAACGGATGTACCTGGTCGAACAAATCTCATCGAATTTGATATGAAATTAACAAACGAGACCCCTGTTCGAACCAGAGTTTACCCCATACCGTACGCTAAAGCTGATGCACTTCGCGGAGAAATAGACAAGCTGCGTCAAGCAGGAATTATCAGTGAGTCTACATCTCCTTACAGTTCCAGTGTAGTGCTGTTGCAGAAGCCCAGTAAGGAAGTTCGGCTGTGTATAGATTACCGGCTGCTAAACGCTGTAACGGAATTCCAGCCCGAACCTCTCCAAACTGTTTCTGAGTTGTTCACCAAGCTCAGCAAAGCAAAGATCTTCTCCAAGATTGACCTCAGTAAAGGTTATTATCAAATACCAGTCAAGGAGGAAATTAAACCTTTGTTAGCTTTCAGCACTAGCGAAGGACATTACACATTTAATGTGATGCCGTTCGGTTTGCATAACGCACCAGGAGTGTTCACCAGGATGATGAAGAAGCCTCTAGAACCTTTGCAAAGTCCCCATATCCATAATTTCATGGATGACATCTTAATTGCATCGGAAACCTATGAAGAACATATTGCTACGGTTGCTATGCTCCTCAGGAGACTACAGGAAACGGGTCTCACAGCCAGACCTAGCAAATGTCTCATCGGGTTTGAACAGTTAGACTTCCTGGGGCACACTATTTCTCACGGATGCAGTTGGCCTATTAAGAAGAACGTGGAGAAAATAGCTGCAGCCAAAAGACCCCGAACGAAGAAAGACGTACGTTCCTTCATATCATTATGTGCATACTATCAGAAGTACATCCAGAACTTCAACGGACTGACGGCACCTCTGACTGACCTCACAAAGAAAGGTTGTCCTGATAAGGTCATATGGGATCAAAAGTGCGAACACACGTATAGCACTTTGAAAGGACAGTTGTCTGCATACCCCATCTTGAGGTTGCCTGACCTCAAGAAACCTTTTGTACTGAGAGTCGACGCGTCAGGTCAGGGCATCGGGTCAACACTGCTTCAAGCCGATGACAGTGACCTGAACATGCTATTTCCAGTTGCCTATGGCAGTCGGAAATTAAATAAAGCGGAACAGAACTACAGCGTAGTTGAAAGGGAATGTCTTGCTCTGATTGACGGTATCAGACGCCATCATGAGTTTCTCTATGGTACATCTTTCACGGTGCAAACAGACCACGCTCCGTTAGCATTTCTGGGTGCCAATAAAGAATTTAACGCAAGGATCATGCGTTGGGCGCTTCTTTTAAGCGTTTATTCTTTCAAAGTGGAATATATTCCGGGAAGACAGAATGTCGGGGCTGATTTCCTGAGTAGAAACTGGTCTACAGAGGAAGAAGAGCAAACTGAAGATACCACTCATCCTAAAATCACCAATCAGGTCACCTCCATTGTCAAAAAAAAAAATGAAACATGAAAAATAGTTTCATGTCTAAAAGTGGGGACGATTGTGACGTACGTCTAGTTTGACAAGTGAATTTTCCCTGATATGATGGATGATTTAAAGGGACTTTTAGCTTTTCATAACATTAGAACCCCTGAACATTTGTTGTAACTTTTCGTTTCGCCAGAGCGAACCGACCGGAACTCATTTAGATAGTGCGACCACGATCAAAGAGACAGACTGAGGGATTTCAGGGGAGACTATCGGCGCTATCAAAGACAGTAGTGGTCCCTGAAACGATTTCGCATCTCGGTGTTAAGCACGGAACCGATCGCAGCCAGAGCGAACGGGGAAAGCTGACGCAAGCAGCGAGCGAAGATACGAAGAGGCCAGGGGCGGCTTCTCTCTTTGGATTTGGCGGTCAGATCCCCCAAAGTCATGAGATCAAAAAAAGCTGTCAAAGTTATCATGTCCCACTCATCTTGCATTCCAGTTGTAGATATACAGATCACTTAGAAATACACTTCATCATTCGCTGGCCAGAACTTGATAGAAGCACTAGCGATATTTGAAATCTTGCTAGATTATCCCATGGATTTTATACATATTTGCAGTGAATTCTATTCTGTGCAAAGCGGTAATATATATATATTGTGTAAAGTGATCAGTGGTCGAGTTCATTCATTATATTTCATTGGATTTTGTGTTAATTTAAACCTATTAAATTAAACCGTCTCAATAGTTCCAGTTGTAAATATAATGATCTATCTATTATATTATTTCAAAAGATAATAGATGCTTAAATTAACTTTTAAAGTCGCGAAGGAATTTATAATTAATAAATTTAGTTAAGTCCTATATTTATAGATGTGTGATTTAACCACTAGAACTCGCGCAGTGTTTATTAAATACATAATTAAATACTCGAGTGTATAATAGGCTTAACGGGAAATTTATCGCGCGCTTAGAAGATTATTTGTTTTAAAGTATGATTATGTTGTTATGGGTTTTCTATCTTTTTCTCTAGATTGATCACCTTTTGCAATCCCAGCAATAACGAAATCTTTCAGAGTTTCCATACTCGGTTCTTAAACTTCCAGACAGTTTGATGAGACATTTTTTTAAAGTAAATCTTGTGGTGGTCCGGTACGGCCTGGCTAGCATAATTACATGAAGGAAAGCCTACCCAAGATCATTTGATTATTATCATCAATCTAACTTACACTCTGTAAGATAAACTGGAAGATGAACAGTGCCAGTAGCGATAGTTTATATACTGCTCTATTGTGAGAGATTACCGATTTACCTGAATGTGACCGAGCCTAGTTTTTCCTCACTGGATTAAAAACTTTCCCGGTCAGTGGCTATCATCACGCAGTGAAGGATTATACCATCACCTCATTTTTCACCCCTATGTTGAACTGCGTCAGTGCCATCCCATAGACTCGTTTCTTTATAATAAAACACAAGAACTCTTAGAACTTCAAGTCCGGCGATAAGCGGGAATATTTGCTCTCAGTGAATCCTCGCATTATCTGGGGCGGGACATAGAAGGACTAGACAGTTGTCATACGTCAAGAGTTAATTATTGTGTTTATCATTCTAAGGGATTGTCTGATGCTGCAAATCCGTAAGTGTGTGGGGTATATGAGTGTGGATCCGCACAGTGTGTATGAATGACAGGAGATTTAATTTTTTTGCAACAAACCATTTGTTAACTTGCCTACCAGGTAATACGTTTCTGTATACCCGGCATTGTTCCCTTTAGTGGGATAATTTGTTAACTCTGTTTCAATTCCCCCCCCCCTTTTTTTTTTCTTTGCTTAGTAAAGGGAAGACACCATTGGGATAACAGTAATTTTTGTCTACCACTATAACTAATATTGTAACACCTCTTTCAGAGTAATTAAATTAACTGTTGGGTTACATTACCTATGCTCCTGATAACTATCTATCTTGAGTCTGGGTTTATCTTTGTCTAATACAAGCGGGAAGGGCTTAGTCGATACCAATCTTCTTCACCCCCTCCCTACCTTGATATTTGCATTTTTTTCTGTACTTATGATAAATTTATGTAACACTTGATATTGTTTTTTTTTTGTGATTTGATCTTTACGGTAAATAAACATCATAAACTTAAATCGGACTGTGTTGGATATACCCAAAGCCCAACTTTTCCCCTATTCGTTTAATATAGTTTGTATCTACGTCGTCTGTGTGTTTGAAAACACCAAATCGGTGTGCGTGCAGATGCGTGTCTGGAAAACTGGCAAATAATTGTTTGACCAGGAGAGTGGAAGAGAAGATTGAGAGAGACGAATTGTCGTAAATAAGTCTGTCTTTACTCTCCTCCAGCACGCTGTGAAGCAACTATTTAATCTCTGCATTTTCTATCACTGAGCTTTCCATCATCATTTTCCACTCTAAACCGGACTACTATTTCTAGACTCTCTTTTCTCTCAAAATAAATTTACGACACTAGTGGGTCATCAACTCCACAGGTGCTAAGTAGAATGTCATCTGATGTTTCTTGCTGTGTGCAATAATGAAGACTCTAAAAGAAGACAAACCATAAAAATAGCAACCCTTAATCTTGTTGAATCCTTTCTTTTTTTAAATGGGAAATCTATTGATGTGTTGACCCAAAAATGAATGTTGAGAGAAACAATACAATTAATGCCTAACTTTCATTACCAAAAAAAAAAAAAAAAAAAAAAATTGTGTCCCCTGTTTCTGAAGCGGACAAACCGACAGACGTTAAAAAAATATAGATTATACTAGCAATAACCCGTCAAACTTGACGGGTTTTTAATTATAGTGTGCTGTTTCCGTTCCCAGAAGAGCAGATAGAAGTACAGTGTTTTTGGTTTTTTTCCATTATACAGTGTAATCCAACTGTTCATGAACACCGTAATTTGAACGCTTTTCTTTGTTGATTGTAACTATTTTCAGGAGAGTAAATATAATGGAAACAATACAATTTTTCAACACGGTTGCATTCCTCAGCTGTGACCAACGTACACACGGCGAGAATTATGTTATTTTAGATTCAATTTAAAAGTTCTTTGATGACAACATTTCGTGTGAAAGTGCGTGGATTGTTTTCAAAGAGTATTCCCTGATAATAAGTGGTTTTAACAAAAACTTTCAAGTTTTCATGATTTGTACAATTCACTTTGGTATGTTATTGGCTCATGCACACCAATTTTTACGAACTTTTTCTTTGTCGAGCGCTGCTAATTTCGTGAAAGAATAAAAAATAAAACCAAAGTATTTGTTTTATATAACACCCACGCCGCGCAAGTTGCACACCGTGCGTAGCGCACTTTTTTTTCTGGCGCGAGTTACTATTTTGAGTGGGACCGACCGACGTAACATACATCGGTAATTATGTTATAGTCCGTTCGGAAATTCGTGCCCACAGAAAGCGTCAATTTTCTCCAAAACTGTTTGTTGTACGGACATGAATTTTTGCATGCAGTCTTAGATTTTCCATGCAGTTAAGATTTTGCGATCATTACATCCACAGCTGTCGCGAAATTTGCAAAACGGCGATTTTCTTTGATCTTCTTGGAACATTTGCCTAAATCTGCCCGTAACATTAATTCTTACAATAAATCACAACATTTGTGCGACAAGACGGTTCAAATGCGTGTCCTAAATGTGTGATTGGTTGTTCACGTGATTTTGATACGAGGAATGATGTTCTGATAATGAACCATGATAACAGTAAATCATCGGGAAGCTATGACAAATCGTAACTGTTTATGTGTTATTATAGATTGGCATATGAAATTAGTTTATCACAAAGGAAGGAATGCAATCGACGTGCCTCATTCCGAATCGGACGACTCCAATAAGTTCACAACAGTTATTGGTTGGATAAACTGCAAGCCATCCTGCTGCCAGTAATCTTCTTCTTCCTGTAGCACGTGTTCTTCACATTTAGCCCAGTACTCTGTGTCTATTCGTGAAAGGGCCTCACGAGTCATGTCTTTAACATCGCACATTTTAAAAGTGGTGTTCTGGGCGGCCACTTGCCCTTTAACTCTAGCCCAAACCAGCTCTATTGGGTTAAGGTGAGAATGGTAAGGTGGGAGTTGAAGAGAAACATGACCCTGCTCTTGGATGATTTTATCAATCAGATACACTTTTGTCTTATTCCTCTGTCTCACAAGCTGCAACAACTCTGGTTTTAAATAGCTGTTGTCAGCGAAGATATTTTCATTCACAAGCCACCTCCTGATTTCGTCTTTCGTGCTTGCCGAAGTGGGAGCTTTATCCTCCTGCGCTAGAACATTATGATAGGACGCATTATCCATCACCAGGCAAGACGGCCTATCTAGAGTCGGGAGGAGTGTATTCACTATCCAATCTCGAAAAAATTTGCCCATTCATTTCACTGTGGTAGTCCCTACCATCTACAGACTTTGATTGAAAAATAAGCTCTGCATCACGGACAAGCCCATTCTGTCTGCTGCCAGCATGTGCTAATATAATGCGTTGACCTTTGCTGCTGGGAATTTTCCTTCTATGGTCTCCGTCAACAGATTGCCATTCTTTCTCGTTCGTATGATGAGCATTAACCCAAGATTCGTCCAAATACACTATATCATAGCCGTCTTGCCTTCTCTCACGAATCTGCCTAAGGTATTTGCTTCGAGCTGCAACCAGATGTGGTTTTTCACATAAAAAATTCCTTCCGCCAGACGGTTTTCTAAAAGTGAAGCCGACATTTCCGACAAGTTGCCAAAGAGTTCTTTTTGAGACGTTAATATCGCATTCTGCTTGCAGCCGACTTTTCAGCATGCGGAGAGTAACAAGTTGATTGGCATTAAACATCTTCAAAATCAAACGTCTAATGACATCCTTGTCAAAATCATCAATTTTTTTCTCCCTTTCTTGCTTAACCGCAGCCTCTGTACACTCACCGTCTTGTTGTGTCCAACGTCGAAAAGATCTTCTATCCACACCCAGGGCCTTTCGTGTTCTCCTACCTGGTTCTTGGATGTCGTGGTATAAACAACCCATCTTAGCCTCTCTGCGAAAATGCCTGTACAATATAACAGTTACCTTCTGCAAAGTGATAAATTTGCATTTCAGATTCATTGCGCTTTTCATAATTATGCAGTTTAGTTTATTAATATATTATACGCTGGTGTCGTTTTGTTTCGTTGCAGCCAAATCATTGCAATTAGCATACGCCGCTGAAATAATTACTCGCGACTGTGTACAATAGGTGCGCACACGTGCGGACATGTAGTCACTACACTAATTCAAACAAAAAAAATATTGAATAGCACATTTCATCGCTTGTGCTGTGCTGTAACAAAAATTAAGTGCGCAATTTTTGAACGGATCTTGTAACTTTCCTGTAGAACTAATAAAAATTAACCCAGACAACGGTAAGAGTTCTTTATATAACTTAAAGAAGAAAATTCGAACATGACATGAGTTTTGTAAGGGCAAAAATATATATTAATAACTGCATTGATATCAGTAGGGCACGTAGCAAATTTCAATAACATCCGTCAAGGGGTTGCAAAGTTACAACGTTCAATGTGTGGGCACAAATTTCCGAACGGATTATAATAATCATGTGACGTATTCTTTCCAGAACGTTGTCTCCATTACAGCTGCTCTGAACGCATCACGATTCTGGGCAAGTCGACCTGCATCAGCCAAAGACAAGTTCAGACTCTCTGTGATGTCCTGGGTCCACCGTCGTCTAGGTCGACCCCTTCCCCTTTTTCCAGGGACCATGCCTTCCATCACTGTTTTTTCCAGACTATTATGTCTTTTTATATGACCGAAAAATTTCAGCTTCCTTGTTGCGATGGTATTTAGGAGCCAATGTTCCTGTACGTTTAGTGAGTGCAGTACTTCTCTGTTGGTCTTTTTTTCTGTCCAGGGTATTCTCAACATCCTTCAGTAGCATTTCATTTCGAATGATGTAATCTTTTTTGCAACTGTTTTATTGAGTGTCCAAGTCTCGCAGCCGTATGTTGCTACTGGGAATATACATGCTCTGATCAGTTGTAACTTTGTTTCTTTGCTTGTGCCTTGCCATAGGTTTTTCATCTGTATTAGTTTATGTGAAGCAATTGCAAGTCTTTAAACGGATTATAGTTGGGATATTGTTGTTGTTGTTGTTGTTGTTGAATTTGACCTGATAAACCCTCAACCACTGCACTTGCTACTGAACGCTCTCCCCCCCCCCCCCCCCCCCCCCCCCCCCCCCCCCCCCCGTTTCCCCCTTTTCCCTTTTCGTCCCCTTGGATCCTCCCAACGCCCACAGAGACGACACAGCCCACTTTTGGAACCACTGATGGAAAAGACATACCCAGTGGCGTAACTACCGCCTGGGTGAAACGTGCACGTCCCGGGGGCCCCAGCATTGAAAAACGCCCCGGAAATTAGTAGTCGAAAGAGACCTGAGCAGATGATGTAACAAATTATTTGATTATATTTCTTTTATTTACTGAAAGTAATGTTAGTATTAAGCTAATAATGTACATTATTTTTTAACAAATACTGATAATGGTTGTGAGCACATTATATAAGGAGGATCCCACTTAATTTGTAGCAAGAGGCCCCTTCCTTTGTACTTGCGCCACTGGACATTACCCCATTACATAACCACCAAGTTCCCTTGACTCAAACCCTCAGAGGAATAGATGAGAAAGGAGGCCTGAAAGTCTGGAAAATAGGTAGAGGAGCTAGCCAACGCAGCTGGAACACCATGGACAGAGCATGTAGAAACTGATGCAGAGCAATCTCTGCCCTCCATATGTTCCACATGGAACAAAAGTGGTGCGTGGTGCTGATGGGGAAAGGAAGAATGGTGCTGATGGTGAAAAGAATAATGGTACTGATAGTGAAAATAATAGTGGTGGTGATGGTGAAATAAATAGTGGTGAAATGAATAATGGTAATGATGGTGAAAGAAATGATGGTGAAAGGAATATTGGTGTTGATGGTGAAAGGAATGGTGGTGCCGATGGTGAAATGAATAGTGGTGCTGCTGGTGAAAGAAATAATTGTGCTGATGGTGAAAGGAATAGTTTTGCTGCTGGTGAAAGTAATAATGGTGATGATGGTGAAAGGAATAGTGGTGTTGCTGGTGAAAGGAATGATGGTGCTGATGTTGAAAGGAATAGTGGTGCTGCTGGTGAAAGGGATAATGGTGAAAAGAATAGTGTTGCTGCTGGTGAAAAGAATGATGGTGATGATGGTGAAAGGAATAGTAGCGTTGCTGGTGAAAGGAATGATGATGTTGCTGGTGAAAGGAAGAAGGGTGATGATGGTGAACGAGATAATGGTGCTCTCCTGGCATTTCTCTTTGAATATTTTTAAGAGACATCCCCTGCACTATTTTATTGTTCCGGTTTTCTTGTAGTTGTATCATCTCTGGCAGAAGACCTCCACTTGTCGGCGCGCCTAGCTTTTGATTGCTTGTCGGGCCCTTATTTAAAATTCCCTGCTCTGGGCACGATCGGTAGCTTAAAATAGCATTGCATAAGACGCACTTGTGTTACGCCAGCACAGGGGGACGTTCCTTGCACGTAATATTGTTTTGATCACACTAGCCGATGCACGGGCGGCCGCCTTACTAAAGGTCTCTTGAAGTTGAGCGACGCAAAGTGGCCAACCCTTTGAAAGCTGGGTAACTTTCTTACGTATCCGACCAGTGGAGAGAAACTCGCATTTGTTCTATGCCTTTGTAGCGAGCCTTTGAGAGCCGTAGTCGTCGATCGCTGGGTTAGCGGTGTAGTGAAATCTGTGAGAACTAACGCTTAATTCCACAGCACGTTCAATTTGCATACCGAAGTAAGGGCCTAAACGATTTGCCGCGGTTTAACATTAATACCATGACGGGCGTTCGAAAGACCCCCTTTTTCTCGACCCGCGTTCTGGACATATATTCACACGCTGGTTTTAGCAGACGATATATATATATACACACACGCAATGTGACGTGGCGCCGTAAAGTTAACGTCCGATAAGGTAGTTTAAAATAAAAGGAAAATTAAGGTTAACGTCCTATTTGTTTTTGAAAATGCCGTACTGAATTAAATAGGAGAGGGGAAGGAGTCCTTAATTTGAATATTTGAGGTCAGTTTTATTTGAAAAGGAACGCTATTCACTAAACAGTCTCTGATTGGCTGTAGTATAAGAGACAAACGGTTGTATAAAACCAATTAGTAGTTGGTATTCGGGGCCACTTGTTAACTAAAATTTATACACTAAAGAAGTTGTTATAGACAAGGCAAGAGTACTGTCTTGGTTGCTAATTCTGCACAAGCAGCGATTTGGATTATGCCATATACCGCAATATTCAACTGTTTAGTGTGTAGATTTCTTTGATTGCGAGTTTCATCTACGAGTGAAAGTGAGCCCAGGTGACCTAACACCTGTCCTTAAGTTCTGCAGTGAGGCCTAAATACTGAGTGTCTACCCAGTGATTTACCTATAGAAGCAGAATCGTGTCTTGGCAGTGGAGACTGGCGTTTTATACATACTTCAAACAGCCTGGTTCCAGAGACCTCAGATAAGAATTGTCTGGGAAATTGATATCACAAACACTCCACTCTCTCAGTTTTCCCATAAGATAGGGTATCAGACAGTGAGGAACAAAAACGTTCAATAAACTTGTACCCTTTTCTAGGAGCAAGAAATACTTGACATTTTTCCAGCTTGAAACATATAAATAATTGTGGGATAAAACAGACTCAATGACAGTTGTAAAATAATTGGTTGTAAATAATTTCATTATCATGTTGAGTTGATTATTCCTGTGTCAGAAGAATAACTAGATACAGGAAAATAAATTATAAAAAAATAAGTTACATTCCAAACTTTACTCAGTGACTTGTTTAATCATTGTTTATTAGTAATAGGTGTAATTGTTGTCTTGTTCATACATTTCATCACATTGCATATACCCTAGACACTTGCTAGACAACATACGCACACCAATACACTTCAGTAGGGGAAGATGTATAATCGGGTGAGGTCGTGGTGGAAGCAGACAGGTACCCTGTAAACTTATTTATATTTAATAAACCTCAGGGACTTGCATAGCTGACCTCACACCAGATACCATTAATATAATATTGAAACCAATACTAACAACTAATTCACCACATTAATTGGGACGCTCTTCCGGGATTAAAAGGTTCTTAGTACCCTACATTAAGTGAGTCACTAGTCCCAGTATTTGTAAAATATAATAGTAAAAATAATCTGAGAGTGGTTTGAGATATCATTGCCCTTTGTCTTGTGTTTAGAGTTGATTAATTAGTTAAGGTAGTGGATAGTATTTCATATTGTTAACTATAAAATGGCGGATATGGCTAAATACAGATCTGCTGCTGTGCAGACTGCAAAGGAAATGAATTTAGATGGGCAAGCTCTGATTCAGTATGTGACATCAGAGTGCGATAAGTATATGGAAAGGGAAGATAAGAGATTAGCTGAGGAGAAGAGAATTATGTTAGAGGATGCTAGGGAGCTTAAGAAATTAGAGGCTGATAGGGAGGCTGAGATCAAGAGGCTGCAGTTAGAAGAAAGGAGACTTGAGGCTGAGAGAGAAGATAAAAGACTCCAAAGGGAACATGAACTGCGTCTAAGGGAGTTGGAGTTACAAGGCCATGCTCCTGATAATGGAAGTAGCTCATTCACCTCCGACTCTGCTGCAGGCCAGGTTGCCTCAACCTCAGCCATGGGGTTCCAGTTGGACCCATTTGTAGAAAAAGATGATGATATTGAGTCATTTTTATCTAGATTTGAAAGGTTAGCTACTATGTATGGACTAGAGAAAGAGAGATGGAGTATGAAGGTATCTCAGGGGCTTAGGGGAACCTCTTATGAGGTCTTCGCCAAACTGAGCAAGGATGATCAAGATGACTACGACATTCTTAAGCAAGCTCTTCTAGTTAGATATGAGAAAAACAGTGAATTTTACAGAAAGAAATTTAGGGATGCCAAACTGTTGACTGGAGAGACTTACCACCAGTTCTCTGCACGCCTGGAGACATACCTGGAGAAATGGACTGCTCTGGGGAAAACCCAAGATTTAAAGGAAATAATTATGACTGAGCAGTTAAGAGAGTCCATGGCTCCAGACCTGAGAAAATTTCTCACGGAACAGGGTGCTGAGAGGCTGGGGGAGATCTTAAATGTGGCTGAGAGATATCAGGCAGCCCAGTCTGAGATAGCAAGTTTAAAGAAGAAGCCTATAGACCACGATAAAGCTCCACCAAACCAAAACCAACCTACCTATGAACACAGAGATAAGTTTAATAAGGATAAAGCCTATTATGATAAAGCCAAGTTTGACCAACGAGATAGAAACTCGCATTTCAGAGAAAGGAGACCCTACAAACCAGAAGGGAAATATTGTAAAGTTTGTAGGATGAATAATCATAATACTATTGACTGTGGTAGGAAAGTTCCTCCATATCACGCGGCATGCATGATAACAGTGGACAAGGGGAGGAAGAAACTGACAGAGAATCATATTAATCTTCAACATCCCCCCATCTGTGAAGAAGTGACATGTAATGGTGCCAAGGTTAGGTGCCTTTACGATTCAGGTCTAGAATATGACTCAGTTGTGAGTGCAACCCTAGTGCACCCTGAACAGTACACCACGGAGACAGTGGAGCTACAAGGGGCCGTAAAGGGAATAGACACCATGACACTTCCAGTAGCCAAGATCAATGTAGAGACAAGGTACGTGGAAGGAGTGATCAGAGCAGCCGTGTGTGACGACCTTAATTACCCGCTGGTGTTAGGAAGTAAATATGTTTTTTCTAGGAAGCCCGGTAAAACCTGTGGTAATGGCCACGCTTCAGGTTAGGTCGACCCCTAGTAGAACGGAGGAGGAACCACCACTAGTTTATTCTCATAAGCAGATGAGAAAGGCCCAGGCAAAGGATAAAACATTAAAACCTTGCTTTGACAAATTGCCAACAAGCCATGCACACCCTAAGAAAGGACAATTTTATTTGAAGGAGGGACTGCTCTTCAGGAAAGCTAGAGCAGGATCCAAAGAACAGGGACAGTTGGTATTGCCAACTCCCTACAGGGAAAAAGTGATGGCACAAGCTCATGTTGTACCCGACGGTGGACACCAGAGGAATGGAACCACACGTCAAAGGATATGTGAAAAATATTACTGGCCCCAAGTAGCTGCTGATATTGCACAATTTGTGGGGGCCTGTGAAAAATGTAGCAAGGTACAGTCCCCAAGTTGGGAAAATTTTAATCAGATGCCAGCCAAGCATTCTGAAACATATGGGCCTAAAAATAACAAGGAAAATAATAAGGTTGACATAGAGGATAGGTATCCACCTTCCCACCAACAGTTTTCACCGAAAATATTTAGACTAGCAACTCTGAGAAGGACATCCAGAGAAAATAGAAACTCAGACCAGTCAACCCAGGCTCAGTTTGAAGCCGCAGTTAGGGAACTGGCTGAAATTAATATTGAAGATAATCCGCCAGATTTGAACCCGAAACAAAATGTTAGAAGAAAAGTGGGGAGTGGACGAGAGAGCAATTCGGAAAATGCTCACAGCGCTTCACAATATGGCTATTAATTTAGCATGAAAAGGGCACTGGTGACATTGGTAGTCACCCGACCCTACACCGTCTAAGGGGAAGTATTGGTCGGACCCTGGATGGAGATCACCCACACATATTATAGCAAAGATAAGGGAGAATTGATTTCTGATGCAGAAACTCATTTCCCCACATATTATCTTATTTCACCAAATTGTCGGTAGGCGGAGAATATAGTTGGTGAATATGGCCTCCATTTGAGTGGCACATTATAGAATATTATAGAATATTATTAGAAGGGTGTTTCCACATTCAATCAAGCCTGAGATCAGACCAATTGTTGGTTGTGAACATTTCGGAGGAGCAGAGTGCCTCCATTGTTGCCTTTTTGAATTGAGGATAGTCCGAGTGTTTATTAAGGCTGATCAGGAAATTATTGGATCCCCTACACAACTCAGATATCACCATATAGATCAACTCCTCATAACGTACAATTTGAGGAACATCTAATATTCTCGAGACATGTCGTTGAGCAGACTCAGAGAAGAGAAATGGTGAATACTGATTGCTAAGCAGCATTAAGACAAGCAGTAACACTTGCAGCTGTTCAGTAACATAACTGAAATAGATTCTTGGATTGCAGAGGTCTGAGGCAGCTTTCTTGAGTTGTGCTTACTTTGAATGACCCCACTGCAGAAATCCATGAAAACACAAGGGCAGGAAAAGCCTAGGGAATAGTACTTTGTTTACGCTAATTGTCTCACAGATAATAACTTGCAGTGAATGCATGTTTTAGGAAAGGAGGTGTGTAGTGAAATCTGTGAGAACTAACGCTTAATTCCACAGCACGTTCAATTTGCATACCGAAGTAAGGGCCTAAACGATTTGCCGCGGTTTAACATTAATACCATGACGGGCGTTCGAAAGACCCCCTTTTTCTCGACCCGCGTTCTGGACATATATTCACACGCTGGTTTTAGCAGACGATATATATATATACACACACGCAATGTGACGTGGCGCCGTAAGGTTAACGTCCGATAAGGTAGTTTAAAATAAAAGGAAAATTAAGGTTAACGTCCTATTTGTTTTTGAAAATGCCGTACTGAATTAAATAGGAGAGGGGAAGGAGTCCTTAATTTGAATATTTGAGGTCAGTTTTATTTGAAAAGGAACGCTATTCACTAAACAGTCTCTGATTGGCTGTAGTATAAGAGACAAACGGTTGTATAAAACCAATTAGTAGTTGGTATTCGGGGCCACTTGTTAACTAAAATTTATACACTAAAGAAGTTGTTATAGACAAGGCAAGAGTACTGTCTTGGTTGCTAATTCTGCACAAGCAGCGATTTGGATTATGCCATATACCGCAATATTCAACTGTTTAGTGTGTAGATTTCTTTGATTGCGAGTATCATCTACGAGTGAAAGTGAGCCCAGGTGACCTAACACCTGTCCTTAAGTTCTGCAGTGAGGCCTAAATACTGAGTGTCTACCCAGTGATTTACCTATAGAAGCAGAATCGTGTCTTGGCAGTGGAGACTGGCGTTTTATACATACTTCAAACAGCCTGGTTCCAGAGACCTCAGATAAGAATTGTCTGGGAAATTGATATCACAAACACTCCACTCTCTCAGTTTTCCCATAAGATAGGGTATCAGACAGTGAGGAACAAAAACGTTCAATAAACTTGTACCCTTTTCTAGGAGCAAGAAATACTTGACATTTTTCCAGCTTGAAACATATAAATAATTGTGGGATAAAACAGACTCAATGACAGTTGTAAAATAATTGGTTGTAAATAATTTCATTATCATGTTGAGTTGATTATTCCTGTGTCAGAAGAATAACTAGATACAGGAAAATAAATTATAAAAAAATAAGTTACATTCCAAACTTTACTCAGTGACTTGTTTAATCATTGTTTATTAGTAATAGGTGTAATTGTTGTCTTCTTCATACATTTCATCACATTGCATATACCCTAGACACTTGCTAGACAACATACACACACCAATACACTTCAGTAGGGGAAGATGTATAATCGGGTGAGGTCGTGGTGGAAGCAGACAGGTACCCTGTAAACTTATTTATATTTAATAAACCTCAGGGACTTGCATAGCTGACCTCACACCAGATACCATTAATATAATATTGAAACCAATACTAACAACTAATTCACCACAAGCGGTATATGTTTGTTGTTCGTCCATCACAGGTGATGAAGACCAGATGTAGATTCTAGAATAATGTTTACGTTACTCGGGGTTACTCTAAAAGCGGAGTGGCCCAAACACCTGCAAAAAGCACGTGGTCGCAGATGTGAGATCAGCGTCCGTTCCAGGACTATATAGTCTTTGCACTTCGTTAATAAACTGGGCCCGAGGATAAACCGAATGAGACACAGGCAATTATGGGAAAAAAATATTCTACCATTTGTGATGCGTGCCGTCTAAAATATATATAATGTCCGGAGAAGTATCCGTGGCCAAAGTACAAACTAGGGGTATACGACAGACACGTATCACGATAAAGTCAGTGAGCTGGAAACACTTCTTGAACAGATAACGATTGTCAGGAACCAATTTATTATGGTTACACCACTGCAGTGTGGATTTATGATAATAAATAAGCTCGTTCTTCTAGAAGTATGACCACACAACAATGGCTGACATAAGTAATCAACAACTTCTACAGGTACTTCCCTTTAATACTCTGCACAATACAATAAGGCCTCACACGGCCAACAAACGCATCAAATACAATAATAAAATGCCAATGTAACTTGCCTTAACAACTTAATCTATCAGTATCATACACAACAGTACGACTTACACTGAAAAAACACTGCAATGAATATCGCCCACCTTCAGCGGCAAAACTGTGACAAAGACATACTTAAATCATTGGAAACTTATAAATCTATGGCCTGTAGAAAAACTCACTAGACACTACACAGCTCTAGAATTACACGTTATAATCCACCAGCACCGAAATATGGCAAGCACTCAGAACAAATAGTCCATAACATGAACTTCACAGCTGGCAAAGGGAAATATGAGCGTCCTACCAGGACGATGGCTAGATTCTCACTGACAAAACTTGCGCCTATTTCCGACTTCCGGTAGTCACATGACTCATCGGTTCGGCAAGCCCCGGCGTCGTCCTGATGCCTTTTCGTACAAAAGATGCACTGCGAAATAGCGCCGTGACATCCACCACCCCCTTAAGAGAGACAACGTAGTTTTCTTCCATCGGAGGAAGCTTCGCCCGACCCCCGTAGGAGTTTGGGCGACCATATGCCACTAACAGCATCTCCTCATCTGAACCGAGAGTTATTTCCTACCATTGTCGTTACTGCCTTCTCTAACATTCATGTCCCTCGGCATCGGACTGTGAGTATCAATGGGCGCCTGCCGCGAACCCCGTCTAAGATGTACTTTCTTCTCAGGTGGTGATATTTCGACCACCTGATCGTCCGCCCCGGGACTTCGGTGTTGCTGAGACCCTGTTTCAGCTCCTCCTTTGGCGTTATGCACTCCCCGTACATTGCCGACGATCAAATCGGCGACTGGGTTCTCGAGGACAAACGCGTTCACTCTCCCTGACAGGAATGGGGTGTCCACATTGAAACACGCCTGGGGGTAAGACTCAACTTTGCCCCCAAACGTGATACACTTTACAGTTTTCCCTGTGAGGCAGGACTCGTCGATACATGACCGACACACCCCGACTGTGGTGCACTCAGAGTCCCTCAACACCGAGACTGGTTTCTTCTCCACCACACCCTTGTGGAGTGCCACCTCGGCTGCCTTTTCGTACAAAAGATGCACTGCGAATTAAGCGCCGTGACAACGATGTACAGTCTTATTTCACTTGTAACACAGCTCCATCACATAATTATGAGCCCAATGGCAAATGAAGTAATAGGCAGTCTTTCAGAAGTCACCAGGCAGTCCGTTCACTATCAAACACTGTCCTGGCATTCATTCAATATTTAATCTCATCGTACACTTGACATCTCCATTAATATTTATATACTTCCTGACTAGAATAAACTAAGGACACCTCAACATAGTATCTTGATGCCCTAGTGTTTGTACAATGCAGGAAAAACACAGTAGACTGCAGGAGCTCATAAAAATACGTCCGCTCACATTAAAACACAAGCCGCATCTCTTCTAGCAGACGTTCAACCCCTTCTGCTTCAAAAATTCGCGTCTGCTTCTACACCATATCGGTATGACGTCACTTCCTTTATTAGTGAGTAATTCCGTATAACATTATCAGAAAAGGAGCCCTGTCGAGCTTACTATAACACCTACATAATCGTTATGAATTTTAATCATAACATCACTCCCCCCTCCCCCTCCCCTCCTCCCCCCGCAAAAATAATGAAAACACGATTTTCATTATTTCCGTGGTGTGAATATAACATCACTAGAGTGAAATATGGTAACTGTAAGTAAGAACTAGAATAGCACCCAGGTTTTTACCATAGGGTAGGCAATTTAACACTAAAAGTGTGGACAATGATTTTTGGAACCATCGCCAATGTCTACTCACGGACAAAATCCTTTTAACAGCAACTTGAGGTAGCCATGACTAAGTGTTCCCAACACATTAATAAATGATGGTAGCAATACATGCACTCACATACCTCACACCGTTCAATAACACCTATCTGTTAAGTCCAGTTTCAGTTGTCAAATAGTTAACTTATTGATCAAAAGCAATAATGCAATGTATTATAGAACATACACATTTTGAACAGCGTAAATAGATGAAATCAGGCATACAATCATATTAGTAATGTGAATGAATGCAACATCTGACGCGAAAATATTAAAGTAATGTGTACATCTTGAGTACTTGTAATAAAAAGTATACTGTGGTGTCAATTAAATTTTTTTATTATTTTTAACATGACGATGTTGTGTGTCCAATCAGGTAAGAATACGCTCATGTATGGTATAAATTGCGAACTTGTTGTGAGAACAATTAAAATGTTCAATTATATAATTAGTGTGAGTGTAGTAATGTCTTATTTCAAAGACAGAATCTCATCAAGCTAATTAAAACTAATCAACAGCTAATTAAAGCACCGTATTTAAAGCAACAATGTTATACTGTCATCCGTAGAGGTGGGATAATAAACAACTAAAGTCTTGCGAAAATATTCATAATTGCGCACAAAGTCTATGTCCATGATTATTCTCCATGTTATAATGTAGGTTCCTTTCTGAATTCAAGTTAATCACCACTGTTCTATGTCCACCTTGATACAGATTAATTATCGCACGTTAGGATTTATTAAATTATGTCCCTTTGTCCATGAGAGGCATTCATCAGTTAAGTCCCTTAACTTTCGTACATGTAATGTTATGAGTTAAATTCATAACAAGTCTGTCGATATCATTAGAGGGTTCGACAAGGCTCCGTGTTTGTTTACTATACGTAGTCCTTGGTAACACAGGAAGTGACGTCATTGCCTCGAGGTGCAGTTCGGCAGACGTCGTGGTAAGCAAGGCAGACGGGGGGAAGATCCTCTGCTGGGCTCTTCTTGTGGGTGGCTGATGGAGAGTGGACGTATGTATCTGAGCTCCTGAGATTTATATGATTCTGTGATATATCCCTACGTTGTCCATCACTAGTACATCAAGATCGTGTGTGAGGTGTACTAGATATCTTCATTTGAAAGGGAGTTTGCATTTCGTTGAACTGATTAAATAAAAATATGTAAAACTGTCGTGGATAGTGTTCTAGCTACTGAAGATACAGAGCTATACTGATGACTTAATATGTTATGCCAAAAGATATAATGGCTTTCAAGATTATGCATGTGGAGCAGCGTTTATTGTAATAAACAGTGTGTAGATTGTCCACTCTGCCTTTGTGGTGACATTGATATTTCAAGTTGTATTGCTGCATGCGTGATCAAGCAGTTCTACCCTAATATTATCTTGGCCAGAGTAATCAGGCGTTTACTCGAAAGATACTGATCAAATTATATAAAGACACGCAACATTCAGAAACTGGAATAAATCCATCTTCGCATTCAAACGACTCAAACGTCAAATTATTCGTAATCCATCAATTAATGCGTGTTTTATGCACATAAACCGTGTATGGAAACAGTCAATAAGATTCAAGACATCCATGTGATGAGCTGAGCAAAACGAGCTACAACTTGCAATTGACGATCTCAGGATTCATCATCATGTGCTGAGTGATCATGGTCAACAAATTTAAGCATTGTCAATAGAGTTACTGAGCGATTATTTAACTTTTAGATGAAACAATATGATAGATTTCAATCTTGGTGTTCATCACAGGGTATGTTCATATATCCTCTTTAAGTAGCAGTAATGTGTCATTAGATTTACGCAAGAATAAGCATCGGCAGCAAAATATGTGCATATATGGTACACTGTCTATCGGTTAACTTGCGGAGAAGTAAGTTGGTAAGTTTGCTGCAATTTCACATCAAAAAATGCATTTGCAGTGTTGTTAGCTGACAGTGGGTCTTTCACACACCGTGATAAAACATCCGCCACTACGTTCTGACTGCCTTTGGTGGCACTAATGTCATATTCGTACGGCTGAAGAGCGAGTGCTGCTCTGGCTGCTTTCTCATTACGAAATTTCGCAGTTTTAAGATAGGATAAAGCCCTCTGGTCTGTCTCCAGTACGAATTTCGCGCCAATAAGATAGCGCTGCAATTTTGCTAAACAATACACCACCGCGAGTAATTCCCGCTCGACAATGGGGTATTTTTTCTGTTGGTGTCAATTTACGACTGACATACAGAATTGGATGGAGACAATCTTCGAATTCCTGCAAAAGTGTACCGCCGATCCCCCGAACCAGAGGCGTCGACCCTAAGGAGAAAAGAAAGTCTAGTATCAGGTGATATAGAAAATTTTAATAAATTTAATGACTCATTACACGAATGAGTCCAAACAATCTTATTTGGAGAGTTCTTCATTAATAACGAAGACAGAACTGAAGTAATTTCTGAAATATTAGGTAAGAACTTTCTGTAGAATCCGACAATACCTGAAAGACTGCTAACCTGTTTTTTTGTCTTAGGAATTTCTAGATTCATGATCCTGGAGATAGTGGAATCCTCAGGCTAAAGAAAACCGCCTCCCACTTTGTGACCTAGAAAAGAAATTTCAGTGAATCCTATTTGAGTTTTAGAAGGTCTCGCAGTAAGATGATGGAGACGAAGAGTATTTAATAAAGACTGAACTCCAAGAACATGTTCTTCCCAAGATTCACGGAAAAGGCAAATGTAGGTGATGATGTCATCACGACTAGAGAAAATTTTCTCATCATACGAACAAAAGTCGCAGGAGCGTTGACTAGACCAAAAGACATAAAATTTAATTGGAACAATCCCAAAGGTGTAGCGAAAGCAGTAGAAGGTTTGGCTCTATCCGACAGAGGTACTTGCCAATATCCTTTAGATAAATCAAATTTACTGAAAAAGTTTGCTGTAGATAGTCTATCCAACAAATAATCTAGCAAAGGTAGAGGTACATCATAGAAAATAGTATTTAAGTTTGCGACAGTCAAAGTGTAGTCTCATTTTGTAAGCATTCTTCATAACAATGACCAGTAAAATGTACAACATTATTAGCCTCATCATAAGTAAAGATGGGAAACAAGACCTCGTGTAAATGATTAGTGTGAATAATACATTCACGTCCCTGTATATGAACAAGTATGAAGTTATTTTGTTCTGCAAATGGTGTAACACGACTTGTAGCACCTGAAGAAAGAAACAATATTGTTAATGCCGCCACACTAACCAATGTAGTGTACATACCACATGAACTCATGGTATGTCAGCACCTGAAAGAAAAAATCCAAAGTAATATTAATATCCTTGAAGTTCCTAAATGAAAAAGAACCATATAGTAAAAAGACAATGGAAAGAAGGAAAACAGGCAGCCAAGTATACAGTTTTGACTGAAGAGTATATGACCACAGTGAACTTGACACCTGATCATCATCGTCACCATTATCAATGCTAGGTATCACGTCATCACTGATGGATGTGGTGGGTCCAATATCAGCAGTACCCAGTGATTCATTCGAGTCAAAATAGTCATGAGATGATTCCTCATTAGTTTGGGGATCATCAAGGGACTCCTCAATGATGAGAGGAAGAAATTTATTATTATCATCATCACCATCCCTCAAACCTGTGTTCCTCTGATTCCGATCATGTGACCGTGCATGCATCTGCTTAAGAGCCTGTGCTCTGGTAGTATCAACCCTGGCAGTATATACATGTTGTTGTTCCCAATGCGCAATGTCCTTCCTGGAACATTCTCTCAGTCCTGGTATGTTACCCAAAATTATTCCAGCCACTGGTTTTTCTAACAGACAAACTAGAGTCTTTCCTTTAAAATAAGGGGTATCTAATAATACTTCAGCAGTTGGATAATATTCAACTGTGCCCCCGAATGTGATGCACTGGACTTCTTTGCCTGTGTAATCAGATTGGTCCACTAATGATCTTCGAACCCCTACAGTGGCGGATCCAATGTCCCTGAGCACTGAAACAAGTTGGTTGTTTAAAAAACCTTTATCGAACACCACTGATCCTGTCCCATTATAAGAGGACATGACTGGCAAAGGGTGGCCGCACAGGAGCCTAGGAACCCCCTCTGGCTGAAACAAAGAATTACATTCAGAACAATTAGTACTATTGGATAAGTCTACACTACATGCATTTGCATGAGAACTAACATCGTTATTTTGGACATTGTGAACTGTATTATTGTCACTCTGATGCACATCTGCATTAGAACTTTCAGTATTTCTAGAACGTTGAAAGTTATTGTTCTGTTGAAAACTCCTGTTATTGTAATTATTTTCGTTGTTTCCACAAAAGGCAGTCCGCTGGGAGGACAACATTAGACAATCTTTGAAGGACCGAGGACTAGAATGGAACCAGGCCAGGAAGAAGACAGCTGATAGAATGGTCTGGCGCTCTCTCTTCCAAACCTCTACACCTCACGGTAGAAGGGGAACGACTAAGTAAGTAAGTAAGTTTCCACAAAAGGACCTGTGTCCTCCGTTTGACTGGAAATTGTATCCATCTCTGTTCCAATCCCCGCTAGGTCTGGAAGAGTATTGTTGAGATATATATCCATTATCATATGATTGGAAATTCCTTTGAGGTTGCTGTGACCTATTGTTAAAATTATATCTCCCTCTGAAAGATCCAGTATTATTATCTTGATTCAATCGAAAATTTATATCCTCACTATTTGATCTTTGTCTGTGTGGATTGTACATTATAGTTCTAGCTGATGCCACTTGCAATGGCTCCTTTGTGTTAGTCCTGCAAAGATTTCTTCCAGGATGTACAATTTGTTACTGTCGTCCAAGACTTTCCAAAGCAGACAATGATTCAGGCTTTCTCTCCTGCAAAAATGACAAAAAGTCACCACTGACTAAAGACAGCACTTTGTCTCTTAAAATTAAGTCAGCCAGCCAATCAAAAGTTTTATCAAGTTTTTGTTAAATCAACCCATCTAGAAAAACAAAGCTTAATGGATGAAATAAATTCAGCAAAATCTTTGGCTGAATCAGGCAACAATGATTTCAATTTCAATCTGTATCCATTTTCCTCCAGTTGATATCTTTTTAGCAACAACGCCTTCACAGCATCATAATCATTTCTAGTATGATCATCCATGGTGCAGACTGCAGTAAGAGCCTCACCAACCAATAAACTCATTAACCTGCTGGACCATGAAGTTCTATCTATCTTGAACTCCTGACAACATGTCTCATATCTATTTAAAAAGCACGAAATATCGTCTATATTGGGATTAAATTTGGGCAAATTTAATTTAAAAGTAGAAGCATGGTCTTTCTTTCCAGCCTCTTCACCTGCTGGATTAACCTGTTTATGTTCAAATCTTAATTTTTCCAACTCAATTTCTGCCATGCTTTGAGAATAGGCCAATTTTTTTCTCCTCAAGTTCTTGTTCTCTTCTTTTATTATCTTGCTCCAGAGCTAATTCTTTTTATTTCATCTCTAGCAAAGATTCTCCCATCTCTTGCTATGTCCTCTAATCTCTTCACTTCCTTTGCATGCTCAGCGAGAGCTAAGGTTTTTAAAGCTTCACCCTCCATACCAAAGTCATTCCCAACCTTAGTAAAATATTCCAAGGTAGCCATATTTCACTATTATTGTGACTCAAACTTGTCTAATAATAATTTAATTAATATATATATTTACTTTGTGATCAATATCACCAACAAATATTTCACCAATCAATATCAATCAACTGACTGAACTATAGATGGTACATTAGGAGCAAAAAATAGCAATACAAACAAGATTACAGGAGAACAGTAGAAAGAGCCATCACAAGAAAATACAAATGAATGAACCAAGGCAGAAATTTATGAACTGTAGACAAATGAAAAAAAGATTGGCTCTACCTCACTAATGACACTACAAGCACAATTTCACAACATATAATACAGCTAATAACTGAAGAATAGCAAGTTCAGAGGAACAAATTCACAAACAATAATTGAGCAACCAAATAAAATACAATGAACTTGACAACAAATACAAATGTACAAAATTACAGAATCTTCACAACTAGACAAATAATAATAATAATAAATTCTTTAAGCGCCAAACACGGCGCATAAGGCAGAAACCAGTGCTCTCCAGGTTGTTCGTTGTGACGCCACTCCTCTTAGCTCTTGCACATTATTTAGGCCCAACGTTCTTCCTTCTCTTATTATTGTTCTTCTGAGTGTTTCTTTTGGTCTTCCTTTTTTCCGCTTACCCTCAGGAACCCAAGTGAGCGCCTGTAGTGGTATTCTGTTGTTTTGCATTCGTAGGACATGACCGATATATGACCATCGTCTTTTCCTTATATAGTCGGAGACATATTTCTGCCTAGAGTCTTCTCTTATTTGTCGATTAGTCTTGAATTCTTTCCAACTGATGTTCATGAGTTTTCTAAGACATTTGTTATCGAATGTATTCAGCTTGTTCTCCAATGATTTTGTTATTTTCCAACTCTCACAGCCGTATGTTAACACTGAGATAACATTTGAATTAAACAGACGAAGCTTGGTATGTATATTCAATGATCGTAATTTCCAAATGTTAGATAATCTATTGAAGGCGCTAGCTGCCAAAGCAATTCTAGTATGGATTTCTCTTGTTGTGTCACCATCCTGAGTCATTTTACTGCCTAAATAATTGAAACTTTCAACTTTCTGTAGTTTTTCCCCGTTCAAGATGATATCAAAGGTCTCGTTAGAAAAGTTCATAGCTTTCAAATAATGAATCTGGTTAATTCACTGAAGGCAGTAACAGACAGCTATGTTCGCCGGCCCCTTAAGTTGAAAAAATCAGATGCAAAAACTAAAGAACGCCTACGAATTCACGACCGTCAATGAGGTATAGTGAATTCATAGGTCCCACCAACCAACCCACTTAGCAAACAAACATGTAAATACAGATATACAAAAACATGTAATAGAAAGAACCCTGTCAAATTAGATTTTTAAAAACTCAAGCTGCATGAATCAGTAAATTTACTTATCTGTTTTTGAAAAACATTCCTCCTGAGTCCAACGTCTAAGCCTCAGGGAAAAATGATTCACCAAAGCAGCGATCAGGGTTAGGGTAAGCACACTTCACGATTCCTCACAACCAAGCAGGAACGCCATTTTGTACGTTGACCTCTTGAAAAATTTCTTCCATGAATACACACCATCATCGGGCAGAAAACATCAAAGTAACTCCGTATTCGTGGAGAACAATCTTGATTACTTGAAATGAAGCCTGGAAACTTGCAAATTTACGTGGCAAATACAGTTAATTCACATGATGTCTAGCAGAAGCGACTGCAGACGGCAACTCTTGTAGAAATGGGGGCTAGGCATTCTACCGTATATGTTCCAAATAAAAAATGTCCTCAGAC
Source organism: Oreohelix idahoensis (assembly GCA_024509875.1). NCBI lineage: Eukaryota > Metazoa > Mollusca > Gastropoda > Stylommatophora > Oreohelicidae > Oreohelix > Oreohelix idahoensis. The sequence continues at coordinate 346,612 of JAMPIV010009348.1, read as the reverse complement.
TTCAATATTCTGCTTGAATATTTCATATACAGTTCAAAGTGGGCACTTCAGATCCCGGCTTAAGGACTCCCATCCATCTGATGCGTGCCGTCTATAATATATATATAATGTCCGGAGAAGTATCCGTGGCCAAAGTACAAACTAGGGGTATATAACAGATACGAATCACGATAAAGTCAGTGAGCTGGAAACACTTCTTGAACAGATAACGATGTACAGTTTTATTTCACTTGTGACACAGCTCCATCACATAATTATGAGCCCAATGGCAAATGAAGTAATAGGCAGTCTTCCAGAAGTCATCAGGCAGTCCGTTCACTATCAAACGCTGTCCTGGCATTCATACAATATTTAATCTCATCGTACAATTGACATCTTCGTTAATATATATATATATATATATATACCTATATATATATATATATATATATATATATATATATATATATATATATATGTCCCTAGTTTATTCTAGTCAGGAAGTATATATATATATATATATATATATATATATATATATATATATATATATATATATATATATATATATATATATATATATATATATATATATATATATATATATATATATATATATATATATATCAATGGGCTGATCACCCGTTGGCTTGTCACACCGATTACGGAAACAACGGCAGATGGATCTATTTGTTGTTGCCCTAAAGACGCCGCTAGGCGTGATTGGGAAACTACAACAGAGAAAATCAATTTGCTGTTGCCCTTAAGACGCCACAAGGCGTGATGGCCTCTGACTGCTTGGTCGGTCTTTGGCTAAGGACGGAAGAAGAAGAAGAGATATATATATATATATATATATATATATATATATATATATATATATATATATATATATATATATATATATATATATATATATATATATATATATATATATATATATATATATATATATATATATATATATATATATATATATATATATATATATATATATATATATATATATATATATATATATATATACTTCCTGACTAGAATAAACTAGGGACACCTCAACATAGTATCTTGAGGTCCTAGTGATGGTACAATGCAGGAAAAACACAGTAGACTGCAGGAGCTCATAAAAATACGTCCGCTCACATTAAAACCCAAGCCGCATCGCTTCTAGCAGACGATCACCCCCATCTGCATCAAAAATTTGCGTCTGCTTCTACACCATTTCGGTATGACGTCACTTCCTTTATTAGTGAGTAATTCCGCATAAAATTATCAGAAAAGGAGCCCTGTCGAGCCTACTATAATATCTACATAATCGTTATGAATTTTAATCATAACACAGTGTCACCTACAATGGGTTAATTGTAAGCTTAAGCTGACACTACTTTTGGGGAATTAGAGCGTGTAAATTATTTACATAAATCTTACTAGTGAGGAGTGTTCGATATAACGACTGAATTTGTGGGAGGCAGTTATTTTATTTGTGGGAGAAACTTCTCATGGCAGGGTAGTGGACTATGGTATGTCTATTGTGTAGTTTAGATATAACTTACAAGGCACCTTAGAGAATTAGCCACCGGCCAGTGAAAGAATTCTTCCTATGTAAGGTCACAATGTATCATAGCAGCATAAATATTGCCTATGTAGGTATTCAATTTTGGAGATTATCATTTTATTCCTTTTTCCATCGACCCCACGGGGCGCATACAAATTGGTTGTGTAATGTATTTAATGCTAATATTTTATGTAAATTCAAGTAACGATATAGTATGAATGGTCATCCTCACAATGGGAACTACATGGTTAGAACACCCATATGTTCAGTTGGGAGAGGACACCCAGTCGATTTTACAAAGCAAATGCTCAGATGTACAAAATATATTAGCCTATGCGGGATGCATGTTGACATTTGATATTGTGGAATCAACAGGAGGACAAATCATGTGGAAAGAGACAGCACAGAGATTTGCCTAGCAATAATAGAACAAATACCGTAGTTTTACGTTAAAGTTATGATTTTATTTTGCTTGAAGTAATGGGTGTATGTTTGGTCTTAGTTCCAGGTAACACCACTGCTAAAACAGCTGACTACAAACACAAGCTGAGGGAATGCACAAATTCTCCCTCCTGTCTAACGTTTTTCAGCAAGACGAGTGTCAAATTACCCGTCAACTATACCCACTTCGCATAACTCCACTAATAGGTGGAAAATTACGTCAATGTCGATTTCATTGCAGTGTAGAACCAGCGACAGCAGCCTGACGTCACATATTGTGCAGAAGTGGTTTCCTACTTGCCTATTTAGTAAAAGTCAGAGCATTTTGGCATCCAGCATATCAATCAATACAGCTGTCGTGTGGTGAGTATTGGGGCAACTACGACAGTCGTTTTCGCCAGGAATAGCCTATGAGATATTAGGTAGAAGGTCTCCAGAAATTGGCTCGTTAAGAAAAAATAGAGACCTATCCGAGAAAAGGACAAGAAGAAGAGAATACGAATGCATTCCACGGGACAGTGTTTTCTGATGGATTATGAAACGAGTTCTGTTTCCCCACGACCTTAGCTTCTGCTCTTAGATCCCGTAACAGAAAAAGCCCCCAACCTCATCTGAATGTAGAAATTTACCTATATGTAAATATTTAACACAGACAGCACGAGTAATACATTAACAAATTAGATAATGATAAAACGATTAGTGGGTTTATTAATTAAATGTCTACACAGATAGGGTTAGTGGTGATTAGAACGTGATGATGGCACAAGACGATTCACACAAAACACACAGATGAGATATTAGTATTGTAGTTAATTAAATAGACGAATGAACTTGTGTAAAGCGACATGATGATGATGTGATATGATACGTGTTACCAAAATGGTGAGTAATCTACGCAGTCCATGTGTCTCTAAATGCTTCTCCCTGGTAGGATGATCCACATTTATGCATAGAATGTCCCAAGTTGTTCAAAGTTATTTCGAGTGGGTTATCTCTACGTCGAAAACGTTCTGATGAAAACTTCTGTTGTACTGAAACGTTGATAATTATACCGTCCTTCACTGTTTGACAATATCTCTGTAGCGTTGACCAACAGTTAACAGTTGTCGTGTGAAAATGTCTGTTGTCTAATCTCCGAAGGTTACTGGCCAGACTGGATACCTTCACGAACTGTTCTTAATATGTATATTCATTACCTTGAGTATGTAATTGTGATTCATAAAGTATACTTTGGAGTCTGCTTCATAGAGTGCGCTTAAGGGTGTGTTGCACTTGATATAAATATGAGATTCAACTTTTGAGCTCTTTAACTTGACTTCAGATGGTAAGCTTCCGATGAAGCTGAAGTTCTTCTTCGTACACTCTCAGACGTCCACTTGAATGTTCTCAAAGAAAGCAGTAGTCAGTTTGAGACTATTTGAATCCCCGTAAAGCTTGTCCACGTAAAGCTGAACTTGATATGAGTAATCAACTGTGAGCTTTAGCTTGACTCCTGTAGTAGGCTTTCGAGTGATTTCAACTTGATTTAAATATGTATTGAACGTGTGCGCACGAGATATAAGGTGACGAAAAATGCTGCGTCCGCCGTCTTAATCGTGGGCGAGAAATATTCCTTTTTATTTGAGGAATGAAGGATGTCCTATGGCGAATTCTGCTAGCCAAATGTCAGTTTTGATAATTTTTTTCTGGTTATATGTCAGACACGTAGCGTGTAGACAGACTTCTGATGGACTGAAGACACACAAAAGTCTTCGTATGTTTTCACACTTAATATCACTGGTTGACTTTCATTTATTCTACTTCTCACCATTGATCTCTATGAGTTCGATTCTAATGATGTTAAATATATTGTGCATGAGAGTGTGTGTGCATGGAAGACTGTGATGAGGATTTAACAAGCTAGATGAAGGTGAAGTATGAGCTAATATTTACTTCCTACCAGCCTATCATCTTAGGGAAAATCTTCTTATTTTGTTTAGGCATGTACTTTAAGAATTAATTGAAAAATTAGCTTTCGCACATTTAGCCATTTTTAGGCTAAGATAAATAACTAAAGAATAAGAACTAATTATTAATAATCTGTATAAGATCTACTAACCTTCTTTTCCCTTCGCAAAATCCTTTAAGAACACAATACACCACAGATATGAATTATTTTATCCACACTGAATAAACACGTGTATTTAGGCAAGGCGTTAGGGATTTTCTCTACACCACAATGTTGAAAAAACTGAACTGCCCTCTGATGAAGTCTGCCGTACGTTATATTCCTAACACCCCCATATGTTCCCAAATCTTGCCTGTGACGTGAAACTCCGCCTCTCCCCAATGGCTAAGAGGCCATCTGGTTGCTCCTCCTGTCAGCGCTTGTCACGGGCTGAAGTGGGTTGGGCTATCCGCCACCAACTTTCGTTTGCGTTGCCTATCAGTCTTTGTCAGACTGCACGGTGGTTGCTTATTGGCCACCTAGACAAACTCACATGTCCGCTAACTGTCACAAAACTCGTTGTCCATTGTCTCTTGCATGCCGTCTAACAAGTCCCTTTGTTTTGCCGGGCTTATTGTATTCCATCTGGAAGCAAAGGTTGTTGTTCCGCGTCGAGGGCCTTTGATAGCATACTCCTGGAGTTCATTGTTTGCGGGGTCTATTGTTTTGTGCGAGACGGGGACCGTGTTTTGTTTAAACAACGGCATGTATTGAAAAGATGTCCACCTGGCGTCTTACAAATTAATAGTATCCCAAACTGGTATACGTGACAATTAGTTACATAGGGACTAGATATCAAAGTATGTTTTCTTATGTCCAAGCTGGGGTGTCATAAGATTTTGTGAAACAAGGTGTGTTTAACAAGGTGGGGAAACTGAATCAAAAGAATTTCTTTACCACCAATGAAAGGACAACTGTGGTTCTTTAGATACCAGATGCGAGTAATCAAGATTACCGTTTAAAGTCCAGTCGTGATTAAACGATTACTAGAAAATGATGAAAGAGACAACGTGGAATGAAAGAGCACAAATGTGGGAGAAAATAAATTAAGACAGATGTAGGAAAAGATAGGGCGATAAGGCTTTGGCGCTTGTTTATCGCAACAGCATCGCCAGCCTAATTGAAATTATTTTACTTTGTGCTTAAACGGACGCCGCAGGCGACCTTTGTCTTTACTGACTGTGTGTGGTGCACCACTCTGAGTGGGGACCTCCCAGTACCAAAAACTGCTGTGCCTGTCACAGATTTTGCTTCTTTCCTCAGACCTACGAGTCCTGAGAGTTCCTCTATAAATGCCTTTGTGCAGATGAGGAAGGACATCCCTCAAAACCTCCGAGTACATGAAACTCTGTCCATTTTGGCTGGAATGACGTCTCGATGGTTCGGAGGTTTTATAGCGAATATGAGTACACATGAGGGCAAGTTCAGGCACAATGGGCTAATCACCTGTTTGCCAAGTCACTTCGATTACATATCCCGCCCATGGGCCTTGTGCACTTGGGTCCCCTCTACACCTCGTTTCACGGGGTAGAAGAGGTTCCGATTATGAGATGAGATGAGCTTAAACGGAGTGTTCAGTCTCAATAACAGGTCTCAAACCAGACCCAGCAGGATTACGCATCGAGTATTAGATACGGGTGAACGTTTGTTTTTTTATTCACCGCGCCAGGATAAGAGCGCCAATAAGGACGGTTGCCCTGAGCTGAGCTCGGCCAGTTATGCCTTCTTGTCAGTACGACACCTGCGTGTATTCACTGTCAGAGGAAAGACAGAGTTAACCGACAGCCTATCTTAGTTTAGGCGAGATCAGTTGTTTGTGAAAATGGCGCAAGGTTAGCGTCTTCAGTGGATTTATAAATTTCCCCTTCAGTTTATGGGCACAGACATAAAGACATTGACTAAGGGTTTTTTTTTTTCCACAAGCAGCTGAAGGATCGTTAACTCTCTGTTTATTTTCCATGTCGCTGTTCTACGAGATGGGTTTGATTTCCTTGATGCATGAATTTATGTAATTGTTGACTGTGATATTTCATCAGTTTTTAATGTGCTGAGATTTCTTTTCTTTTTTTTCTATACAACCTAAAAGAACTTTAATAAATTTTAACCTTTTTGTTAATACGCTGTTCAAGATCTTCACCCATACCTATTACAGGCATACCTCGGAGATATTGCGGGTTCGGTTCCAGACTACCGCAATAAAGCGAATATCGCAATAAAGCGGGTCACACCCATTTTTTTTTTTTTTTACAGTGGATATAAAAGCATAAAATCATGTTTACATTATGTCTATTAAGTGGGCAATAGCGCTATGTCTAAAAAAAAACAATGTAATGTAAAATTAAAAATACTTTATTGCTAAATAAAATGTTAATCTTCATCATCTGAGCCTTCAGCGAATCGTAATCTTTTTGCTGGTGGAGAGCCAAAATCTGTCGGAAGAAGAAGCGACGTTCTAATAAATAAACTTGAATAATTTGAAAAAGACGCAATATCTGCGAAGCGCAATAAAGCGAAGCGCAATAAAGCGAGGTATGCCTGTAAGAAGTAACTGTGTAATTGCTTACTATTTCTCTATCTGTCTGAGAGAAAGAAGAGAGAGCGGTGAGTTGTGGGGCTTGGAAAGAGAGATAGCTTTAATAGATCTTATGCCAGGGTATCTTAAGTGTCTCCCTAACTTAGCACATTATCTGTATTTTCTCTATAATTCTTGCAGTTCACTCAAATTGTCGTACTCAACAAAATACTTCTAATATACCCAACTCACGGCAGGTGCTGATGGTGAAAGAGATAATGGTGCTGATATTGAAAGGCATCATTGTACTGATGATGAAAGAGATAATGGTGGTGATGGTGAGAGGAATAATGATGCTGATAGGAATAATGGTGCTGATGAAGAAACGAATAATGATACTGATAGCGAAAAGAATAGTGGTGCTGATTTTGAAAAGAATAGTAATGCTAGTGGTGAAAAGTTACAATGGTGCTTGTGGTGAAAGAGATAATGGTGCTTGGTGAAAAAAATAATGGTGCTAATTGTGAACGGAATAATGATGCTGATGGTGAAAGGAATAGTGGTGATGATGGTGAAAGAAATAATGACGCTGATTGTGAGAGGAATAATGGTGCTGATGGTGAAAAGAATAATGCGGCTTATGGCAAAAGTGGTAATGGTGCTGATGGTAAAAGGAATAATAGTGCTGATGGATAATGGAGTACTAGTGTTGATGGTGAAAAGAACAATGGTGCCGATAGTGAAAGAGATAATGGTGCTGGTGGTGAAAGGAATAATGGTGCTGATGGATAAAGGAATAATTGTGCTGATGGTGATAGAAATAATGGTGCTGATGGATAAAGGAATAATTGTGCTGATGGTGATAGAAATAATGGTGCTGATGGTGAAAGGAATAAGTCAATGCATCGGAAAAAAGACCGTTATGAACTCAGTCACACTAGTCACAGAAACATATTTCCGTGTTTTACTGTCTGACCTCCAGCCCTACACTTAGCATGCTAGTTTTTCATTCACATAGTTAAAGGTCCTGTTTATCTGATCTTGAAAATGAATTAACAGGAAAACAGCAATTCTTATGTTGAATGAGACATTGTACATCCTGGGTTAGAGGACCTGAAGTGTGTTGAAGAACATAGCTTCAGTGGGAACGTGACTCGACGTTCAGAGGGGAAGAGTTTTATCGTGTGTGAGTGCACGTGTAACCAGGCCGTGTGGTTGTTTGGTGTTATTTTTGAATGAGCAATGGAATGGGGAGCATGTGTGTGTGTGTGATTATGGCACTTGACGATTGGCTCATTTGTTAGTCAAATCTGTTACCTCAGAGCTGATTCACTCAAGGTCGCGTACGTGATTTTGTGTACGTATCCAATGATTGTGTTCCAGGACGTTATGTTACATCTGTATAGTCGTTCTCTAATAGTGGTCGCCTCCGTGGTTGGAAGTCATCAAGTAAATGTAAAGTACGTCTTATCAGGGGCGTACTTGAAGTATTTGGTACCCGTGGCAGATCCTATCTTTGCGCCTCCCCCCCCCCCCCCCCCTTTTCTCACAAAGAAATACACTTGCAAGTATATTTTTAATAGGAAATAATATCACAATGATGTCCGATGGCAACTCCCCCCACCCCTGTGTGTCACCTGGGGCGGACCCCCTTAGTTTGCCCCTGGTAGGAAGGATGACGATCTTTACACAATACTGTAATGTATTTCTCTCCATTCATCACTCATCGTTTTCTACTTTCTCTCGAGTTATATATCACTTAGTCACGCTTTGCTCCCGATCAGCTATTCTAGAAATAATTGTCCCTCTTCGGCGGTCATAAACCCAGGGGCGTACTTATTGTAGTTGGCGCCATGGGGCGGATCCTTCCTGTGACACCCACATAAGACACATAGAAAAATTCATTATACTTGCAAGAAGATTTTTTAAACACTACAGTGCTGACATCATAGTGTCCAATGTCACTTCCTTCCACCGGTTCCCACCCGGGGCGACTCTTCCCCCCCCCCCCCCCTAAGCACGCCACTGCGTCTTACGTGTGTTATCGGGACCTGAAATGAAAGCAAAGAATGGCAACACTGTACCCTATCATGCATGACGTAGAAGGCGACGAATGAAGGCTAGGCACGGTGCCGGCTACCCTGTTCAGTAGAAAATGAAAGCTAAGAAAGAAACTTCACACCATTAATTCACATTGATGAGGCGCTTTGAAATTACCCGCAAGATCATTAGCTTTACGCGGGAAACGTTTGAAGATATGACACGCAGACGTCTTCATGAAGGACACCTTACAAGACCGAACCCTTTGAGAAAAGAACTAGAGCTCCTCTTGTCACTTCTCTACTTATACAGATTGGTTTATTAAAACAGGTACGTTAGCCAACAGAAACGGAATTCAGTGCATGGTGATAAAACAGCTTGATGTTCTAGGCTTTCTGGATGACCTGTCTCTTCTTTCCGATAACCGTAAACAGATGCAAGACGCAATATGTTTAACCCATGATGAGAGGCCACAGCAACTGGACATGTGAACACGCAGAGACCAAGACAAAATGTGAACCTACGATGAGAGGCCACAGCAACTGGTCATGTGAATACGCAGAGACCAAGACAAAATGTGAACCCGTGATGAGAGACCACAGCAACTGGACATGTGAATACGCAGAGACCAAGACAAAATGTGAACCCATGATGAGAGACCACAGCAACTGGACATGTGAATACGCAGAGACCAAGACAAAATGTGAACCCATGATGAGAGACCACAGCAACTGGACATGTGAATACGCAGAGACCAAGACAAAATGTGAACCCATGATGAGAGACCACAGCAACTAGACATGTGAATACGCAGAAACCAAGACAAAATGTGAACCCATGATGAGTGTACACTTCTCTCTGTAATAATTAAATCAATTATTAATTTGGAAATACGAGTATTCAATTATTGTTTAACACAAGTAAATAATTAAGTGAAGTTGATGAATTGAAAAATGTGGAGTTTTTCTGAACAAAAAATGGTTAAGGTGGTTTGATATGGTGGTGAGAATTATTTTTGCTTTGGCCTGGTTAAAATAATATAACTGGCCAGATCTTGAAACTGGTTCGCTGACTGCTCCGTCAATTTTTTTTTAAATCTGTGGTGAGGACACGTCCCAGGCGTAGTTTCAGGCGTAACCGCTCCGAGCGTCAAGGCAAGGATCTTCACAAACCTTCAAAGGTAGGCATCTAACGTAGACCACAATCTCTTATTCCACAGACTCGTATCAAGCTGGTACCACACATTGGTGCCTCCAACTTGTATCACGAATCTGTACTACAAACTTTGAGAAGAAACAAATGTCTCTGCAAAGTATACGTTCCCTGACACTAGTCAGGCGCCTTCCCGCTGTCATTTACACCGACCCTTTTCCTTTTTTCTTAGTAATTTTGCCCTCCCTGGGCATCAATGATAAACCCAATGGATTGGATGAAAAATCATCGTTACTCCCAGTTAATTTGATTTTTAACATGTGTCTGGACAGCGGAAAACGACATTTGCCAGATTTAGACATATTTAACTATACATATACACTTATTAAAATGTTAATATAAGAAACATGTACACCATGATGTCATCATCATCCACTCCCTGCTCCACGTGGAGCCTGAGGCTACCTCTGCTTTTGGTTCATTGTGAGAAAACCTTATGAAACAGTCGCCAGCGCTTGCTGTAGTGGTTCATGAATATACCATTTTCATATGCTGGGGTTGCGAGCCTCGTATGAACCTGTACAACCACCAGCGAGTTTAACTTTTCAAATGCAAAATTAAAATTGAGACAATGTACAACTCACTCCTTATCGGGTTATAATTTACAGACGTCTGGTACAGGAAGACTTCCGAATGATGTCGGGCCACTGGATATGAGGCCGTCTTACAGGTAGTCATGGCATTAATGTTAATTCTAATCCCACTATTATCCTGTATATAGGTTCCAATGACCTAGTGGTTTCCAGTATTACAGAGTCGAGTTTTCTTTCTGGTTAATTTCAGAAGATTCCCCAATACTTGGTACGGTCCCCTTTATTGGAATCCTGTTATTCTTTGGTCCTGGCTTGTCTTGACTCAATGGAACACAGTGCCGTGGTCTGAAAATGTCCTGCATTATAAGGGACTTTTCGCGCCCACGCTGTCAGCTTCCTACGCGGGTGCAAAGTCGCCAATCAAGCGTCTTCTAGTTTAATATATTGTATCTAGTTTGACTTTAGTATATATATCTTCTCTTCCCACCCCACTTCTCATGAAATCCTGTGACACAGATAATTTCACAATCCACCCATATAAGTTATTAACGCTACCGAGAGGTTTTGTGAATCATGTTCGTAACTCATAATAACACTTCAGTTTAATTTGTTATCAATGCTCACAAAATATTAATCCACCCCTGTAGTGTTGTATAACATTCCTGCCACACCCAAGGTACATTCGCAGTTTATTTCCGCATTGTCAGTACGAGCAGTATAGGCGCCCAGCTTGGTAAGCGAGAGAGATCCACGTCTGTGTTTTTTTAAACACAGTTACAGCCATGTTATATGTCTAGTTTAAGATGGGGTGCACACAGATTGTGAGAGAAAATACGGGTACTAAGAAGAAATGAAGGGAAGAGCACAGGATATAAATGAAACACTGACAAAATGAAGAGCCCGGCATCTCTACTGGACTTGGACATACATAATACTTAGTAGTAATATAGACAAAGTTAAAGCAACTGGCAGTATTAACAACATAACACAAAAGGCGGGAAGAGCTTTCATTGCAATGGGAAATAATATGAGTCTCAAGTCAAATATCTAGGAAGTTTCTACTTCATAGCTCTTAAACAACAACAACAACAAGACGATAAAAAAGTTACAGACTTTCATAAATGGATGCGTACGCAGACTAGAAGGATTGAAATGGAATTACAAGGTTTCCAGTGTGGACCCGATGACAAGAACCAGACAAGGTCACCAGTGTGGAATTGATGACAAGAACCAGACAAGGTCACCAATGTGGAATTGATGACAAGAACCAGACAAGGTCACCAGTGTGAAACTGATGACAAGAATCAGACAAAGTCACCATTGTGGAATTGATGACAAGAACCAGACAAAGTCACCAGTGTGGAATTGATGACAAAACCAGACAAGGTCATCACTGTGGAATTGTTGACAAGAACCAGACAAAGTCATCAATGTAAAACTGATGACAAGAACCAGGCAAAGTAACCAGTGTGGAAATTTTGACAAGAAACAGACAAAGTCACCAGTGTAGAATTGATGACAAGAACAAGACAAGATCACCAGTGTGAAACTGATGCCAAGAACCAGACACGGTCACCAGGGTCAAACTGATGACAAGAACCAGACAAGGTCACCAATGTGGAACTGATGACAAGAACCAGACACGGTCACCAGTGTAAAACTGATGACAAGAACCAGACAAAGTAACCAATGTGGACCTGATGACATGAACCAGACAAGGTCACCAGTGTGGAATTGATGAAAAGAACCAGGTAAGGTCACCGGTGTGAAACTGATGAGAAGAACCAGACAAAGTCACCAGTGTAGAACTGATGACAAGAACCAGACAGGGTCATCAGTATGGAACTGATGACAAGAACCAGAAGAGATCACAAGTGTGGAACTTATAACAAGAATCAGAAAGGGACACAAATGGGGAATTGATGACAGGAACCAGACAAAGTCACTAGTGTGAAACTGATAACAAGAACAAGACAAAGTCACAAGTGAAGAATTGATGACAAGAACAAGACAAAGTCACCAGTGAAGAATTGATGACAAGAACCAGACAAAGTGACCAGTGTGAAACTGAAGACAAGAACCAGACAGGGTCATCAGTATTGAACTGATGACAAGAACCAGAAAAGGTGACAAGTGTGGAACTTATGACAAGAATCAGAAAGGGACACCAATGGGGAATTGATGACAGGAACAAGACAAAGTCAACAGTGTAAAACTGATGACAAGAACAAGACAAAGTCACCAGTGTAGAATTGATGACAAGAACCAGACAAGGTGACCAGTGTGAAACTGATGACAAGAACATGACAAAGTCACCAGAGTGAAATTGATGACAAGAACCAGACTAGGTCACCAGTGTGGAATTGATGACCAGAACCAGACAAAGTCACCAGTGTGGAATTGATGACAAGAACCAGACAAGGTCACTAGTGTGGAATTGATGCCAAGAACGAGACAAAGTCACCATTGTGGAATTGATGACAAGAACCAGACAAAGTCACCAATGTGGAATTGATGACAAAACCCAGACGTCACCAGTGTGGAATTGATGACAAAAACCAGACAATGTCAGCACTGTGGAATTGATGACAAGATTAAGACAAAGTCGCCAGTGTGAAACTGATGACAAGAACCAGACAAGGTCACCAGTGTGAAACTGATCACAAGAATCAGACAAGGTCACCAGTGTGGAATTAATGACAAGAACCGGACAAGGTCACCAGTGTGAAACTGATGACAAGTAGCACACAAAGTCATCAATGTGGAACTGACGATAAGAACCAGAAGAAAAGGTCACCAGTGTGGAACTGATGACAAGAACCAGAAAAGGTCACAAGTGTGGAACTTATGACAAGAATCAGAAAGGGACACCAATGGGGAATTGATGACAGGAACCAGACAAAGTCACCAGTGTGAAACTGTTGACAAGAACAAGACAAAGTCACAAGTGTGGAATTGATGACAAGAACAAGACAAAGTCACCAGTGTAGAATTGATGACAAGAACCAGACAAGGTGACCAGTGTGAAACTGATGACAAGAACCAGACAAAGTCACCAGTGTGGAATTGATGACAAGAACCAGACTAGATCACCAGTGTGGAATTGATGACCAGAACCAGACAAAGTCACCAGTGTGGAATTGATTACAAGAACCGGACAAGGTCACCAGTGTGAAACTAATGACAAGAACCAGACAAGGTCACCAGTGTGAAACTGATGACAAGAACCAGACAAGGTCACCAATGTTAAACTGATGACAAGAACCAGATAAAGTCACCAGTGTGAAACTGACGACAAGAACCAGACAAGGACACCAGTGTGAAACTGATGACAAGTAGCACACAAAATCACCAATGTGGAACTGGCGACAAAAACCAGAAGAAAAGGTCACCAGTGTGGAACTGATGACAAGAACCAGAAAAGGTCACCCGTGTGGAACTGATGACAAGAAGCAGAAAAGGTCACCAGTGTGGAACTGATGACAAGAACCAGATAAGGTCACCATTATGGAACTGATGACAAGAACCAGACAAGGTCACCAGTGTGAAATGATGACAAGAACCAGGTAAGGTCACTAGTGTGGAACTGATGACAAGAACCAGGTAAGGTCACCAGTGTGGAACTGATGACAAGAACCAGATAAGGTCACCAGTGTGGAACTGATGACAAGAACCAGATAAGGTCACCAGTGTGGAACCGATGACAAGAACCAGATAAGGTCATCAGTGTGGAACTGATGACAAGAACCAGATAAGGTCACCAGTGTGGAACTGATGACAAGAACCAGATAAAGTCACCAGTGTGGAACTGATGACAAGAACCAGATAAGGTCACCAACCAGTGTGGAACTGATGACAAGAACCAGATAAGGTCACAAGTGTGGAACTGATGACAAGAACCAGATAAGGTCACCATTATGGAACTAATGATAAGAATTAGACAAAAACTGGTGAAACAAGAGATGAGAAAAAGACGTTGGCATAGGATGGGAGAATTATGGAAAGCTGTTGATAACATTACAATGCAGGATGAGAGAATTATGGGAAGCTGTTGATAATATTACAATGCAGTCTTTGTTCTGGAATCCCCAGGGTGTGAGAAATAGAACAAGACAATTCCAAACCAACAAAACAAAACGCTCCCAGGGATAAGGTTATTTACGACAGACTTAAAAGAGAAAAGGAAGGCATGGAAAGATGTTAACTAGATGGTACAGGACAGGGAGGCTTGGTGTGAGCTTCTTGATGGACTATGCTCCATAGAGAGTCGAATAAGAGTGATGACGTCATACTTATTATTTTAATGACACGCGAAAGAACGAGCAAAGAAACAAACACAAACCTTCACAAGGGTGAAGAAATAGGTGATATAGTTTTTTTTAAACGATGTCTGTCCTGGTGTGCCAGTTTGAACATCTGCACTTGAATGAGTGTCATAAATTGTGAGGCCCGAAATGTATTTTATATTTTAACCTGGATTGTCTTTTTTTTATACTTCTGTCCAAGAATATTATAATCTGATGATTAATTGTTTGCAGCAATCCAAAAATAAAATAAAGTTATCATGTATAAATTATTAATCCAGAAATATACTGACGGAGGGATGACAGACATCTTAAAGAAACACGCACGCCAGTACAGCACGACATGCCCCAACACCGCGCTGGATTGTAAACTATTAATTAATCCTATCTGCTACACTTCAATGCTAGAGCAGTGGAAAAACCAGGACAAATAAATAACATACACACGCATAAAGGAAAAAGAAACTAAGGTAATTTAAAAATTAAAAAAAAAGACATAAGGTACTATATGTGACAACATAAGTATTCTTTCTTAACGTTTTAGGTTACAACCAGAACGTGCACGTTAGAGGCGGGCTCTAAACACGAGCTAGACATGTATTAAGAAGCAGACATGATACTTAAGAAATTAAGTGAGAGATTAACCGTGGGAACTTGCCGGATTTTGCTAAGGTGTGAGAAACTAAAACTATCGTCTCGAACTTGCACTAATTGTTGGATGTCGCTGACCACTTGAAAATTGCGGATAGAGTTTTGTAATGTTACGTAGAAATCTTTATGATTATATTGTAATTGAATTATGTCATGTAGAAATATTTTTAGAACGTCCTGCTGTCTCGATGAGTAGAAAATGTTGAACCCTATTCTAGAAAATCGAAAGACGCAAAATGCAACAACAGTAATGTAGGGTTTTGGAGCTGAGTATGCCAAAAATG
The DNA here is from genome assembly GCA_024509875.1 of Oreohelix idahoensis. Taxonomy (NCBI): domain Eukaryota; kingdom Metazoa; phylum Mollusca; class Gastropoda; order Stylommatophora; family Oreohelicidae; genus Oreohelix; species Oreohelix idahoensis. The sequence goes on along the minus strand of JAMPIV010009348.1, from coordinate 331,114 downwards.
AGCATTGTCTAAAACTCTATAATTACTCCCATTCATGACATGGAACACTCAAGCCAGTGTTTCAAAAAATTATTGTTCTCAGGTTTCAAACATGAAGAAATCGCATCACGCCATCTAACTTGTTAAAGCCGGCACCGTTTGTATATTCAATTGTTGATAATGTGAGATTCTTTTTAGTCCTCTATGAAATACCTGGTTCACAGTCCCATGTTGGTTACAATTTGGGTCGCTTAACTAAACCAGAAACATATGTCTAGAACAGGACTATTTAACTTTTTGTTGTTGTTGCATTAACCCCTTTGGTTGTCCGGTGAAGTAAACGGATCCATTTTATTGTCGGATGAAGACTATGGACCCCTTCTTGGGCGTTCAGTAGTAATTGAGTCGTTGAGGATTTGACAAGCTGAGTTAAACAATATCATTCAATCTAACACTTACATTTAAAACGTTTTAATTATACATGGCCCTGACTTGAGCGCTTAAAAGGAGAACGTAGCCTGAACAAACCCTAACGCACCGCTGTTCCCTAACTTCTCTCGTCCCAGTTTCTCACGTACGTTACAGCAGAGGTTACCAAAGTGAGGTACACGTAGAAGTAGGTACGAGAAGTTTATCAAGTTGATGAGGGGAATATTTGGTAATTAACTGTATAATCCCTTTTCAAATACTGCATAGTATTGTTAGTGAGCAAAAAAAGGTTGTGGATTTGAGATAACATCAATGACGCGGGGGCGAGATAGGAAAGATAGATTACGCAGTCGTTGAATTACTAGGGCCATTTAGCAAGTCACAGCTTAGTCTATAATACTGAGCTCACGTAACCATCGCTGATCATAAATTCTAACGTCTGCTGCGAAAGTGAGTGTGAAGGATAACGAAACCCTTATTGTCCACTTGGTCAACCCCGAAGAAAGAGAAACTAACAAGAAGAAGACTGTTGTCAGCCCACTAAGATTTAATCAACATCTTTTGGAAGGTGACAACCAGTACTAAATAGTGTTTACCAGTTTAATATTGGCGAGTATCCACTGGCAAGGTATGCCCGAATATACTTTTCTGGGGCAGCTGACGAAATTAGATGTTTATAGATTACCAACTTTGCTTTGTTGCAGATTTAGTTGTCTCCAGTGGCGTATTCTCTATGTGTGCTGTGCGTGCTGCGCACACCTATGCCCGAAGGAAAATAAAAATTTAATTTATTATTCTATAAAATATTTCTCTTCTATAGTTCTGCTTTCGGACCGCACGCATCAGGATAACGGATTTTCCCGCATAGAATCTACGAGTATATCAAGTTTCAGTTTCCCAGACGCGTTTTATAGTGCAGTTTTTATTGGTTGGTTACAATCGCCCGAAGTTTCTCGGGTAATTCCGTCACAATGCGTGCGGCACATTTCGGATTCACGTCTGAAGATTGGATTGTGTTTATCGGGGTCATGGCCAGATACGTCAATACAATACGAACATGCGTGCGGTGGTCTTGCAGCTCTCGGGTTGTAAAAATCGGCTGTGTCCGTCCAGTGTTTTTTGTGATTAATTTTTGTTAGTTGCCGGGAATGCAGATTATTACAGTGACAGTGAGTTTCAAGTTGTAAGTTAATTAGTATGTCGGAGATAATTGACAAATACCCCTAATAACTATCGTTGCGTAATTGAATATAGTTGGTTTTTAAATTAAGAGGGGAAGAAGTTAAATAGTAGGCGTACATATTCATTTTAAGTAGCAGCACGCCTAGCTCGCATTACCAGGATACGCCACTGGTTGTCTCAGTTTTTAAGTAATGATAAAGCTAATGATAAAGCTAATGATAACGTGATATCCGTGATACGTTAATGTCACTAGTATGGAAGTAGATTATGTTTGAGTTTAGACAGAGTGTCACCGTGGGGTTTGCCCGAGCATTATTCATGCTATTGTTAAGGTGAGATAAATAGTTAGGACAACTCACAAGAGAAAATAATGAATGAAAATAATAATGTTGCTAACTGACAACTGTTCAGAATACCGACTCATGTTAATTAATAGTGAGTGATTATCTTGAGTTGTAAATAGAAAGTTCGAGAACAAGAAAAAAAAGGCTCGACCAATAAATTTAAGTAAAAAGATTTGGGTCAGCGAATCAGAAGAGTGGCGAGAAAAACACACCACGCGAAATGACCAGAGGTCATTAGATGACACTGAGTCCTGAGTTGTGCTTCAGGAAGAAGGTGTGATCGCTGTGCGGGCAAGATGAACCTTCTGTGGTTTTACAGATAGGGTTTATGTGAATAATATTTAGATGTCCAGCCATCACTAGCCAGTGTTATTCTATCGGGAGATAGTATTTGTTTCTGTAGTTCACAGTTAAGGTGTATTTCTGAAAGGAGAACAGCGTTTATGCAATGTTTTTTTTTTGTAAGTATTGAACTTAGATTATATTTTGCACAGAATAGAATTTTGTTTACAGGAGAATCTTGCAGAAGCACGATTTGTCACTTCAGTATGAGTACTTTACGACTATGTACCAAGAAAACGGATGGTTATGAGCATATAACGACTATCTTTAAAGTATCAAAAGGCTGTAAACATTTGAAGGAAACTAGAGATATTATAGAGGAGCCATATTGAACAAGGTTTGAAGTATCCAGAATTGCATATGATTTTCAAGAAAAAGGGAATGTCGACTTTTATAGAAACCCTTCAAATATGCTCTCTCACTTGTAAGTATCAGAAGGGTGTACATACAATTATTTACGCATGAGATGAATTTTGTTGCTAGCAGCAGTTATAGAGACCCGTCTGACCAGTTCGCCGAGGAAGATATTTAAGTAACAAATCAAGTATGGAATGCTAATAAAGAGCATTGGTATATGAGGAAAAAGGAGCAGGTTTTGGGAAGACTAAGGAAGTCTACAGGAGAAAAGAATAAGTTAAAGAGTAATACGGAAGTTACGAGACATAGAATTCATGTATGAGTTAACCTGAAGTACCAAAGACCCAGTACAAGCTTCTATGAGAACTCTATCATTTGAATGACCCATTATACTTGTTGTTTTATTAAGTTATTAAAAGTTTTTGAAGGATCAGAGTGAATTTGATTCCATCTTTATGAGTTGCTGATTGTATGCCATGTACATTTAAACTACCACTATACGAAGTCACTATTAACATCAAAGAAGGAACTGAACGAACCTGAAGTATACAAGAAAAGGATTAAAGTATTATCCAGGAATTTACACCTCTGGCGGAGATGGCCAGTCATGATATGAACTAAATAACTTGGAAGATAACTCAGAGAGAAAGAAAGAAGATAAAAAGAGAAGTAGTAAACTTAAATGACGTCACTAGGCCTGCCATCTGCCACCTAGTGTTATAAGTGATATCAACCGTGACCAGCCGCGGTTACAAGAGTATTAATGAGTAGTGTGAAAGTAGATATGGATAGAGTCACTAATTTAGAATAAGGAGGGAGGTATGATTCTGGAGAGAAGAGATATGTAGTTAGGTATCTATGGTCTTCTTCCAGCAACACTCGAGTTGTTGTTGTTGTTGTTATTGATCCAGCGGCGCTTGGGCTCCCGCCCTTCGACCAATGCCATGTTGTGATATCTGCATGTTGTCGCAAGTTGTTTTGTTTCTCTGTACAAAGTGTTCCACTTATCTGGCCTCGGAGGAAGGAGCATTTTCCTAACATCATTGAGTGCTGGGCACTCAGAGAGATGGTGGGCAACAGTTTCGTAGGGGTAGTTACATAGCTGGCACTCTGGAGAGTGTTGTGGTTGGATACTGTTCAAGTGACTGTTGAGTGGTATGTGTTGTGATCTGAGCCGAAAAATGGTGCTCTGATCCCTCCTTGTAAGATGGCCGATGTTGTTATTAGGATCAGGACCGGCTATCTGTCTGTAAACCTCTCTCCCAGTGTTTCCCATGGCCCATCTGTTTAGCCAAGTTTCTTTGTTTGTTGTTTGTATGAGTGATTTGGCTGTTTGGAGAGTTGTTGCTGTGTGTGGTTGTTCTTGTCTTGTTCCTTTCTTTGCAAATCTGTCTGCTCTGTCATTACCTGGTGTATTTGAGTGACCATGGATCCACTGCATAAATATTCTGATGCCGTAGAAAATGATATGTTGATCAGCATCCAGGATTAGTTTGGCTAATTCAGTTCTACAATGTCCACTGCCTTCCTTAGCTTGAAGGGCAGACATTGAGTCAGTAAAGATGACGATGTTTTGAGCCTTTGAGGGAAAGGCATCGAATACAGTCTTCAGATGGTATACGGCTGTTTCCAGTACAATGATTTTAGTTTCATAGTTGGAGCAAAACTCCCCGCATGCATCAAACAGCTCGTCGGAGGTGTCACGAAGTGTATTCGCCGCCTTTTCTCTCCGTCAATCTGTTCTCATACCAAAACATTCCTTCTCTCTAAATTCTCTAGAATCTACCACGCGTAAATACACATCAGGAGATCTCCCATTTGCTGCGGGAAATAAATTCCTTTGTTCTACGTTTGACTGGCAAAACCACTGTGACCTTTTACCACTGTGAACTTTTACACCGCGCCCTGAATAATTGCAGTTCAGCCAATGGATAGGAGAGCCGTATATTGTCTTTTGACCTTTGACCTCAGCAACCAAACGGAAACCTGGAGGAATTAGGCGCGATTCTCGAAGCGCAGGATTCACAAAGCGGCAGCCTAGATTAGCGGACCGACCAGCCTGGATAAAGATGGTCCTGTCTATGAAATCGCAGAGGGGAACGGTCCAATTTTAACACAGAAATGGTATGAGCGCAGCGAGTAAGTGATCTATATTGTTATATGAATAACATGAATTAATCATATGTTTATCTGCAACATATCATGTCAGTATCTTTTGTTTTTCACTGTGACAGAAATTAATATCCTTGATTTTGTACAGGAAACAACATTATGTATACTGAAAGTTTCATGTATGAACTACCCTTGTCCTGTTTTATACTGAATGATTTCTACTAATTCTACTGTATGATTTCAGCCCTGATTATTCTTGTCATATTTTAATCCTGAATTGATTTCTGCAAATATCCTTATTATGTTTTAATGTGTTCCTTATTATGTTTTAATGTGTTATGATAGTATTAATAAGGTATATGAATGCCTATCACATAAACTTAGAACTATGTAAAAATGGACTGTAGCAAATTTTATAAATGAATATGTTGACTGACTTGTAATTCAGTGGTTCTCAAACCTTGGCAGCAATGACACCCCAACATGTTACAGCAAAATAGAAAACTATTACCCAGTGGTTCTCAAACCATTGTTGACAGTGACCCCACATTGATTTTATTGCTCTATGGGCACAAGGTAGACCAGTGGTTCTAAAACTTTTGATGACCACACCCCAAACTTCACAGTTGGTGAAGCTAACAGCCCATATGCTGGAAATCACTGCGGTAAACAAGCTGGAAGCCAGATATAGGTTTAGATCCACCTGTTTGCTTATAACATCAGTTATGCTATAGTACTTTATAGATAATAAATAGTACTTTGTTATTGATGTTAGCTATGAATGTTTGTTAGATTTCTGATGGATGATTAGCGCCCAGCAGATATGGGAAATGACTTCTCTGGCATGATTACTAATGGAGCTTCAATTGTTTGTCAATCCAGTCCTATCCGGTTGTCATACCAGGATGTCATACCAGAAGACTAAAGCATAAGCAGTGTTCGCAAGGGCAGACTTAATCCATCCCAGCTGGTGATGCGCCCTGAGTCAAGACGGAGAAAGCAGCTTGCCATCCTCCGAAACCCTAAAAAGAACTTGCAGGACCTGGAGTGCTGGGACATATTGAACCTTGGCAACAAGACTACATCAGCAATTGAGATGAGTATCTGAACATGCCAGCAGAACCACTACAGAATATTCCTATTGTCCTATGATTAAAAATTAATTCTGACATGGATCAGAACCATTCATAGATTAGGGAACATATAGTGTATATTTTAATATATTGTGAGATTCTATTTTCATTTTTGTAAACTTTACATAACCGAGTCTGTTGTTATTTTCTTTGTAATATTTAATTGGGTTGTATAGTTTTAATAACATAAATCTACACCCTGGGGGCAGAGCCAAAATTAATAAACACTATTGGGTCAGGATATTTTTAATGTGGCTGGGCACCAAATCTCTTATCCATCTATATGTACTATACATAGTCCTTTGTAGGATATCGGATAAAGAATTTATCGCCTAGAGAATATCCTGTTTAGTTTCACCAGAATTCTCTTAGAAAGTTTTTTTTGAGTGGCCTAATTCCCGAGGAGAGACTGTGCATTCAACTTGCAGTCTGGAAGAGTTTCCTCTAAAGATTATTGCTTATTCTTCCATCAAGTCTGTCATACTTACACTTTCTCCCCTCTAAACAAAAAAAACATTTCACGACAGTGGGACGCTCGTGTCCGGGATCTACTTTTTTCATATTTAGACACTTGTCTGAGATATGAAAACTCTTATCTTTCCTAGACCACTACTGCTGTAGAGGTACTTGTCACTAATTGGTGTCCAAGTCTAGGATTAGATTAAAGAGGGGACATATAAATTACCCTAGACTAAATTACACATAAATTTTTACAAGAAAAACAGATTTTAAGTTATGTTATGAAAACTATTCTTGGTGGTACTGCTGGTTATTGGTTACATGTTGTTAACTAATATTTAAGTTATATTTTATGTATGCTGGTTTTAAATAACATAGGTTGTTAAAATACTTTAGTTTAGTTATGGCTATAGAAAGTATTTAGGCCTGTATTTATTTGATAGTGAGTTAGAGATCTCATACTCGCTCAGCAAAACCACTGCTGTTAAAATGGATGAGATAGAAGGACTGAAGAAATGGACAGCGCAATCATATAAGATTGGAACATTATCTGGCTTCTCGGGAAGTTTGCTGGAAAATTATGTCTCGGAACAGGTAGAATGTTTCATGAGCATAATGGGGCAACAGAACGAATGGAGAGCAAAATGCAAGGAAGAGAATGTGGAACATGAGAGACAAAGACAAGAAAAATCCCTCCAGTGTAAGGAAGAAATGGAAACTCAGTTTCAACCTACAAAAATGGAATCCATGGATAAACTTGAATCTAGGAATACTCATCATGCCACTCCTTTGCCAGTTGCATCACCACCCTCCGCGGTAAATATAACGGTATCACATGAAGCCGAGTCTATGTCTCAGAATTCAGGCTCAGACAGAGCAGAGGCTAGGATAGCTAAACAGAGACCTCTAGACTGTCCTGAAAACGAGATTAAGCACAGGTGTGCAAATAATCTGAAGAGACCTTCCTCATCCTCAGCAAAAACTCACAACAGGCATACCAAAAACAGCCGCACAAACAACCTGGTAAATAGGATCGCTCAAGTAAATAGGATTGCTCAACCAAATAGGATCACTCAACGGAAAAGGATTATGCAAACCTATGGGAAGGGAAGGGATGTTCTTGAGCATCACCTGTCGGCCACCCTACATCAGTTAGACTGTAGGCGCCGAGACCCAAAACCCACAGACTTCATACAAAGCTAAGGTCCCTACCATGGATGGGAACTTGACGAAGGCCTGGAGTGGATACAGGGATTCTCAAAATGTGGAGACTGCCACAGTAAATGGAGAACAAATCACCTGTTTGTATTATCAAGGTCTTGGGTGTGATGCCCTTGTCTCAGCCTCTGTTATCGACCTTGATCAAGTCACCGAAGAGGATGTTGAGGTAGCAGCACCCATGATAAACAACAGAAGGATGATTTTGCCTTTAGCTTATGTAGAAGTTAGGTCGAACTTTGTAAACGGCAAAGTAAAGGCCGCAATATTAGATGAACGAATTTACCCGATACCTCAAGGAGGGAAATATATCATCTTAGGAGACTCAGCACGATCCAGAGATGGCGTGACTGAGCAGGCTATGGAGACTCCTATGCCAAACTCATCTTCCAATATTTTCACTAAAAAGTTGGAAGAGTGCAAAGGGATTGACCACCCCAGTGCACTTAATTCTGAACAAGTTTTGATAGTCTCATCCACTATCTGCATGCAGAAAGTGAAGCCGGGCCAGAGTTTCTTGGTACCTGGTGGGATGAAACATGTTTCAGAAATATCTTCCTTTAACACGGGAGAAACGGCTAAAGAGGAACATGAACCTCAAGCACTTAGTCTTCACTCCGTTCCAATAACCTCACCCACTCTCTGGGATCAGAAAGTGAAGCGGGTTCAAATTTCCTTGGTACCTGGTGGGCAGGAACAACTGGTAGACTTATCTTTCTCTGTCACTGGAGAAACAGGGATAGAAGATCATACACGCTCTCATACCTGGGGAGATAGGTATGTGTCCTTAGGCAGGTCAAGCAATATGACTAAAATAAGGTTGTGTATGAGGTTGGCAACCTCATCATGCAAAACTATTTGCTATAGACCGCATTGCAAGCAGAGTGTAGGCTTTAATGCAAGCTCTTTGCCAGGAGGCAAGCTACAATGTAAGGTCCACAAGGAGGAACATAAGAGAGGGAAGATCATACGAGCAGGATTGCTTAACATCCCTCAACTCCTTGACAATGAGGAAACGGATAGACATGTGTTGATTACAGGCATACCGTTTGACAGAGGAAAAAGATGAAACACTGAGATGGAATTAACAAGAGATCTGAAACAGGAAGGTATTGGCAGACAGAAGAGAATAGTCGGCTCAACTTAAGTTAGCCGTAGGCATAACTTTTAAAAGGGGGCCTATGTCACGAAGTGTATTCGCCGCCTTTTCTCTCCGTCAATCTGTTCTCATACCAAAACATTCCTTCTCTCTAAATTCTCTAGAATCTACCACGCGTAAATACACATCAGGAGATCTCCCATTTGCTGCGGGAAATAAATTCCTTTGTTCTACGTTTGACTGGCAAAACCACTGTGACCTTTTACGACTGTGAACTTTTACACCGCGCCCTGAATAATTGCAGTTCAGCCAATGGATAGGAGAGCCGTATATTGTCTTTTGACCTTTGACCTCAGCAACCAAACGGAAACCTGGAGGAATTAGGCGCGATTCTCGAAGCGCAGGATTCACAAAGCGGCAGCCTAGATTAGCGGACCGACCAGCCTGGACAAAGATGGTCCTGTCTATGAAATCGCAGAGGGGAACGGTCCAATTTTAACACAGAAATGGTATGAGCGCAGCGAGTAAGTGATCTATATTGTTATATGAATAACATGAATTAATCATATGTTTATCTGCAACATATCATGTCAGTATCTTTTGTTTTTCACTGTGACAGAAATTAATATCCTTGATTTTGTACAGGAAACAACATTATGTATACTGAAAGTTTCATGTATGAACTACCCTTGTCCTGTTTTATACTGAATGATTTCTACTAATTCTACTGTATGATTTCAGCCCTGATTATTCTTGTCATATTTTAATCCTGAATTGATTTCTGCAAATATCCTTATTATGTTTTAATGTGTTCCTTATTATGTTTTAATGTGTTATGATGGTATTAATAAGGTATATGAATGCCTATCACATAAACTTAGAACTATGTAAAAATGGACTGTAGCAAATTTTATAAATGAATATGTTGACTGACTTGTAATTCAGTGGTTCTCAAACCTTGGCAGCAATGACACCCCAACATGTTACAGCAAAATAGAAAACTATTACCCAGTGGTTCTCAAACCATTGTTGACAGTGACCCCACATTGATTTTATTGCTCTATGGGCACAAGGTAGACCAGTGGTTCTAAAACTTTTGATGACCACACCCCAAACTTCACAGTTGGTGAAGCTAACAGCCCATATGCTGGAAATCACTGCGGTAAACAAGCTGGAAGCCAGATATAGGTTTAGATCCACCTGTTTGCTTATAACATCAGTTATGCTATAGTACTTTATAGATAATAAATAGTACTTTGTTATTGATGTTAGCTATGAATGTTTGTTAGATTTCTGATGGATGATTAGCGCCCAGCAGATATGGGAAATGACTTCTCTGGCATGATTACTAATGGAGCTTCAATTGTTTGTCAATCCAGTCCTATCCGGTTGTCATACCAGGTTGTCATACCAGAAGACTAAAGCATAAGCAGTGTTCGCAAGGGCAGACTTAATCCATCCCAGCTGGTGATGCGCCCTGAGTCAAGACGGAGAAAGCAGCTTGCCATCCTCCGAAACCCTAAAAAGAACTTGCAGGACCTGGAGTGCTGGGACATATTGAACCTTGGCAACAAGACTACATCAGCAATTGAGATGAGTATCTGAACATGCCAGCAGAACCACTACAGAATATTCCTATTGTCCTATGATTAAAAATTAATTCTGACATGGATCAGAACCATTCATAGATTAGGGAACATATAGTGTATATTTTAATATATTGTGAGATTCTATTTTCATTTTTGTAAACTTTACATAACCGAGTCTGTTGTTATTTTCTTTGTAATATTTAATTGGGTTGTATAGTTTTAATAACATAAATCTACACCCTGGGGGCAGAGCCAAAATTAATAAACACTATTGGGTCAGGATATTTTTAATGTGGCTGGGCACCAAATCTCTTATCCATCTATATGTACTATACATAGTCCTTTGTAGGATATCGGATAAAGAATTTATCGCCTAGAGAATATCCTGTTTAGTTTCACCAGAATTCTCTTAGAAAGTTTTTTTTGAGTGGCCTAATTCCCGAGGAGAGACTGTGCATTCAACTTGCAGTCTGGAAGAGTTTCCTCTAAAGATTATTGCTTATTCTTCCATCAAGTCTGTCATACTTACACTTTCTCCCCTCTAAACAAAAAAAACATTTCACGACAGGAGGGTCCATCTAGGTAACATATGTAGACTGCATAACCTGCTTTGATGGTGGCCTTAAATGCAGATCCGTCAGTATAGACATGCAACCATTCTTCAGGTTAGGCATCAATGGTTCGTTGTGATGCACTCATAAGACTGACTGGGTCGGAGTGTTTGGTTGTTACATCTAATAATTTTTTTGTGTGCTTCTGGTGTTTTTAAGCAGTTATGCGGTGGTAAATTCTGTACTACTTTCTGTATACCTTGTATTCTTCCTGGGAGGTGGTATTTATCCTGAATTTCATGGACATATTGTAAAATTGACTTGTGTTTTATTCTTTGCTTGTGTTCCAAGTTTTCTACAAGGTTTCTACTGGGGTGGTTTCGGTTCATTCTCCTACATCTTTCATAAACTTCTAAAGCAGCTTTATCCCTCCGCAACCCAAGGGGTTCCACATTTGTATGTATTTCACATGCAGCAGCTGGAGTTGATCTCATAGCTCCACTAATTAATCGAAGCGCATTGCTTTGCACTCTGTCAAGAGAGTCTAGGTTTGTCTTGGAGCAGGTTGTGAGTTGTTGTATTTATCGCAGCCACACTCGAGACAATGTTTAGAATATCGTACACTTCCTCCGGTCTCTCTGCTAAATAGGTTAATTTATTACAGTAAGGGCAGCACAAGTTGACATCATGTGACAGGTAGAAAGTGAATTATTACCGCTTAGAACATATAAATACGAGGGGCATTCAGAAAGTAATGCACCACATCGTTTTTCTCAGCTAATAATGAAGATAGAAGCATGAAATTTTGCACACTTCAAATATGGCATGTGCCAATTGTGTGCACCAAATTGCACTACAACCGGCCAAATAATACGGCTGCCCTAAACCGTTGAAATGGAGCGTGTTAGCAACTTGCGTTATAAGCAGCGAATTGTGATAGAATTTCTCGTTGCAGAGAAGGAAACTGTTGTGAATATTCACAAGCGTCTATGTGATGTGTATGGAAGTTTTGCAGTCGACAGGAGTACAGTCAGTCGCTGGGTTCAGAGAATCAAAGAATCAGGAAGTGGAGATACGGAGCTGCTTGATCGGCCGCGCTGTGGACGTCCTGCCACAGCCACCAACGCAGAAATGTTGAAATGCGCTGAGGGCATTATTCTTACTAATAGGCGAATCACTACTCAACAATTGGCCTTACAGCTGTCAGTCAGCATTGGTAGTGCAAATGCAGTTATAAAAACTTTCGGATTTTCTAAGGTTTGCGCAAGATGGGTTCCTCGAAGTCTCACAAATGACCACCGATTGCAAAGGAAAGCAATTTCTTCTGAATTGTTGGAGCGTTTCAATGCTGATGGAGTGAACGTTTTGGCTAAGATCGTTACAGGTGACGAAACCTGGGCACATCATTTTAAACCTGAGACGAAAAGACAGTCAATGGAGTGGCATCATCCACAATCACCACGAAGAAAGAAATTCAAGACAATTCCTTCAGCTGGAAAGGTCATGATCACTGTCTTTTGGGACATTGAAGGTGTTATTCTTGTGGACGTTATGCCAAGAGGAGAGACAATCAATTCACAAGCTTACATTAAGACATTGAAAAAACTCAATCAACGTTTTCGCAGAGTTCGGCCGCACAAGAACCCAGCAGACCTGCTTCTCCTTCACGACAATGCGCGCCCTCACACCAGTCTGGCAACACGGGAAGCAATCACCAAATTGGGTTGGACTGTACTACCCCATCCATCCACCCTATAGTCCCGATTTGGCACCCTCTGATTTTCATCTATTTGGTCCACTTAAAGATGCACTCCGTGGGACAAGGTTTGAAGATGATGAAGGAGTGATTCATGCAGCAAAGAAATGGCTACATGATCAATACAAAATCTGGTACGGGCTAGGAATACATGAACTTGTTTCGTGCTGGCAAAAAGCCGTACAAGTTGATGGGGATTATGTTGAATAATACCGATGTTTACATGACATATCCATGTATATTGTGTATAAATTTCATGCTTTTTGAATAAACAGCTCCTGAGAAAAACGATGTGGTGCATTACTTTCTGAACGCCCCTCGTATATTTATAAATGAAAATCCACATTTAAAAAAATTAATAGCCTAACTAGCTCTGATGGGCTTTTAATTTACTCACCGTACAACTCCACCTAAATCTTTCTGACATTAGCTGTAATCTCCCGCGTTAATTACTCGTCAGTTATGAAATAACTATACCTCTCCCACTAGTTTGGGTGTTCTATGGTGCCCTGTCAGTATATGCAGTAATCCTGGGGTGTCAATGGATGCTAAGAACCAAATTAATAGTTCTCTGTTAATGTCTAGGATTACTCTCATTTTTTCCTTCTGATCAAATGTTGGCTCAATGAATAAATATTATCTTTGAATTGCTATTCGTGTTGGAGTGTTTCTTTCCAACTTTCTTGTTTAACCATTCCAATAGAATCATTTGTATTCGTGTCTATCACTGTAAAGAACTCTCAACTTGATATAACGAACACAAATGATGAATCTGAAATTTTATATAGATTCTTCAACGATATTGTTTGCAACGACTTTCTTTTATTCCACATATATAACTGTCATGAATCACAACATGCTCCAATGACCCTACTGATAGGTAATCAGTGGTACGAATCGACTTCTTAAATTTTATATATATCCTTTCTACACAAATGTCCTGCTTCGATAATTTTTACGATACTTATAATAACATTGTTCCTGTGCATTTCTTATTTATAATTTTCTGTGTCCACTAATCTCTTCTCGTTATGGTCATTCTCGACCCATTACACTGTTCTTTTACGATACACGTAATAATCTGTATCATGTGCCTTTCTTGCACATATATTTCTGTGTGCATTAATTTCTTCTCGTTTTTGTCATTATCGACCTATTAAACTGTTCCGTCACTTCGTAATATTCTGCATATATTCATATAGGTGCTACTGACCTTGGAAACATCTCGAATTTCTTGAGAAATCATCTCTCTTTATATTCAGATCCATTTCGCCAAAATTAACATAGCGAGTAATACACTTACTTTCGAGTCAAATCCAGACTCATGAAATACACATTGATGTAGACAATGCTACACTTTGATAGGTGGACTTTGCCACATTTTCTGACACGTCTGTATGCTCCAAGGCGTGGACACAATCTCTTCTACGTCATCCCTAGATACCCCTTAGTCATAGCTACCGATTCTAAGTTTATGCGTTTTGGTGAGGAACATCATGGTGCACAGCAATCCCTCTAAATATAACTTTATCAGGATTGCTCTGTCCCAAGATGTGCTCTCAACAATGGATCTGTCATTATGTGCATAGGTAAGTGGATGGCGAAGGAAGCAGCCCGTATATGCTGTGCTGATGGGTAATTGCAGATAGCTGCTACAGATTCTGTGGTAATACGTAAGGCTGGAAGCTGCTGTTTATGCTGGAAGCAGGTAAAGGAGATGACTGATTGCCCTTGAAAATAAACAAGTTATCAATAACCTATTAATAACACGTATCGAACTGAGGCACAGAAGAACAAAACAAACTCTCGCTCTTTTTCTTCTTCTTCTACTGATTGTCTTGGTTCGCAGCTATCAGGCTGCCGAGTAAAGTCCCACCCTCTTATCGATTAAAAGTATTTCCTTGTCATTGTGATTGTCGGGCAAATAAATAGTTAACTCTAATAAGAGTCAGACATCATAGAGGCATATTCATGTTTGACCAAAAAGAGATGAGGTGATAATGTTCAGACTCACAACCTGCCACTGCTCGATCAAACACCATCTGTTCAAAAGGTTAAAAATCTGGCGGACAGATTTATGTCCATGTGGGGAAGACAACCAAACCGTAGAGAATGTCGACTCCACGAGAGGAGCAGTCTATCAGCATGTCAATCATCGACACATTTCAGGGAGAGACTGCATTGCAAAGTTTTCTGGGTTTAAAAAAATTCATCACGTGTTTGCTACATGCCCATGAAACACGCTGGCTTTAAACCAGTAATAGACATGAATCTTTCGGTTAAATCAGGGTGCCTGTTTATATACAGTAAATTAGTTCCGTATACAGTTCTCTGTATGAAATTATCTATCTTATTGCTCAGGTTTTACGGTTATTGTTGACGATATTGTGTTTATTATTGTTGTTAGTGGTGTTGTTGCATTTGTTGTTGTAGCTTCTGTTTCTTGGCATCGCATGTGGTATGCTGATCTTTTGCTAGGTAACTGTGAATTTATACTGACCTTCTTTATACCAGACTGATATGGATGTTAACGAGACCACAAGATCTTTGTTACTGTCATGATTTGATTGAAATGTCTGAAACTTTGGTCTGAGTGGTCTGCCCTGTTTTGGTTTCTATTTCTTGTCTACGCCAATTTTTCTGACTTATAGCTCTAATAGCTCGAATTCTGTCGTTAGTCCCATCAATCGTGCATGGGCCAGGCTAAGTCCACCCCTTTGCACGTGGAATAGCGGCATGTCTGCCAAAGGTCTTTTATTAAATGATTCTTGGTGAGCGGCAAGGTTCAGTTTTCTTTGAGTTACAGAGTACCCGTGAGCACAGGAAAATCCTCTGCCCTTTTATGTTAGGCCGTCCTCGGGTTTCATCCCGAACTCAGGTCGCTGGTAGAACGGGGAAAGCGATGCTAATATTATGTAGCTTCCCTGTATCGAGAGTCGGCCAGGGAGGAATCTTCCTTGTGGTCTTACGGCTGATTTTGTTTCATCTTGACCGGGCTGAATACGCACGCTGCACATCTTAGACTTTTCTTTCTTTTTAAAGCCTGATGTCTATATACTCAGTACCATTTGTCTCTAAGAGGATCTTTGTCGCCTAGTGAAGTGTTATTCAGTTGAAAGCAGTTGTAGTGTGGACTTTGATTCTTTGCTTGGTAAGCACACCCTTTTTTTAGCTTAATCATATAGAGTCGGGATCCTATGTTACGTTATTTCATCTTTACATATATATATATATATATATATATATATATATATATATATATATATATATATATATATAGATATATATATATATATATATATATATATACAGTACTTTGCAAAAAAAATGGCAGTCATATTTTCGCAACGCAGCACACTCATAGAAGCAAATAATAATAAAAACTGTATGTCCAGAGGAAGATTGGTATCTCCCCTATCTATTAACAGTGGTTTCAGTACAATATAATGTTGCCTTCTCCAGCAAGGCAAGCCTGGATGCGGCGAGGCATACTTCCCACAAATGTTTGTAGGTAATTGAGAGTCAGACTGTCCCAGTATTTTTCAGCTTCCTTCTTCAATTGTTCAACGTCTCTGAGTCCACTCTTTTTTAAATGATTCTTGAGTAGTGCCCAAACGTTTTCAATTGGGTTTTGATCGGGACTGTTGCTGGGCCACTTCAGCACTATCACATTCTTCTCTTGCAGCCATGCTTTGGGGGTATGAGCTGTATGATTTGGGTCATTGTCATGTTGAAATGTGCACCCATCGGGGTACATGACTGATGCGTGATGCCATATGATGATGGATGGCATCCGCATGTCTGGTTTTGTGTAGTGTGTAGATGTGTTCAGTCAAAACAATGTTCATGCAACAATAACAGGGCAATCCACATAGGACGTCAGTAAACTCACGACGTATAAAGTCAATGAGTCTTGAAACAGCCGTTGACGTTTTTTCTTCATTATTTATTGTGGACGCCACAGTGACAAAATGGTTACGCAAATGTGTAGGCACATCAAACAGTCATTATCACAGCAACATTCAATACAGCAATAAACGGTAGACAGCATTACAATGGTGAGTCAGATGCATGTTATATTTCAAAGTGCTGTAAATGTAGTCAGGTGAACAACTCCATCCTTTTCTATAACAGCCAGGAGATAACCAGATGTATGAGATCAGTTCACTCTCCTTAGTTTGACTTCAGCAAGACAGACACGTCTGCCGAAGTATAAATAATGTCCTCAAAAATATCCTCTAGATAATAAAGGTTTTCCAAACCTAGTTCATTTAACAAAGTAGCAAGTAATGGTCCTTGGTACCTGCATCAACCGATGCAGTACAATGCAGCGACATGTGAGCTGGGAAACATCTCGTGACGACGACTTTCGCAGACAGGCTATGAATCGAAATCGCTCACGACCCAAAATCAATAGAGTTAATGAAAGAGTCAATTTACCTTGCTTTCATGAAATACACAGAAATATCACGCCTCCCGACATGTGGGAAACACTAGAGGTATTATCTCGAATAAACGAAATATCCATTAAGAGGACTACACATCCCTGACAGAACAAAAATAGCGGAGATCCCCTCTTCAACGAGGCATCTCTTTCGCCATTCCAAATCGCTCACTCCCACTCGTGGTGGGCGGAAACCGATCGACAAAGAAGCAAGACAAGTCATGCGCAGTCCAGCGCAAAACGACCACAGCTCAAACTTAACTGCATTCGATACCAACGCGAGAAGACAAATGCTTACCGAGAAAAGTGACTATAAATTCCAAGCAGTTGTTGCCCTTGCGTTATAAAACAGATATTGAAATAAAACGATGTTGCGAGAATTTATCACGCAACATATCACCACCTCCTCCCGATAAAAAAAAATGTGGAACATATTTTTTTTCAATATCAAAGAGCAAGCGATAAGCGGCTCAAAACGCACGAATTATGCGCTGATAATTAACTAAATTGCCAAACAATAGGCTAATTATAGAGTGTCTGGTGAGGATATACCTCAACAGAAAAATAAATATGTCTCAAAAAATATTCACATCGGGGAGGTGTCACCAACACACATCACGTTAGCATGTAAACACAATATACGTATGCAAGTTACTATAATCATCATTAAACAGCATACTCTAATATTGTCTTTAAAAATGGATGTACAAATCTGATAGGAAAATTTAGATAGTACATTCTTTGACATGTAATGACATAAGTACATAGTAAAGTTAAACTACATGACGATCCAGGACATATGCTCTGGTATTCCGAGGGTAAGTACACAATCTAGAACTCGTAAGGTAAGTCCTCAGCTCAACAATGACATTCTGAGAAAGTACAAGCAATATAATGCTAATTAATAACTAATATGCTTCATAAGGTACAATACATTATTAATAATTGTGGCTGTTTAGTAAACTAACGGCCCTTATATTAACTACTCAGTCCTCCTCTATCATCTTAAAAAACGAACAGAAGAAGATGACAACAAAGCACGATAGTGTGTACATATAAAGTAAGTACAGATGTGCTAAACTATTGTAGAAATATAGGTGTGTTATGACTCTGTAATATATGGAAATATAGGACAGAAGCATTAGTTGGAGTCATGTGGGCATCTAGACAAAATGTCAGCCATCACATTATCCGCACCACGGATAGCTCGTACCGTGAAGTGAAAAGGTTGAAGAGCTATAGCATATCGAGTGGATCTCGAACTCTTCAAATTCTTAGTCTGAACAGCTGTAAGAGCTTTCTGATCAGTCTCTAGAATGAAATGTGCGCCCAGGAGGAATCTTTGTAGCTTTAGAATTGACCAAACCATCGCTAACAACTCACGGTCTAAAACCGAGTAGTTCCTCTCTGCCGCATTTAGTTTTCTAGAAATGTACATAACAGGATGCAGAGTATTTGCATATTCTTGCATCAGTGCTGCTCCAATCCCAGTGGATGAAGCATCACTCCGAAGAACAAAAGTCCTATCAAGAGTAGGTAATCTTAAGATGGGAGGAGAAGAAAATATATTCTTGATTTGGTCTAGTGAAGATTGGCATTCTTCAGACCAACGGACCAGATTAGGCGAACCTTTCTTCAACAATGTTGAGAGAGGTGCCATGATCGAAGATAAATTTGGAATAAATCTCCCATAAAATTGAATTAAACCTAAGAGACTCCTAACTTGTTTCTTCGTTTTTAGGAACAGAGATGTTCAGTATTTTGGAAGTATTGTGGTCTTCTGTCTTCAAGAGACCATGACCAACACGATGACCCAGGAAAGAGATTTCACCAAAACCAACAAAAGCTTTAGAAGGTTTTGCTGTCAATTTATTCTCACGTAGAGTGGACAGTAAGTCATATAACCCTAAATAGTGATCTTCTCAGGTATCACTGAAGAGACAGATGTCATCTAAGTATGCGATGACATCCGAACGATGTGACAGAATTCGACGCATCATGCGAACGAAAGTGGCAGGGGCGTTCATGAGACCAAAAGGCATAACATTCCATTGAAATAGACCCCTAGGTGTAGAAAAAGCAGTAAGAGGTTTGGCATGCTCTGCTAAAGGCACTTGCCAATAACCTTTAGACAAGTCAAGTTTAGTGAAGAATCTAGAATTAGAAAGTCTAATCAGTAGATCTTCTAACAAAGGCATCGGTTCAGCGTCGAACTTTGTGACCTGATTCAATTTGCGATAATCAACGCAAATTCGTATGTTCTTATCCTTCTTCCGGACAATAACCATGAAGAAGAATATGGTGAAGTCGATGGTTCAATTATATTTAATTGAATCATTTCATCCAATTCCTTTTCCACTTGCGACTGAAAGTGTATAGGAATAGGATACGGCCTAACCCTAATTGGATTATTGTCGGTAAGAATTATGTCATGTTCTATGACATCTGTGTGTCCAGGAATGTCAGTGAGAACATCCTGAAATGTTTGTAACATCGACAAGTCTCGTCGATGTTCGTCACCAGAAAGATTAGGAGAAACAGAAACGTTTTTCCAAGATTCCGTGGAATGTAATGGAACCACTGGAAGGGGAAGGTTGACATCAGAGAAGGTAGCTTCCTCATCCTGAATGACAGACAGGGATGAATAATGACCGTGAGGTGCAGGAGCATCATCCGTTGCCTGGAAAATAGGCAGCAAATAGTACGGACGTTCGTGAAATTCCGAAAGCATGTTTATGTGGAAAGTTTTATGCTTTCCATCAATATCGACCACATAGTCAACATCGGAAATCCGAGAGACTATTGCATACGGACCTTTCCATGCAATAAGAAGTCTATTTTCCCTACTGGGGAGTAGGACGAATGCTTTGTCACCTGGACAAAGTTGTCGTAGACATCTATTCTCGTTAGCAAACTGCCTTGCCTTCTCTTTAGCAATTTCTGATGAAGCAGTTGCTAGCTTACATGCCTCAATGATCTTTTGTCTAAGAGCAATGACATACTCATATGAGGATTGAGTTTCATCGCTAATATCATCGGCAGTGATGAGATCGTGTAATAAAGACATAGGGCCGCGCGGACGCGCGCCAAAGACAAGTTCGAAGGGAGAAAATCCTGTGTATTCATTAGGGACTTCTCTATAGGCAAAGAGAGCCGCGGGTAAAACCCTGTCCCAATCTTGAGGATGATCTTCAGTTATCTTACCAAGCAAAGTCTTGAGCGTTCTATTCAGACGCTCAACTAACCCATTAGACATAGGATGGTAGATACTACTGAGAGATCGTTCAATATGTAAGGTAGACATTACCTGTGACATAGTGTCAGATATGAGTTGAGTGCCATGGTCTGACAATATTTCTCTGGGGAACCCCAAGCGAGAAAATATCAACCAAAGAGCATCTGCGATATCTGTAGTAGATATGCTCTTAAGAGGAATAGCCTCTGGCCAACGTGTGCACATATCGACACATGTAAGGATAAACTGATGTCCTCTGGCCGACTTGACCTTAAAAGGGCCAATAATATCTATGGCCATTTTCTGAAACGGCCGAATAGGAATGTCAGCAGCCTGGATAGGCGCAGCATGTCGTGGTCCTCTAGATTTGACCTCCTGACATACCTTGCATGATCGGCAGTAAATACGAATGTCCTTATTGACAAAAGGCCAAAAGAAAGCCGCAAGGACTCTCGACTTCGTACGGGCAAAAACCCATATGTCCAGCACATTGCGAGTCATGAGCATGTTGCAATATTTGGACTCTCATGCTCTTGGGAACAAGAATTTGCGAATGTGCCGACGTAGCCGAATCTTGTACCATACGTACAAGTACGCCGTTTCTCATTGCAATCCAAGATTTTCTATTTGTATCCTGATTCGGATCACCTTTCTTCGCAAGAACGAAGAATTTTTTTTAAAGAAGAATCTTCTTCTTGCAATTTTATGAAAGAGTCACGAGTGATTACTAAGTGACTATCTTGGCTATCAACTTCATTATCACTATTCAGTGAAGTTTCGGGTGTTTGTAGAGCTTGTGCTCTTGTAACTACTGCATTTGTAGCTTGCATGTTATTATGTTCCCAAGCAGCAATCTGCTGTGGGGTACACTCCCTAACTCCGTGAATACGACCAATAATAAGGTCCGCAATAGGATTAGGTAAGAGACAAGCATGCACATCTCCAGTAAAGAAAGGAGTGGCAATGCGAATTACAGCAGCAGGATATTTTTCTAGAGTGCCGCCAAATGTGACACATTTAATAACCCTTCCTGTAGCACAAGATGGATCTACAAGCGATTGTCTAACACCAATAGTGGTGCATCCGGAATCGAAAAGTAGTGAGACCGGAGTATCATTAACAAGACCCTCATGTAGAATTAAAGAACCCCTCCCGTCATGCGCAACAGCAGCAGGAAGAGCGGGAAGTGGGTGACCACAACTCAAAGTAGTTATGGTACCCGGTTCGAATAAAGTACTGCATTGGGGGCATTTGTTTGCTCTCTCAAAGTCAAAAGCAGAACTAGTGACAGCGTCAAAGTTTTTACTATCAACAACATGATTACAGGCTGCCTCAGTTTCCTGTTGTACAGCATTAGCCTGCTGATATCTCTTTTTTTTGTGTTGAGATCTACCCCGACTATTATTACCTCTGAAGTTATCAGAGTTATTATTATCTCTGCAGTTATTATTGTCTCTATTGTAATTGTTATACTGGTTCGAATTCCAGTTTCCACGATTACTATCATGTTCACATTGATGCGAACATCTATTTGTTTGGTTTTGAGGTCTTCGGCAGGAATAACCTCTATTACCATATCCTCTTTTGAAATGCTTATAATTATTAGGGTGATAGTAACGAGTACTATCAGGTTGTCTCCAATTCTTCGAAGAAGAATCACCATGAAATTGATTTCCATGATTTTGACAGAAATTACCGCTACTCTTTCTATCAAAATTTTGTTGGGATCTACGAGCAAAGTTTTGACCATACGGAGCTGCCGAAGCAACTGGTAAACCTTCTTTCACCTTAGAGTTACCCATGGTTATGTATGGGTGCGCAGTTACGTATTGGCAACAGAAATCTTCCATTTCTTTTATTGTTTTAGGTTTACGTTCATGAAGGAAAGCAAGGAAAGACTCATTGACAGACGACATGACTTTGTCTCTAAGTATTAAGTCCATAAGTCCTTCATAAGTTTTTTTCCGTCTTAGATAGTTCAACCCATCGTGAGAAAGTAATGCGTATTCTTGCAATAAACTCGGAGAATTCAACTCCATTTTCAGGTAACATGTTTTTTTAAATTGTAGACGATAGCCGTCTTCGTTAAGCTGATATTTCTTTAACAAAGCGGCCCTGACAACCTCATAATTGCTCTTGTCAGGTTCATCCACCATATTTAATATACTTAGAGCTTTACCTGTCAGTATCCCTGATAACTGATAAACATATTTTGCTTTGTCTATGTTATGAGCTGTACATGCTTGTTCAAATCTGTCCAGATAGAACATTATGTCATCGCTGGAAGGACTAAATGTTGGTAACTTAATCTTAAAAGTATCATTATTAGCCTTACCAGAAGATGAACCCTTGTTTGAATCATTACCATTACTCATGCTTGTCAATTTCAATTTTTCCAACTCTAAAGCTAAGACCTTTTCTTCATGTTCCATTTTTGCTTTCTCTTTCCTCTCATCAGACTCTCTCTGTAATCTTCTTTCCTCAGCCTGAGCCTCTTTTTGAAGTCTTTCATTTTCAGCTTCTTTTTCAAGTCTTTTATTTTCAGCCTCTTTTTCAAGTCTTTTATTCTCAGCCTCTTTTTCAAGTCTTTTATTCTCAGCCTCTTTTTGAAGTCTTTCAGCTTCTAGCTGTAGCTGGAGTTTTCTCTCCTCAGCTTCTGATTCCCTTTTTTGTTTTTCCATTTCCATTTGGAATCTTTTTTCATCCACCTGCATCTGCAGTTTCTTTTGTTCAGCTTCCATTGCTTTATCATATCGAGCAGTTGCAAATTCTTCTAACTTATCACCAGTCTTCCCAAGCAATTTACCCTGCTCAATAAAGTGCTCAAATGTAGACATGTTGTCTAACATATGAGTCCAAAACCTGAAATAATTAACTAATTTATTTCAAACCTAAGTGTAACAAGTCTTAATTAAGCACTTGTATATTCACATCACATTATATTATCCCAGTCTCTGTGGGAAACAAGTCTCCAATCAAAGAACTTGTATATGAAATATCAGCACTCAATTCTTGACCATAAGTGCACTTCTCATTCAATAGTGCACGACACTATTCATCATTCATTTATCATCAGTATAGTAGTAACAGTGCATTAGCATAGCCCATTAACTAATTACTATAACTGTAAACAATGACTATGTAAACACATGCAGAATGTAAACATTGAAAATGTAAACAATGCAAACAATGTAAACAATAACAATGTAAACAATAACAAAGATCAGCAACAATACAAAAACTTTCGCAGAAATCAACTAAAAATAAAGCAGAAATTAATGAAATATCACAAAAAATGTGACGATATCTGCGATAGAATTAAACAAAATACATGACACCACAGTGTATAAACAAAAATGTTGTATGAAACTAAATTATAGACAAGAGTAGGCTAACAAACACAAACAAATCAAAACAAAACTAAAGAATGCGAAATAATAACGAAAACAATATTAAAACATGTCATCACAGCTAACATAAATAGCAACAGAAGTCGCTTAGCAAATTCCAGTATTGGAAATTTGCAAACCTTACAGAAAACGCTCACAATAGACGACCTCTATGACGTGGCATAATCTAACGGAGACACCACCCAACCGAGAACCCGCTGAAATATAAACATATAAATATACAAATAACATATAAACATAAAACATATAGAATGAGATGATACACAGAAGACTCAGCAGAAGTATAAGGGCACAGTTTACATACAAACAGGCCACTTAACTTATAGGCTTCCAATCGTAGAACAGCAGAAAAAAACGGATGTCAATCAACGTCCTAAAGAGCGAAGCTCCAACGATGATGGCACATCTGAACTGCTTCCACTGCTAACACGATGGTACAAGAGCTTCTGACATACTGTGTGTTGAGTTGTTTCGGCACTTGACCTTCTAATCCAAAAGTAAGTTGATGGAAATCGGTACTTGGCCTTCTTCAGAAAACAACCCGTTTCAACCGGCACTTGACCTTCTCAAAAAACGACAGCACTGGAACCTTGACAGCAGCAACTTGCTTGACTTGCGTAAAAGATAACAGCAGTCCGAGTTATCCGGCAACATGTAACAACGCCGGGTACTGTCAAATTCTTGTTTCCGTCAAAAAATTGAAATTTGACTTTTACCGGGCAACGCCGAGTACTTTGAAAATTTTGAAGATGTTGACTGTATTGAAGAATGTTAATTTCTTGAAGGATGCTGATGAATTCTTGTTGAAAATGAAGTGGGTAAGGGACCCCGTGTTTGCTGGTACCAGAATCAAACCAGCTTATGGCCACCAAATGATGCGTGATGCCATATGATGATGGATGGCATCCGCATGTCTGGTTTTGTGTAGTGTGTAGATGTGTTCAGTCAAAACAATGTTCATGCAACAATAACAGGGCAATCCACATAGGACGTCAGTAAACTCACGACGTATAAAGTCAATGAGTCTTGAAACAGCCGTTGACGTTTTTCTTCATTATTTATTGTGGACGCCACAGTGACAAAATGGTTACGCAAATGTGTAGGCACATCAAACAGTCATTATCACAGCAACATTCAATACAGCAATAAACGGTAGACAGCATTACAATGGTGAGTCAGATGCATGTTATATTTCATAGTGCTGTAAATGTAGTCAGGTGAACAACTCCATCCTTTTCTATAACAGCCAGGAGATAACCAGATGTATGAGATCAGTTCACTCTCCTTAGTTTGACTTCAGCAAGACAGACACGTCTGCCGAAGTATAAATAATGTCCTCAAAAAATATCCTCTAGATAATAAAGGTTTTCCAAACCTAGTTCATTTAACAAAGTAGCAAGTAATGGTCCTTGGTACCTGCATCAACCGATGCAGTACAATGCAGCGACATGTGAGCTGGGAAACACATCTCGTGACGACGACTTTCGCAGACAGGCTATGAATCGAAATCGCTCACGACCCAAAATCAATAGAGTTAATGAAAGAGTCAATTTACCTTGCTTTCATGAAATACACAGAAATATCACGCCTCCCGACATGTGGGAAACACTAGAGGTATTATCTCGAATAAACGAAATATCCATTAAGAGGACTACACATCCCTGACAGAACAAAAATAGCGGAGATCCCCTCTTCAACGAGGCATCTCTTTCGCCATTCCAAATCGCTCACTCCCACTCGTGGTGGGCGGAAACCGATCGACAAAGAAGCAAGACAAGTCAGGCGCAGTCCAGCGCAAAACGACCACAGCTCAAACTTAACTGCATTCGATACCAACGCGAGAAGACAAATGCTTACCGAGAAAAGTGACTATAAATTCCAAGCAGTTGTTGCCCTTGCGTTATAAAACAGATATTGAAATAAAACGATGTTGCGAGAATTTATCACGCAACAATGACCTGCATAAATGGCAGAAGGTGTCCCTCTAGTATGTCGATGTACCTTTCTTTCGTGAGAATTCCTGTGAAAACACACAGTGGGGTGGCACCTCTTGCTGACACCCCTCCCCAAAGATGGAATTTCTAGGTATGTTTCGGTCGCTGGTACACAGGCGTTACAGAGCCTTTCGTCCAAATATTTATTTGAGCAGGAGAAGACCAAAGAGAACATTCATCTGAAAAAAATCACATTGTCCCATGACAAATTTTGGTGTTCGTGGCACCAGTTCAAGCGCATCTGTTTGTGAGTCTCTGTGAGCAATGGTGACGAAATTACCCGCTTTTTTGTGTAATTCATCCTGTGTAGCTCCCGGTTGACAATAGCATTAGATACCTCTGGGTTTCCCAACTCGATCATGCGCTGCCGTATGTTTTCTACACTCTTCATTGGCCCAGCCCGAACGATTTGGGCGAGACACCGATGGTCCTTTGTGACCAAAATTCTTGGCCTCCCACTACCTTCTTTTCGCTCGATTCCATTGCCTGCTTTTAATTTACTCACAACTCTGTAGACAGTCCGCTCAGGAATGTTCAAGGTTTTAGAAATGTTGGAACATGTTTGATTTCCTTCATTCCAAAGCTGTGAAATTAACATAGACTTTGACTTTGTATCCATTTTCTGCCACTAGCATTAGAAATTGTCGTCTGCTCTTATATCAAGGGACGTTACTCTACGCTAATTTTTTTTTTTACTTTTGGTAGTGTTTGGTCACTTAAGTGGAGTGCAAATTTGGGGCAGAACATGCATATTTAATTAGATTTCAGCTTATTTAGCTGAGCAATATGACTGCCATTTTTTTTGCAAAGTACTGTATATATATATATATATATATATATATATATATATATATATATATATATATATATATATATATATATATATATATATATATATATATATATATATATATATATATATATATATATATATATATATATATATATATATATATATATATATATATATATATTTCTTTAAGTAAAGTATTTTTGTGTGACCGGGAGTTTCTGATCTTTTTTTATGAAGCGCGCTACCAATTTGAACTCCGCTAAGAGTTACGCCTAGAATGGATTTTTCGTGAGACTGAAGTGTGAGCTGATGTATATTTTATTTGACCAAATTTTTCCACTTTGGTCAGGTGTAAATAATCCTGTAAACATTTTGCTCCATGATATATGTTGGGTTTTAGTGCACAGCTATTTTGTAATTTCACCCAGTGGCAATTCTAATGTTGAGTAAATATCACTTTGGCCCTCACTCTATTCTCATTCAGTATTTTTTCTTAGTTTATAATTAACATGTAATGGTGGATACTTAACGTTTGTTTTTGCCTGTTACCACAGTGAGTAGGGGCACGAGTCGGTGTGAATATGTTAGCCCTTAGATGCCATGGGCCATCTCCTCGCTGCTTGAAAAGCGTTAACGCATGGCTGGGTTTACCTGTGTGAATGGTTAGGAAGCAGATCGGGGGGGGGGGGGGGATGGGGTTGTGTTTTGATTCTGTATTGAGTGAGAGAAGGCATGTTGTGTTTTGACTTAGGGAGGGAGATATAGAATTAGACTTGTAATTTGTTGGAAACATTAGAGATTGGTGTACAGTTGTTAATGAGATTTTTGACTTGTTTGTGTATTTCAGAGCTTGGTCAGCCTGTTATTGTGCTCTCTTGTTGGGCACCAAGCTACCCTCCAGAAATATAATTGGCACTTGTAATAACTTGCCCCTTCGAGGTTTATTACTACTGCCCTTTCATTACCAACCACCAATTAATACTCAGATCTCACGGCAGACCAATCGTTCTGTCATTTGTTCAGCCTACCAGGTGGTCATTGTGGATTATTTACCCACATAGGGGTTATTTTCATAATTGCTTCCAGCTGGCGGAAAATTGTGGATTTTAAAGCTGGAACCAAGGGGGGAGGGAGGGGGGGGGGGGTTAAATTCTCTACACAAGACAACAGGAGACTGACACTTGGAAGTCACGACCCAGGTGGACACGCCCCCTTTAGAGTGTAAAGGAGAGTAAGGGGCCGAAACACTTAATCGACGGGGGAACCACTTCTGATGGATGCATGGCACTAGTGGGGCGGCCATCTTTAAACTCCTACTGTGACGTCATATGGTTCGTCTGCACCGTGATGCCACCTGCAGGACACTCTTGGCGTCCTTAGCAACAATACTGCCAACTTACATGAATCTTTTGGCCGAGTGCCATCACCGGCCGCGATCTGCTTACTCGGAGCAAGCAAGAGGACATGCACACCATCATAGCTGGCAGACGCTGGAGCTGGGTTGGCCATGTCCTCAGAAGAGACCCCGATGCCATCACGGGAACAGCTATGCTTTGGACCCCTGAGGGAGGGCGAAAGAGAGGCCGACCAAAAACAACCTGGCGGAGGACTGTGGAGGCTGAGATGCAAAGAATGAACCAGAGTTGGGGCACTGTACGAAGGATGGCCGCCGATCGAGCAAAGTGGAATCAATTTGTTGTTGCCCTACAAGACGCCACTAGGCGTGATGGCCACTGACTGCTTTGACGGTCGGCGGCTAAGGATCAAAGAAGAAGCAGACATGGCAATGGCACGGTGTTTCGAATTTCTAACGCAAATTTAAGGTTTTCATTTGAAGCCCCCTCGTATATATATATATATATATATATATATATATATATATATATATATATATATATATATATATATATATATATATATATATATATATATATATATATATATATATATATATATATTTGGGGGGGGGCGGATGGAGAACTAGCTGGATAAGAGTACCATTTCCTGTCGCAGGTGAGAGGCCCAGCCCATCCTTATATGTACCCATTTGTTTTAGCCTATTATGTCGCAGTCCTACTTAAAAAAGTAAATTTGCCTCGTTTTGGTGAGGCGCGTCACGTTCAACCTAGTCGGTTATATTAGGGAGCATCTCCATATAAAAATAACCTTTAGGTCTGAAGAATGTTAGAGACGATGAAGATGTTGATGGCAGATTAATGATAACGTGATAAGGACATGGGTTTAACCTTTATTTAATGAAGTGATTCACGGGTTTCCCTCTTACATTTCCTTTAGAATCTGTTAAATGAACGCCACGTTATATTGTGACCGGGCGGACCACACTAACGCAAGTTATCACGTTAGCATTAGAAATAAGGATAAGACCAAAGTACTTGAGCAAGACTAGCAAGTAACAAAAACACTAGTCAAGATAAGATAACTCTTAGAAGTTAATAGCTAGCTCCCCTTAATTAATAGGCAAAGACCTAGGCAAACATTGTTATGACATTTTAGAGATCGTGTGCAAAAAGCGATCGCACGAGCTTGAATACTATATATTAGACAAGCAGACATATTATAAAAACAGTTCAGAGCTAGATTCCTCACAGTCTTGCATATCGGTGAGTCTCCTTTTAGAAGTAGTAGACTATCCCCTTATGCAAGTGAAATTGTTTCTGCGTCCAAGTCAAGATATATTAGATTTGTTTTACGACTACTGTTATCACGGTTTGTACCTCTCGATTGTTTTTGTGAACATTATATTAAAACTTTAGCTATGAAGTTTATAGTTGAGGACTCGGTAGAATCTTACACGTATTTGCAATCGATCTCTGGACAGCGCTACATTAATGTTGATGAATTTTATAAAGGAATAATGCTCTTTTTGGAATGTGAACGTTCTGGTCGTCAATAACCAGATTATTGAGTTGTGTAAATTGAATGAACTTTGGAGTTAGTCCAGTTGGACTCATAAATAAAACAGTTTTATAAAACCAGAGAATTTTTTGAATATATATGCGTTGGAGTTTGAAAGTTCAAACGGAAATAGATAACGTGACAGCCTGCTGTGAGTACAAAAGAACTTGGGTTGCAATAAAACTTTCCTTCGAGTAATAATACCTCTGGTAGTCACCAGCTACAACTCGAGAGACTCTTCATAACTATCACCAACACCTTTCCACCGGTGACATAGAACTTATAAATGGTGCCGTGAACAGCTCACGCCCTTGTCTACGTTATCTGATTGAATATTCAGGTTGAGCTATCTACACCTACGTGTAAGATTTTATCATGGACACCACCAGCGCTTCAGAAGCAGAAATGCAACACCAGATGCATCACCAACAAATGGTGCACCAGCAAATGTTACAAAATCAGCAGCAACAGCAATCCATATTACCGCATACCGTACCATTTCCCCATGACATGGATCCCACCATGTTGGCTTTGAAGCAGATTACTGACTCCCTTCATCAAGTGGATCATTATGCGAAGTTTCATGCCATTCGAACGGATGTTACTCCATTTTCGGGAGATCCCACACTTTTTAGAAAGTGGTTGATAGACATGGATACATTTTCGTCGTTAATTGATTCAGCCTCAGATTCAGACCGGAAACAGATTGAATTTTTATCTTCGGATGGGCTTGTTACAGATTTGTTACGCCGCCGAAGTAAGGCTTTTCCAGATGAAACATTTGATAGCCTTCGCAAAGAGTTGGTGAATCGTTACTCCAGCATATCCGATTCACAGCACGCATGGACACTTCTAAGGAAGATTAAACAGGAGCGTAATGAACCCGTTCAAATGTTTGGGGATCGCTTGCTAAACCTAGCCGAGGATGCCTTCCTTGGTGCATCAATTTCTTCAGAAGAATTAGAAAGACGCTTAGTCGGAATCTTCTCCGATGGTCTCTGGGCAGATAACCTAAAACTCCACCTTGTAAGAAAAGATTACAAATCTATCACGGAATCGCTTCAGACTGCAGTCTACGAAGAAAATGTCAGAAAACATTTTCATCAACATATCGGACGAGAACCACGATCAGACTGTTTTGCAGAACCGATAGACGTAGACCACTATAGACATCAATGGAGGAGAGGCACGAACGACAATGATCTGCGGTATCCATCTTATTCACAGGATGCACAACATCGTAACCTACACAGTCACGATACTTTCCACAGGAATGATGGCGGACATCACGATCGCAATGCTCAGACGACTTCACGGTGGCCACAAATACACAATTTAACACCTATTACTTGTTATAATTGCGGGATGCTTGGACATATCTCACGGAATTTCGCCAGATTCCGCCCTACACACAACAACCGCAAGGCACTCCTCACCACCAGCCTTACGTCAATTACTCTCGTGGACATTCTAGACACAGCTCATATGGCCATTCATACCCACGATTCCAGGGAAACGGCAGAGCCGATCATTAGTAGAGACGATAATGAGAGGTTCACATCATCCGTCTCACACGAAGAAGAAAACCATCCAATTTCCTTATGCGGACACTACAAAGCAGCAAAATAGAAAGAATATTCTTAACTCCAATTCCCCTGGCCACCAGATGCACCAGAAAAATTGTCGATTAATATCAGACCCCAGTTCTTGCCTCAGTACCATAGCAAATAATACATATCGAGTGCTTATTGATACTGGCACCACAGTCAGTTTGATTAGTGAGAAGCTAGCTGTACGACAAGATTCATCATAAGGTGTGTTTCAGTCCTTCGCACACATACATGGCTTCAGTCACAGGGCAAGCTTTAAAACTGATCGGCACTGCACACATTCGATTACGTATGGGCTCACCGAATATTAACCATTCATTCATCATAACCAGAGGAATGTCTCGGAATTTCATTATCAGACGGGATTTCCTTACACGACACAATGTCAGGAAATATTTTGATCTCCACAAAATCATAGTGAATAATGAATACATTCCACTCCAAGACGATATCCACATTGCCTCCTTGGTCCGGTTAACTGCGCCTGTCATGCTACAGCCTAATTCGCTTACTCTTGTCAAGGGAAGAATCTAGATCTCACCTTACTTCCACGCAGGACAATCTGTTTATATCTCACGACTATCGGAAACGGATGTCAATGACGACCCCCATATCACAGTCACTGATAGCAAACATCTCCACACATCGAGATTTTTCTCTAATGATTGTTAATGCTACTGGCACAACTGCATCCATTGCTAGAGGTGCCATAGTTGCTCAAATTACAGCACATGATCCAGTCGATCACCTCCAGAAATCCAGCTATGAGCAGTTCTAACATGAAGCTCCAAGATGACACTTTCACTTGAGTAATACCCATTCTTCACACATTCCACGCTTGCTCCCACTTTGCACCCCACGCTGTTCCCCAAAATTACATCAAGTGAACGAAACACACAAGGAACGAAGCAATCAACCCACTGTAGGTTACATTGAGAAATCTACTGTCGTAATCGGCGCTTTCGTGATTATCGACTGCGTGATATGTCGAACTATCTCCACTCTGATGCCTACGCGGACCCTATTGATCAAGAGATCCTACGTTCTACTTACGGGAAGTATAGGAAAGAATATTATGCACAGTCTTCCTTTCCTCACTGGGATTCCGAAAATGATCTAAGATACGCAGATGATATAGATCAAGACATCATTCGTGACATTTATAGACAAGAAGATAAAAGAAATTCCTGTTTTCGACGACTCTGCAACGGTTCTTTCACATCCTCAACACCCCTTCCTCCCTCTTACGAACGTCCAATCCCAAGTCATCCTCGCCGATCCCATACACGGTTCTACCATCACTTCCCTTCCCACTGTCATGAGATTAACGTGATTCAAACATTAAATGTTGCATACAAGAAAGCACCACAGTTGACGACCACCAGATTAGAACAGTTAATGGAACAACTGCATACCACCGAACCACACTCCCACAGGTTACAACAATTTGTTCGCGAACATCACGATGTTTTTGCTATCTCCGATATGGAATTAGAACTAACACTGTAGAAATGAACATCCACACTACCACTGATGTTCCCATCCATCTGAAACCTTATCATACACCACTCAAAAACAGGGAAATAGTTGAAAAAGCAATTAATGAAATGTTAGAAGCCGGAATTACTGAACGATCCCGCTCCCAGTGGTCTTCGCATATCGTTATTGTGAACAAAAAAGACGGGTCACATCGATTTTGTTGTGACTACCGCGCACTGAACAAAATTGCTCGCACCATTTCATACCCACTTCCGCGAATAGACGACATCTTAGCCACATTAGGGAAATCGAACTGGTTCACCACCCTTGATGCCCGTTCCGAGTTTTGGTGTATTCCCATGACTCGAGATGCCAAGGAGAAGTCCATGTTTTGCACCCACATTGGCAGTTATTCTTGGAATGTTATGTCCTTTGGCTTAAAAGGATCTCCTGCCACCTATATGTCATTAATGGATGAAGTACTCTGTGGAATGCAGGATTATGCACTGGCCTACGTCGATGATATTTTGATCCACACTCCTGGTTCAATAGAAAGTCACTTAGAAAATGTCGAAAAGGTATTTCAACGCCTCAGGCATCATCACATCAAGTTGAAACTTTGCAAATGAGAATTCCTCAAGAGCGAAACCAAATATCTTGGATTCATTATTAATCGCCATGTCATCAGACCGGGTGACGGAAAGGTATCAGCTATTCGAGACATGCCCACCACTACTACTGTACGACATGTCAGAGGTTTTCTTGGATGTTGCTCATACTATCGCAGACACATCGTCAATTTCTCACGCGCCGCAGCTCCATTGATAAACCTCACAAAGAAATATGCAAGATTTTGGTGGACTGAAACATGTCAGCAAGCGTTCGAATATTTAAAAAGCGCGTTGACCACCATCCCTTTGCTTGCATACCCAGACACGTCCAAACTGATGATTCTATATACATACGCGTCGGATAGTGCTATCGGTGCCTGCCTTATACAACATTGCTCACCAGATGATGTTCCTATTCTACCGAATATTCCTAACGAAAAACCAATAGCGTTTATTTCTCACGCACTCAGTAAATCACAACGCAGATGGACCACGACGGAAAAAGAGGCTTTTGCCATCCATTACGCCGTGCAGAAATTAGATTTCTATCTCCGTGGTACTGACATCACTATCAAGACAGACCATCTACCCCTTGTAATCTGGTTAACGAAGACTAGAGAACAGCCGAAAAAGCTACAAACCTGGGCGCTAAATTTACAAAGTGACGACGCCAAAATCGAATATATTGCAGGAACTCTCAACACCTGTGCTGACTTGTTGTCACGGATTCCTTATCCAACTGTGGAAGTAGATAAAACTCATGACGCCGATACATCTGCTGAGCTCACAGGTATACACGACAATAGCAAAGAAATTAATCTGATTGATTCTAGCCAAAGAGTGGATACCACCCCTGACGACACATCAGCCGCTTCTA
This sequence comes from Oreohelix idahoensis, assembly GCA_024509875.1. Lineage (NCBI taxonomy): Eukaryota > Metazoa > Mollusca > Gastropoda > Stylommatophora > Oreohelicidae > Oreohelix > Oreohelix idahoensis. The sequence continues at coordinate 297,195 of JAMPIV010009348.1, read as the reverse complement.
TGAGAATACTCCTTTTGATATGAAGATAGAACAGGAAAAAGACCCTGAACTTACACTATTGATCAGACAAGTGAAATCTACCCCCACGAAGTTCAAACATTTTATCATCCTTCCCGATGATGATGTCCTCTATTACATTGATGACAAGTCATTGCGGAAATACATCCCCAGTCACCTTGTTCGGAAAGTCTTAGTCCAATTTCACGATGACAACGGTCATCTCGGAAGAGATAAAACTCTGGATATTATAAAGAAGAGATACTATTGGAATACTCTCTCTAAAGACGTGATTGATTACATCTCTCACTGCAAGACTTGTAAGATACGTAACATGAAGCTACGAAAGTTCCCCTACAACAAATGACCCCCTCCAATTTCCCCATGAAAGTACTCAGTATCAATTTATCAGGTCCATATCCAATCACTATGTCTAACAACAAGTACATCCTACTCATCGTTGACCAGTACTCAGTTTGGCCTGAATGATTTCCTCTTCCAAACGTTACTTTCGCTGCCCTTACTGATGTTTTCCTCACTGAATTTGTACCCAGACATGGATACCCCAAACGAGTGATCACAGATAATGGTAAACAATTCACTGGTGATCCGTTCAAATCAACATTGATGAAGTTGAATATACAACACGCAACAACTAGCTTTTACCACCCACAATCCAATGAAAGGATGCATGCCCACTCCATGATATCCATGCAAAGTACATTGAAGGGAACACTCAATATTGGGACGTTTATCTACACCATGCATTAAAGGCGACTCGATTCAATACCGATGATACCACTGGGTTTTCTCTTTTCTTTCTACTCTATAACAGAGAACCTATATGCCCTCCGGATAATCTACTCACACCCCAGCGAAGATACTTAGGTGACAATCCAATAGAGATCATACATTAAAAAAAAACAACACCGTGCTCACTGCATCGCACACAAGAATGCGATCAAAGCATTCCACAAACGGAAATAGTTGCGTGACAAGAATGCTACATTAGACACGTTCGCCATTGGAGACCCCGTATGCTTTAAGAAGTATGTACGTGACTTAAAGTTTGATAACCGCTGGCTTGACGGATACAGAATATTAGAAAAGACTTCCCCTACCAATTACATCTTATGGCACGAGACTACTAATACCACCATCAAAGCTCATGCGTCTCAGATAAAGTTAGATGATCACAGACCTGTTCCGACCCCTAAGATGAAATCTACGAGACCTGTCAGAAAAGCTACTGTTTCCCATTATCCCGCTTCCACTTCCATTGCTTCCAGCTATGACGAATCCATTCCTCATACCGATATCCCTACAGCTTTCAGAGAAGCCGTGAATCGCAATAGAAAGGAACAAGACACGTCGCTCATATCACGACTACTCCTCCCCACACAGACCACCCTCAATATGGTCAGCGCTTATCATCACGAGACGTCGCATTACTACAATTGGCCGGAATGTTGCTTGCCAAACACTAACATTTATATTTGTTTTTTTTCTTTATCTCTTTCAGAATGATAATAAGTTGTTCCATCATTCTTTTTACCTTGCACTTCACAATAATTGTCACACCCCATCCGGCCAGTAATTTTTTTGTGGCGTGATGCAACATTGTTTGAGAGGATCAAGGACATATCCGACTCCTCATATAGATGGACGATTACTCTTGTCACTTCTTTACAACCACTACAGGCGGAATAGTTCTTGGAACACCTCTGACGTTTGATTGACTTTAATACATCAAAACGACAGGTACGCTGACATCAACATAAAATAGTCATTGACAATTCAGGACATAGCATGTATGAATACAGTTCATCAGCCAGCGGTGCATGTATATAATAAAGCTGATCTCGTACAATTCCACCTTCGTCAGCTACAGCAAAATACAGCAAATATGTGAGTTTACACAACTCCTTTCTGACATCAGTAAGTCAGATATATATATGGGTCTACAGCAGGCCGCGCAATATGGCGGGCTTATAGGTATGATGGCCTCCGTGATATTTCTATAACAAACAGGGTGAGTGCAACCTTGTTAAATGGCATCACCGCAGATAGCGGGATACAGCACCTGTAAAGTTCTTTGGGCATACACCAGCCCAGTGCATATAATATTAGAATACTTCGTGAGCTCCATTACTGGTATTCATAGATGGACTCTTTCCCGCCCAGGGAAAAGTCGCTAGCTGGCTACAAAAAAGGTCGTATATCATTCTGGCAATAAAGAAACTGTTTTAAGGGTAAATTACCTTAATGTCCCTCAGAATAAATATCACAAAAACTCACTCGCCTCCTAGGCGCATCAGAATATAACATCGGGGAACAATCTTTAACCATCTTGGTCGAACACACAGAGGACTTTCCCCAAAACCGTCTTGACCCTTTCAAAACTCCAGCTCGACTCCTCTAACACAGGATGTCTTAAATCGCGCCAGATTCTTCGCGCATGCGTCGTGACCCTAGACCCTTGAGCTTAACTCAGATTGGTGAACATGTCAGGAAAAGCTGACATCGGTTCTAAAGTTGTCTATGTTGTGTCTTCCTTCTCTTCTTGTCTTTCCTTCTGTTGTGCCCTGTCAAGAAATGGAAATATTGTATTTCCCGCTTGACCCATTATATGTGCCCAATATTTATATATTTCTTACAGCCGTGATAGTTTGTTGACCAACATTTATATATTTCTTACAGCCGTGACAGTATATTGACCAACATTTATATATTTCTAACAGCCGTGATAGTTTGTTGACCAACATTTATATATTTCTAACAGCCGTGATAGTTTGTTGACCAACATTTATATATTTCTAACAGCCGTGATAGTTTGTTGACCAACATTTATATATTTCTAACAGCCGTGATAGTTTGTTGACCAACATTTATATATTTCTTACAGCCGTGATAGTTTGTTGACCAACATTTATATATTTCTAACAGCCGTGATAGTTTGTTGACCAACATTTATATATTTCTAACAGCCGTGATAGTTTGTTGACCAACATTTATATATTTCTAACAGCCGTGATAGTTTGTTGACCAACATTTATATATTTCTAACAGCCGTGATAGTTTGTTGACCAACATTTATATATTTCTTACAGCCGTGACAGTATATTGACCAACATTTATATACGAGTATTTCCTACAGCCATGATAGTGTGCTGATGAACATTTATAGATTTCTTACAGCCAAGATAGTTTGTTGATCAACATTTATATATTTCTTACAGCCGTGATAGTTTGTTGACCAACATTTATATATTTCTTACAGCCGTGATAGTTTGATGACCAACATTTATATATTTCTTACAGCCGTGAAAGTTTGTTGATCAACATTTGTATATTTTTTTTACAGCCTTGATAGTCTATAACAAACACACACAGAGCACACAATGATGGAAAGGCATGCGTGTTATTTTAATGGATGTTCAATTTTGATTTCCCGGTGCAATGTGCGCAGTTTCCATATTCTCCCGAAAAGTGGCGAGTTTTTTCATTGTTCGTTAGAGCACGTTTCACTGAGACAATCAGGATAAAGGGGGATTGTTACTTTCGTAATTGCCTCAAGTTGGTGGAATAGATAAAACCAGAAGCGAAGATGGAAGTTACAGCTAAGGTGGAGTGGGTTCAGTTCCCAGGGCAGACGGAAAAACAACCGGAAGCTGACACTTAAGAGTCGTGAAAGAGGTGCAGCTCTCACATCGCTTCTCCTGTCTTAGAATGTAAAGGAGATCACAAAACTGAAACACTTGTCGGACGAGTGGACCATTGTCTGATGATCAGATTTCCTGTCGAAACGGGATATTACTGTTGTTCACATAGGCATGTCGTATGGGTTGACTAACATGAGGTAGTGCTGGAGACTGCAGACTTATAACGTTAACCAAGTTGCTAAGAAACTACTGCAGAAAGAGCATACTAATACTTTACCACAGGCTTCCAGCAAGGGAGTTAACTGCAGAAATGGAACAGATAACATCTCGCAATGAAGAGATGTTCAGCAGAAGTGGAAAGCGACGCGACTGTCTCTACTCCAGAGGTGGTCCCAAGCAAGTGTCTAGAAATAGATACTTATTATTTTATCTACTTATTGTACACCACAACGTATTGATCGTACGGCAGCGTGCGCAGTCAACAAGCATTTGAATAAAGAGAACTTAGATGCTTGTAATGTAAGCTGTATGGAAACATGAGGCTATTAAAACAAGAGAAATGCAATGGGCATGGAAGTTTCAGACGTATTATAACAAAAAAATACAGAGGTCATGGAAGAATGAACCGTATTATAACAACAAAATACAGAGGTCATGGAAGAATGAGCCGTATTATAACAACAACAACAACAACAACAAAATACAGAGGTCATGGAAGTTTGAGACGTATTATAACAAACAAATACAGAGGTCATAGGAGTTTGAGACGTATTATAACAAACAAATACAGATCTCACAGGTATTTTACAGACTGGCAAGCAAAACATTTGAGATCATCTAATTCCTTACGAACTTATTATTCTCCACCCCTTCTGTAAGGAAACTTAGTGACTCGTATTTTCCTAATCCCCAGCTGAAGGTGATTCAGCAACTATTTATTTATTAGCTCTGTGTGTTTTCTTCTTTTTCGTTCACCCTCAGATGTCAACTTGAATAAGTTCAAAGGTCGCAGTGGTCAGCCTGAGGCTGTTGATATCTCCGTAGATTTTCTCCAGGAATGGTATTGGTGATGGCCATTTGCGTTTTCTCTGTTCCTCATATGTTGGGCACCTTTGAAGCAGATGTTCGGCAGTCATTTTATCAGTGTCACAGTCACACTCATCTGTAGTTCCTATCTTTAATTTGTTGAATAGATGGTATCTCAATCTGTTATGACCTGTGCGAAGTCTGAAGATTACCACTTGTTCACTTCTGCTGAGCTGGTAATACGGATCATTGTGTGGCCTGGATGATCTTCTTCCCACTTGTGCCTGTACCTGCGCTTGATAAAACTCTTGGCCTCCTCATAAGTTATGTTTGTGTCAAGTTGAGGAAGCTTCCCCCCCTTCCTTTGCCAATCTGTCAGCCTCTTCATTTCCAGGGATGTTGCAGTGAGAAGGGATCCACTGTATCACAACTCTTGTGTACTGCTGACATAGTCTGTGAAGTGTTACTCTTAGGTCATCCAGTTTAGCATCACTTTGACTTTTCAGCGTTGTAATTACTGGCAGCACATCTGAGAAGATAGCTACTGGTCTCTCTGAGCTTTCTTCTGTCATTAGAATTTCTGATGCAGTTCTTAAGGCCTCTGCCTCTGCTCTGAAGTTACTTGAAAATTTCCCTGTTGCGACTGCTATCTTTTTTTGTGTGCCACTTCTTAAGCTCAGGAAGACTCCTCCACCCCCATCTTCAGTTGCATTAGTTGCTGATCCATCTGTGTATGCATGGATCCAGGTATTGCTTGGGTAATGTTTCTCTATATATTTTGTGGTTAGGACTCTCTGTTTCATTTTGGCTGCTCTTTCTCTCAATATCAGGAACGTTTTCTATCATTTCAGGGAAGCACTGTTGTTTTCAAATTGGTAGCTTGTGTGCAGTACATATTGGCGTAGCTGTTGATATTGCGTTTATGGGGTCTGCTCTCATCTTTGTTTTGACTGTCTCTACAAAGTTGCTTCGCTTCAGTCTTCCCCTTCCAAGTCCATTTATTCTCTGGTACATTAGGTGGTCTATCAGCCTCCTGAATTTCTCGGCTTGTTGCTGGGCTCTGCTGCCTCTTCTATCCTCCATAGGTTGGAGGTGAGTAATCTTTTCCAGCTCTTCAATGGGTGTTGACTTCATGCCCCCTGTAATGATTCTCAATGCTTGGTTTTGGGTTCTGTTTATTTTGTCAAAGTTCGACTTAGCTGCAATGTTGACCATGCTGCAATGCCATATTCTAAGACTGGTCTCACTCGCCCAGTATATAGCTTCTTTAGTATTCTCTCGTCTGCTCCCCAACCCGTGCCAGCAAGTTTGTTCATGATTGCCAGTGTCTGCCTTGCTCTTGTTCTGTTTCTTTTAATCTGGTTTTTCAAAGTCAAGCGGCGATCAAAGGTAATGCCTTGGTAGTTTGGTTTTTCATCCAGATGTAGATTTTTCCCATTTAGCACCAATTTGGAGATCTGTGGTTTGTTTGAGAGAGAAAACACTGTGTATGATGTTTTCCCTTCATTTATCTTTACTAGCCATGCCTTGGCCCACTCCTCCAATGATGTTAGGGCTTGCTGCATCCGAATGCTTGCCGTAATGATATATTCCTCTGAGATCCACAGGGCTAAGTCGTCTGCAAAAGAGGCATTGTGGGTTCTTCTTGGAATATTCTCTGATATGTCATTAATATATGTGAGGAACAACGTGGGTGACAGGACTCCCCCTTGGGGAACACCCTGCTCCAATACCATCTTCCTACTGGTCTGTCCTTGTAGTTGGACTCTGGCAGTTCTATTCTCAAGATAGTGGCTGATCCATTTGAACATTCTCCCACACACTTCACCTCTTTGCAGCTTGACTTTCAGTCCATCTTTATACACTTTGTCAAATGCTTTTTCTAAGTTTTCTTTTTCTCTGTGAATTTAAGAAAACTGAGTCTTACGGGTGCAAAGTCACCCAATAATGATTAAATCAACTATAGATTTTTTATTTGTAACACGTTTAATCATCAATCATTGGTTAACAAAACTGAAATAAATAAAGTTGTTTTAACAAGGAAAATAATCTATTAATTTTGATTATCATCGGATGATACTGGTAGAAATTTTACAGAGTGTATATACTGGGCCATCACTTTGGTACTCAACTGGCCAGGTGTTGACGATGATTTGGTACTCAACTGGCCAGGTGTTGACGATGATTTGGTACTCAACTGGCCAGGTGTTGACGTTGATTTGGTACTCACCTGGCCAGGTGTTGACGTTGATTTGGTACTCAACTGGCCAGGTGTTGACGATGATTTGGTACTCAACTGGCCAGGTGTTGACGATGATTTGGTACTCAACTGGCCAGGTGTTGACGATGATTTGGTACTCAACTGGCCAGGTGTTGACGATGATTTGGTACTCAACTGACCAGGTGTTGACGATGATTTGGTACTCAACTGGCCAGGTGTTGACGATGATTTGCTACTCACGTGGCCAGGTGTTGACGATGATTTGGTACTCAACTGGCCAGTTGTTGACGATGATTTGGTACTCAACTGGCCAGGTGTTGACGATGATTTCGTACTCAACTGGCCAGGTGTTGACGATGATTTGGTACTCAACTGGCCAGGTGTTGACGATGATTTGGTACTCAACTGGCCAGGTGTTGACGATGATTTGGTACTCAACTGGCCAGGTGTTGGCGATGATTTGGTACTCAACTGGCCAGGTGTTGACGATGATTTGATACTCACCTGGCCAGGTGTTGACGATGATTTGGTACTCAACTGGCCAGGTGTTGACGATGATTTGGTACTCAACTGGCCAGGTGTTGACGATGATTTGGTACTCAACTGGCCAGGTGTTGACGATGATTTGGTACTCACCTGGCCAGGTGTTGACGATGATTTGGTATTCAACTGGCCAGGTGTTGACGATGATTTGGTACTCACCTGGCCAGGTGTTGACGATGATTTGTCGTTGATGTTGATTTTCGTCACTGCTGGTTCCCAGAGGTATTTTGGACTGTTTCTTCTCTTCCGGAGTCAAATAATGTGGCAGTAGCACGTCCCTTTCAGCAAGGCTGGGGTAATTACTAAGGTTGCAAGCGTCTCCAAGGCCAGTCTGATGTAGGCATCTAGCGTCGATTGCTGGCAACGTGTACCACAAACTGAGAGGAAACAAATGCCTCTTTTTATTATTACACGCTTTTATTTAACTTCACTTGTATGTCACTTTCATGTCTATTTCAAATCTTGCAATCGAATTTTCAATCACACCCAGATGAGCAATAGCTCTGAAACTTGGCATAGTTGTGTGTTCCCAATGACAATACAATAATCAGTCAATTATTTAATAATTTAATATTGTAATTATGAGATTATGAGTAATTAAAGTTTTTCGTAAAGAAATGTAAACAAATCAGGGGCCATAATCAAGTTAATTAAAAATGCAAGTGTACATGGTGTGCTTTATTTTTTTCTATGTGTAAAACAGGGCAGTACTCAAAGAAGTGACTAGCTAAATCAAGGGAAACAATCCAAATTATAAAATTATGAATCAAGGGAAAGTCGAGTTCGATCTCTAGATGGCCTTCAAATTGAAGAAATTGATTGCACCAAATTAACAGGCACAAAGCCATGTAATGTTGACGATCTAAAAGAAATGGATCGCTTAAGAAATTTTAGACCAGATTTACAATAAGTAAAAAATATTGTTTATGTTACTGTGATAGGGTGGGCGAGATGAGGATGATGATGTTGTGATATGTGATCACTCTCTTTTCACACTCGCAACCGACCCGATTCAACAATAAAACTCTGATTCTTAAGGCAGGGGCTGTATTTATTTTTACAACCAATTCAGTGACTAAGAGCACACTGAAGCAAACATTAAACAAATAAACCAACAAACCAAACACCAAACAAACACCCAGCTAGTGCTCAGTTGCTAATCGTGTCATGTCTCTGTTCCTCTTCTACCGACACAGGGCTAGCCTAACTTCGTTTCTCTCTCGTCTAGTCTGAATCTTCAAATTGGCCTGTTTGCCGCTCGCTATCTCTTTATATAAGCCCTCGAGCGAATCACTCAACGTACTGCGCAGATTAATTTTGCCCCTTAAATAACACTCGCCTTTATTGCTCTATTAGGCACGAAAACACAGATATCGCCCACAACTATCAAATATAACACACGACTATCAAATATAACACAATTATAGTTTAGGCTTTATTGTGGCCTAAACTAATATACCTTCTATCACTTTTCACATCCCAGCGTGTTGCGCGCACATCGAAAATATATGGGCGATAAATATGCCTTGAACATGAAGGGGGAAGCCGGGGTGTCTTTACGGCCCCATCACATTACAGTATGTCATAATTTTTCTAACACTAAAAAGAAGAAAATACAAATATTTTAAAAATAACTTAAACACACGCTTTTAATACACAAAAAGCGTGGGGCGCTGATTCTGCATGAAATTAAATTCTGCTTTATACTTCATTAGATACTTATGGATAAAATATATGATAAGCGCTTAAGCGCCCCACGCTTTTTGTGAATTTGATGTTACATTTTTTTACTGCAAGCTATAAACTCGTTGAAAAATTATTTTGGGGTTTTTTGTGCATTAAAAGCGTGTGTTTAAAATATAGTTTTTATTAAGTATCATATCTCCCGATATAAACATCAGCCGACCTACACTTTCACCCACTATTTTATCTTCCTCAGAATTACTCCCATTATCCCTGAGCATTAAATCTAAACCCATTGAGTCAGATGAAATTGCTTTTGTATCGCGGAAGACGACCAGTGTAACATTCTGTGCATAAATATTTATACATATAAAACTTATAATAAAATGTTAGTAAAATAAATAAATATATATATACCATGATATCATCTTCCACTCCTTACTCCCGGTGGAGCCTGGGTCCACCTTTGCCGTTGGCTCCTTGTGAGGAGACCCGCAGGAAGCAGTCACCTGCTCCAGCAATGGTGGTTCATGATGAAATGTATTTTATATGATGAGGTTGACAGCCCCCATATACAACTGTACATCAACAAGCTATATATATATATATATATATATCAATACCCTTTAGCTCCCCAAGGAGCATAGGCCTTCAACAAACACATGCCAAGTCCTCCTGTCCCGTGCCATCCGCTCAAGTTCTTTCCATGTTTTCCTCATCATTTTCACCTCTGTTTCCAGTTCTCTTCTCCATGTGTTTTTTGGTCTACCTCTGCCTCTCTTTCCTTGGGGATTCCAGAACAAGGACTGCCTTGTAATGCTATCAACAGGTTTCCTCAATGTGTGTCCTATCCATCGCCAGCGTCTTCTTCTCAACTCTTGTTCCACTAGCACTTGTCTGGTTCTTGTCATCAATTCCACATTTGTGACGTTGTCATACCATTTCAGTCCTTCTATTCTACGCAAGCACCAGTTTATAAAAGTCTGTAGCTTTTTGGTTGTTGTTTTTGTTGCTCTCCAGGTCTCAGAGCCATACAATAGGACAGACTTGACATTTGAATTGAAAATTCTATTTTCGTGTTGGACTTGATTTCTCTTGTTCTCCATATGTTTCCCCAATGCAATGAAAGCTCCTCTTGCTTTTTGTATTCATATTTTTATATCATTGTCTGTCCCTCCCTCCAACTTTGTCTATATTGCTGATAAGATATGTGTACGGTTCTACATCTTTAGTAGTGTTTCTTCAAGTTCAACCTTGTTATCATTTCTTGCATTTATTCTTATTATCTTTGTCTTTTCCCTGTGTACTTTCAGACGCACTTGTTGTGACCTCTCATCAAATATTTTTATTTTGTCTTGCATCTGATCATTGGTAATGGGACAGAAGAGCGAAGTCATCTGCAAAATCCAGATCATCAAGCTGTTTAGTCAGATTCCATTGAATTCCATTTTTGTTGTGTGATGTCGATGTTTTCATAACCCAATCTATTGCTAGTAAGAAAAGAAATGGAGACAAGAAGCATCCCTGTCGCACTCCCGTTCTAGTAAGTTGTCCTTCACGAAGAACTCTGCATGTCATACCTTCATAGGTCTTCTTTACTAAGTTAGTGATCTTGATGGGAACACCATAATGCCTCATCAATTTCCAGAGCGATTCTCTGTCTACACTGTCAAATGCCTTTTCATAGTCCACAAATCCGGTGTTTAGCAGTGAATTCCATTCCAGGCTTTGTTCCACTTTTATTCTCAGTGTGGCTATCTGGTCTGTACAGGATCTATTTTGTCGAAAACCTGCTTGTTCATCTCTCAGTTGCTTGTCTATGGACTGTTTTAATATCTCAAGGATGATTCTTTATAATACTTTCCCCGGCACTGATAGTAACATTATTCCTCTATAATTTGTGCACGCTTGTAAATTTCCCTTTTTAGGCAACTTGACCAGAAACCCTTCCTTACATTCTGCTGGTATGTCCTCTCTCTCCCAGACTTTGCCAAGTAGTTTCTATAATATCTCTGTAGAGGTATCAATATTTGTTATGATGTCCTCTGCTGGAATGCCAACTGGACCAGCTGCTTTTCCATCTTTCAGAAGCTTTATGGCTTTCTTTACTTCTTCTCTACTTGGTCATTCACAGCTGATTAGTAGCTCCTCTTCTGCTGGCTGGATGTCTGGGGGATTAGTTGGAGCTGGTCTATTGAGAAGTTCCTCAAAATGTTATCTCCATCTCTTCATTTGTTCTTGTTTATTATTAAGCCATTTTCCATTCTTATCTTTTATGAGGCCATTTGCTTGCTTATATTTCCCTGTTAGCTTCTTTGTGTTGTTGTACAGGTCCCTCATATTTCCTTTGGCTGCAGCTTCCTCTGCTTCCCTTGCCAACTCTTCAATATACTTCCTCTTGTCTCTTGATGTTTCTTCTTACTTCTTTGTTTGCTTCTATGTACACTTCACAAGCCTTGGCTTTGGAGCTTTTGGTTTTGCTTCTGTTTAAATCTGCTTTCTTACTTTGTCTTCTATCTTGTTTATGATTTCTGTGGTTATCCATGCTTCGTACTGGTGTTTTCTTTTTTTCAGTACTTCTCCACATGTCTCGTTCCGTATACTTTTTACTTGTTGCCAGTGGTCTTCGGTATATGTTTCATCTTCCAGCTGTTGGAGTACTTGGTATTTGTTGGATACTGTGATTGACAACTTTGAAATGGTTCATGCATCGTGTTAGAACAGTCCACAGATTTGCTCTAATGTTGGTGTTCTTCGTGAATTCTGTTGTTGGTATCTTTCCATGCCATAATGGCAAGAAATCCATTATATTTTCTTTGTGTCACCTTTCTATTTTTCCTCTTCAGTTATTACTGTTGTTACTATGTTTCCGATTGATCACATGACCAATTATGTTTAATGACCCATCATGACCTTCACAATGATCAAATGCCTTAAACAAACTCATGGCAAGTCTCCATGTCCCGTGTCATCAGCTCAAGATGTGTCCATGTCGTCCTCAGCTATTTCATTCTGTCTCCAGTTCTCTTCTCCATGTGTTCTTGGTCTCCTCCAACCTGTCTATAGGCAGCGGTAATGACGCTTGGCTGTCTTCTGCTAATGTTTGTGACCATATTTCCTCGTTCTCCACCTCTTCTCAAGTTTTATCCATGAAGGTGGCTTACTAAAGGGGGTGTGAGCGGAGCAGTCTGTCCCGGGTGACAGTCAGGAAGAGGGGTGCCATCGGACACTATTATGATAGTACTTACTGTTTAAAATGGACTTGCAAGTGTGTTTTTTAATGGTGGGAGGGGGTTGGCCAAAGATAGGATCCACCCTGTGCTAAATACTTTAGGGACGCCTCTGTGCAGCCGCCCAAATGATTCTTACTCTTCTTCAAGTAAGTAATTAAAAGGAAGTATAAATGTTTAAAAAGAATGAAGGATGGCAACCAAATTATCAGTCGCTATGTAATGCATTATTAAATTCAAAGGTCATCAGTTACATTGCTCAAGCTGGCTTATGTCAGCTTTATACATTATGCAATCTTTTCTCGACCCATTCCATCGCTACCCACCACGTGCTCTCAAAAAACTCCATCAGAACCTACCCTGAACCGACCGGAACCATGGGTTCACTCACTTCATGAACCGTTACTTCAGACTTCACCAACTGAATGCGGAGAGTGTGGACCACATGTTGAGAACCGCTGATCTTATGTGGAGTTGCATCTCTTGCAAATTTCTGAACTACACCAACACAGACCAGGCCCCACATTTTGAATAGACCTCATCTCCAGAGACAAGTAGAACAATGCAATTGAAAGGTAACACTCCAGGGCACGGGATAGGATGACCTAGTGTCACAGAGAGTTTATTTATCGTAAATTGCCTATATCTTCTTCTTTTTCTTTCACCCGTATCCTCTATTTTTATTATCACTCTTTACCTTTCCCCTGTATTTTTCGCATCCATTCGTTTGCGAGTAATAATATTTTTCCCATTATCACTTCGCCAGTTTCGTTTCTCATTTAGAAACGCATTTCATTGCTGATTAAACTGAGAACGCATTTATGACGTAAGTGTCAGCGCCTACCCGAGACGCAGAGTGTTAGAATGCATTCCGTCAGACAGGGGAGCAGACAGCTGTCTACAGTTTCGGCTAAGTTTCTGGGCCTGAAGTGTGAGAATTCACTCCGTCAGACATGATGAGGAGACATTTGTCTGGTAGTTTGCATCTGACATGTAGTTTCCAAGGTAGATTCTCAGTGTCAGGTGATATGACACTCACGCTCCACGGCCAGAGTTGGCGTAAGGTGCGAGAAAGCAAAGTGTCAGTTATGGTTCTCAGGATGAGTTTCTCGGGGTAGGTGCAAAAACCCCCTGCAGTGCAGACAAGTTGTCTACATTTGCATCTGACACGTAGCGCTTCGGCCGTTTCTTAGACGGAGGTGTCAGAGACGCAAGGTAGCAGTTAGGGCATGCGTTTAGGTGTTAAACGTAAGCGTTAAAGACGGAAACGGGGAGAGTACTTCGTTTTGCGAAATTAAACGTTTACCTCTTTGTCTGGAAATAGATATTAACCAGAGTTTGAAACTGTCTTTTCATTCTCCAACTTGCAGTAGACAGAATCACTCGTGCTAGTGAATGAAGCTTGTATAGCGAAGTCATTAGTTTCTCGTCAAATTTTGCCGAGCTTCTAAATACCTATCTAGTGAATTATCCTAGTCGTTGTGAAGCTGTAATTCTGTTTGGAGGTAAAATATCATATATATAACATCTAGTATTTTGTGAAGTGTTTAAAGTGTTAAATCGCTTATTTTACTGCTGAGCATGTTCTACAGGACTGTCCTCTGTATGACCAGTTAAGAAAGATATACTGGCCCAATGACTCAACACTAAACTCAAAGCTATATGGAGTTAAAGAGGAACTTCAAACAACAGTCGAATTCATCATGAGAACTCGTCTGACGGTGTAATCATCAAAGATGCGATCGCAAGAAGAAGAAGAAGAAGAAGAAGCTTATTTTATTTTGCTAGTTAGATTTGTGCAGAGAGTTAATAAATACTTAAGTCTGTATTATTTTCTAGGGACGTGGTCTCAGTGGAATGCAGAATATATTATATTTCTAGCTTTAAACTCATTGTAGCCAAATAAAGGAATTTAATTTAACTGCTAATAATTATAATCAGACGAGAATAAACTTTCTAAACTAACTTTATTAATGCTAGATGCTTCATGAGTGGTGACGGAACACGTATGTATTCCTAATTCACGAGGATTGATGATTTTTAAATATAACTTATTGCACGGGAAGATTTAAATGATAAGACAAGCTACGCTTGCAGTTTAAATTATCAGTTATAGTATGTATAATTATTTGATATGTGTTCTTTCCATTTATATATAGTGAAACTGTGGTACCCAAACTTTGCCAGCGCTAAGTACGTATGAGTGATAGCTGTGAAGAACTAAAAACTAAAACATTTACCTTAGAGTGGCTTGGTGCAAAATCTTTACGAGTACTTTAACGGTTAAATGAGATAACGGGCCTCTTGCGCCTGATTTTGATTCTTCCTGAGAA